>JBBMOE010000022.1:5180269-5472631 GCA_037975065.1 Chaetodon trifasciatus
ACACACACACACACACACACACACACACACACACACACACACACACACACACACACACACACACACACACACACACACACACACACACACACACACACAAAGAAAAGGAATGAAAAAATCAACAGCTGAAGCCACATACCCAGCCAGGCATCTTCCCCCAGGTAGGAACCCGCTGACATAAATCTCTCAGCACCCGAATGATGATGACGCAGGACTGCAGCCCGTTGGCACGCGCCTTCACAAGTAAGAAAAGGCCGTTTAGTTTAGAGAGACTGGACGTCTGACAAAGTCATTATGAATGTTTTTTTGCCAGAGCTACAAACATGATAAAAGATTTTCAGTGACTTTTTAAACAAGTCTTCTACAAGTCACATGCTGTCAAAACGAGACTTATTTTATGGCTCAGAAACAGAACCTCTAAAGCTACACAGCTGAGAGTTTGGAAGACCAATAAAACACAACAGAACAAGCAGCCTCATAAGAAATAATGGAACAGGCAGAATCTCAAAGGTCATCTCAAAGGTCACATCTTTGGTTTTCCTTCAGTGGAGCCACAGACGGCAGAATCCTGCATAATATCTGCCTACAAATGAGAGCCCAATTATAGTGCATAGAAACTAAATCCCACCACACACTTTCAGCAAAGGAGGAAGTGAGAGCAGTTCATTTACATTCCCAAGCTCAACCACTTCTGCAATATAAAGAGATTTGCTTAAAGGAATACATCATGAATTTGTCGTCACAAACTATCAACCTCCTACACACAGGTCTAAGACTGACGAAGGCTCCATTGCATCCAGCTGCATCAGGAATCCTGAATGGAATGCAGCCATTGTTAATGTTATTCGTTACATCTGTGCTTTTCATGCTACGAGTCTCAGTAAGTTAAATAAGAAGTTGCGTTGATGGCCAGCTTGTTTTGCATGAATAATACTTATTTCTTAACGTCTGTTTGGGTCACACAAAGACAGGACAGCTCGAGCCCTCATGGTGCATTTACCTGAAACCATTTGGCATGACGCAGAGCAGCCAGGTACTCCAGACATTTCCTCTTATTCAGAAGATCAGGGGGGTCCTTCTCAGCCACGTCTGGTAGAGATAAAGTGCACTAGCTTATAACTTGCAGTCAAACCAATGCAAAACCCAAATCATGACTGCAATACGTAGTAAGTGTTGTTACTGCTGGTGACCAGGGATGAAATAATAAAAGCACTGGATGTTTATCTCATGTGATCAGACATTTCCTTGAATCCTTCAGCACTCTTTGGTTTGTTTGTGAGAAAAATAATGAGGGGGTGATGTGAGAGAAAAGGCAAGCATTTGACCATCGCATCAGGAGTGTTTCTATGTTTTACAGATGTCGTCTGAGTGGACAAAAATAGCAATAAAGAAGTACAATCATCAGTGTGTGCTTTGGAATGGAAGGCATATGCAAAAAAGAAAGAAATCCAAGGAATTCAGAGACAAGGGTGCTGGAGTTTATCTTTAATTTAGAGTTTGAGGTGACTAAACCACAAATATGTTTTTGTGAATTTGTTGCCCGACCCATTTGATTTTACAGCGACTTAAAATTTGGACCCCGTTTTTGTCTGGCTGTGTAAATCTTTCTTTTGAGAGACATTTTGACTTGTCAAATACAGATGTAACAAAAGACATGAATAATGTCTGCATTACGTTTGTCAGCTGGTGGCAGCACTGAGCATGCTGGTGCACTGGTGGGGTTTTCCGGTGGGGTCAGCTTTGAGAAAGCCGCATTAACGATTGTTTAATTATTGGGCAAGTTTATTCCTGTTCCCTTCTTACTCAAGGAGTTTCATCACTCTCAACATCTCTAAAAAGTTTTTATAACCTTTCTCCACTGCAGGAACTGGTCATTGAGTCCCTTATTTGAACTTTTTTTCCCCAGAATTGTTATTTAGAAAATGTCAAATTTGGCTTCTTTCACTATCAAGTCCAGTCATTTCTGTCATGCAGGGAATTTCTAAGTATTTAACAAGTAAAAGCTTGAAGCTGTTCACAACTTTCACTGTTAACTTTTAGAACTTTCCTTTAATCAACTCAAACTCTGAGCGTCGTGGATTTCCTCTTTTTTGCATTTGACTTTGCAAAAGAGCCAAACTGATACAGGAGCTTCAAATCCAAAAATGTATTTTCTCCAACTTTTGATCATTTAACAACAGAAACACGGACTTTATCCCTTTCGAGATGAGATGTTCTTATTTGAATCAGCCCTGCTTTGCATAGACAGCAAAGGTTTCCACTAGTCCTCTGCAATGAAAGAACCGTCTCGAGTGGATAAAGGCACAAGAGCAAGGATGCATCTTTCCTTTTATGCCTCCTTATTTTAAGACAACATCAGCATCAAATCGTGAAGTCCAGTATTTTAAACAACACGAGAAAGCCCAAGACGAACTTAACTAGCAGCGCTAAAAATGTGAGAATACAAAGTTGTGTTTGTTTAAATAATAATGCTTTTGTCTGAGTTGGATTTGAGTCTGAGGACAAATTCACGACACATTTCCAAAGCTGTCAAATGACAGGTTTGTCCGAACCATTCAATGTGGTCACTGATGACTGCGATGAGGTAATATTTCACAAGATCAGCCTCGGGGCTTTCCACACTTCTATGATCACTAGAACTATAGGATCAACAGAGGACATTAGCTTTCTTACAGGGGAAATACAAAAGAAAAAACAAAGCCACTTTTTTGAAGCCTACACTACCATACCACTTAGAATCAAGGACCCATATTTATCATGCCTCTTAGAGTTTTCATTTAGCAGCAGCTGAGCCCCTCTAATGAGAGAGAACAAGAGGCCTTTCCTCCTCTGAAAAGCTTAATAAACATGGGCAAACTTGGTTCCTCTCATTTTTCTATTCTTAGTGGTATGTGTACAAGTGTGGTCTTCAGATTAGCCATCGGCTTGCCTAGGTCTGCTGATACAGAATTGGGGGCACTGATCAACAAACCCAAACAAAATTTAAAGTAAATAAAAGACAACGGCCACAGAAAACATTTCTACCATGTTTTCCAAATGGGAAAAACATTCAAATACTGACAGTTACTGGAGGAGGTGGAGGAGTGTTTGCAACACAATGATCTTGGAAATTACCTTCATTGTTGCATGGTGGGGGAAGGAATGACAATGAATGTACGAATGTCATCTTATTATTAAATCCAGACCGATCATTGTGAGGCGATAAAATGACACTCCAACACCTTATCGTTGATAATGCCACATTATGATGCAGGGATGAGAGGCGAGGGGATGGGAAGTCGCTGGACCTCAGAATCCCCTCGTGGGTTTCATGGCCAAAATGCAACAAGGAGCAAAACTTTTCTCAAGTCTAAAAAAAAAATATCTGTAGAGAGAGTTTGAGCATTTGAAGCATTTTCATCCCTGGGCATTATCTGAACACTGATCATCACTTCAGCCTGTTGTTATAGTTTGCCAAAGGTGTATCGGAGCGTGTGTTCACCAGATAAACACACACCCTAGTGGCACAGAAAGGTCGGAGAGCCCGGCTTTTGATTCCCATGTTGTGGAAAAGAAATAAAGAAATTGGGGACTAGTGTAACTGCACAAAATGGGGGAAATGAAAAGAGTGGGACAAATGAAGGCGTGAGTTAATTCTTATTTTAGGGGTTAAAGAAAAGACACTTGAACGTGGGCTTGGTTAAAAGTCCCACCTCTCGTACTGTGTAATTTAAGAGCTTTTCAGCCTAAAATTTAGGCTGCTACTGGGTGAAAGGGTGGAGCAAGGGGTATGTATATATATATACATATATTTATACTGTAAGTGTATTACAGACATTGCTTACATTTGGTCGCCTGGTACTGAAAGCTTTGGCTTCTCTAACCTTTCTCAGCCGCTTTTCCTCCTGCCTGCTTGTCCTTCTCAGCAGCAGTGTCCTCCCTCATCAGCGGCGAGGTGAGAGAAATGGTCACCTGCATTTTGGGCTCCTTGCTTGAAAATATCACGATGTTCGCCTCCTCGGGGTGAGCCTGCACCTCATACTGATCTTCAGAAAATGTCTGCCGGTTAAAAGGACACTTGGGATTACTCACTACAGAGGAGGAGGGGTGTAGGGGCAGAAAATAGCCTTGTTTGGCAAGGTTACAGGGTAACACGGTTATGTTTTTAAACCCTGGCTTGTGCAATTTATTTTCTCAAGGCAGCTCCCATATTTAAACAGGGACGGTGACTTTACCATAAATATGTTTTCAGCATTTTAATATATCTTTGTAACTGTAAGAACTGTAAGAAAAGCCCCATCTCACTCTGTAGGATTCAGGTGTCATAACCAGGCAGTGAATCTAAAGATCAGTCAAAAGCACCTTTAATGAAACACTCATTACAGCTACAGCAGGAGGGAGGAAGAGTGAGGAACAACACATCACAACCTTGCATTTGGTGTCAATCCTCTGTCTTGTGAGCCTTAAACAAAAATGGCAGTAAAAGTTTGTGAGTTTTTCTCTTTAGGCTAGGGTCAGTTCAGGCATTTGTGAACACGGAAGATCTCTCCCGGCACTAGAAACCACGCACTATTCCTATGACGCAACAGACCAAACAGCCTGGAAATCCTCTAATAAAACAAAAGAGTGCAGGGCTGTCTGTTCAAACGTGCACTGTATGTCCACAGAAAGCTAAAATGAACCAACTCTGGTGGTTTTACTTGCACAGCTAAGATCATTTCTGCATGTGCTGTTTGTGGCCGTGGGGGACAGCTGTACATGTTCACTAATAGTAAATGAGCTGCTCTAGCATATGAGAAAAACCCATCTAGGATGAAGTGGAGTGGATTTTTTGGGGGTTTTTTTGTTTCTTTTTTTGCTCTTGAACAAAAAGCATCAAGAGGGAATACTTCTCCTTCCCGTTCTATTTGTTACATAACTATGAAATCTCTGAGTCCCTCGGTATCCAGCTCTTATGACAGTCATAAGGCAGTGGACGGCAACGAATAGTTTCCTCTTTTTAAAAATCTACTGCATCGGACAGCATGATATTGAACAAACTACTGGCAAAAAACTGGCAATGGAAGTCTTTTTCCTGCCATTTTTTGTCAACAGTTTGTCTATATGATCCCATACTCACACTAAAACTTAAGTGTCGGTGTGGTGAATTGAAAGTTGACCAAAATTCTTCCTTCCCTCAACCTGAACCAACGTCTTAAATCAACAGTCTGTCAACAGTTTTCCTACCTCCAGTTCCTTGGGCAGCTGCTTGGCGATGTTCTTCAGTAAAGAGATGGTGGGTTTCTTAGCAGTTAGCAGGATGAGCTCAACATTTCTGTCCCCACGAAGCAGTAGGCCTTTGGCCAGGATGCCTACCCTCATCACACCTTTTAGCAGCCGTGCTGAGTTCTCAGTACTGTCAGGAGAGGGAGAGAGGTCAAGATTAAGACTCGCAGGGCGGATTTTACAAACAGTTCAGCCAGACAAAGAGGTTTATTTTGCAGCAACCATACGTGTACTAATATACTGCTTTCAAATGTAGCGTCTATGTACAAATATACTGCTTTCCAATGTGAGATTCATGTACTAATATACTGCTTTTCAATGTGAGATCTATGTACTAATATACTGCTTTCAAAGGTGAGATCTATGTACTAATATACTGCTTATACAGCTTTTCAATGTAGCTCCTTTATCCACACGTCAGAAACCTGCATCATCTTCATATGCAAAGGTTTGATACCTTTACAGTCTTGTATAGCTTACAGCAAAAACAATAAAAGTGCTTTTAGGCTTTAACTACCGTAATCAATTTTCTTATCAACAAGCCCAGAGGAAAGTTGGCCCATCTGTCAGAACTTTTTTTTTTAATTTTTTTTTACCCTTTTTCATCTCCTCCTTCAGCATCAGTGGTAGGAACAGCTGGTGTCTCCTTATCCAGCAGGGAATCTGACACCAGTTTTAAGGCTCTCTCAGAGTGGGACACTATCCTCTGAACAGCCTGCAGCTCCTCCTCCACGGGGTAAATGGTGGAGTGTTTAGCCATGATGTGACGGTCATCAGGGGAGTCTGGCCGACGCACACACGTCTGAAGGGAGAGGAGGAATAATGTGTTTGATCACAATTGGAATTAAGTCTCAGTGAAAGTTAGCTTAAAAGAACTGCAATTGCGATGCTCACCAGTAGAGGGGGTACTGGCATACCAGGGCGGCTCATCAGCGGTGGAGGAGCCATCCTGCGCCTCTGCTCCCCCCAGTACATCTGCTCCTCCTCCATCCTTCTCCAGTACATGTCCTCCTCATATCGCCGGCTGGAGAGAGAGAGGTTTTTAAAGTCAGTCATTAAAAGTCATTCAATGATTATGGCTGCCATTAAACGTGCCTAGCAGTCCAAAAAATGGCCCCTAATCTGGCTGTAGAGTTTTGATGATAAAGTCCTCACATCTAATTAGATTAATATGACTTTCCTCTGGCTGTTGAGAAGCTGTACTTTCTTAGTGTAAGAAAGAGTCAAGAAAACAGGAAAAGAGTCTACAAAATGACGCATGAAATTCCCTTTTTTCCAGCATACATGCGTCACACAAACAGTCAGCTGGTCAACTTTAGGAGTTCCCCTTTACTGACATTACCTGTATGAATACATCTTCCTCATCTTTTCCTTTTTAACTGTTCTGTGCCAACCAAGGAAACTTGCAAACTGAACATCAGAGCGGGAACAAGTTTAGGTTACTAACTTTGACCACAAGTCTGACCTCATCTCCATGTGCCAGCGCTGCTCATCGTCTCTCTGTCTCTTCAGCACCGCTTTCTGTTTCTGCTTCTTCAGCTTGCTCTCTTGTAACTTCCTGGCTCTGTTACTGGGCTTGATCTCCACAGGAAGCTCTGGATTCACTTTCTTCTACATAGAGGAGGACAGAACAAATGTAAGGGGAGCGTAATCACAGTGTGATCCTGCACATTCTCAGGCCATTCCCACATTTGTGCAGAGAAATTTTAAAGTTATGTTTATGTGTGTGTGTGTGTGTGTGTGTGTGTGTGTGTGTATGTGTGTGTGCGCTTCCATCCAGTCAAAGCATTTTTACACAGCAGCATCCATTTCCTTCCCCATAAACTGATTTTTTTAAAGTATTTTAAATGCAGCATTGTTTACATAGATGTTTACTGTCTTGCAGTCTCTTTCCTGTCTGTCTTTGCTGGTGCATTGTTGCATATGTGTTACTGCCACCTGCTGATCAGTAGAATAGCGCAAAACCATTGGTGGGACCAAACGGGGAAGCAAATCATCAAAAAAAAAAAGTTCCATAGTGCCACAGGAGGCCTTAAACTACACAGAGAGCCAAACTTTTTGACACTAGGAATGATCACACTCAAACATGCTCACCTTGTACTGGAGTCTGTGCCTTCTTCCTTTCAGGTGCATGTCTTTAGCGTTGGGGTCATTGAAGCTACATTCGCACAGTTTACAGTGGAATCGAATCACCTTGCCATCATCATTGCGCACCTGAAAGAGGTAAATACACATCGTGTAAGACAATGAAGACAACATAAATGATCTTATCATGTTAAAAGAACACAAACGATTTGATATACAAGTACAACAAAACTCTTCGAATAAAAGATGATACTTGAAGCTGGATCAAAAATGTATGAGACCAATCTTTATTTTAAGTAGAGTACTTAACAGATTACAGGACTATTAATATGACAACCTTGCATAAAACATTTTCTCCGCTGTGATACCGCCCTGGACGTGGGGAGTAGGGGTGACCCTAAAATCTGCAGTAATAAAAACCAACATTTCATAAAAAAATGCTATGACTTGCTCCTTTCTTACTGGGATTTACATGTGCAGTACACATGTATTTGTGGCAGGAAAGAGGTTTTACCCTGTTTTTTATAGTATCAATATGCATTTGTTTATAGTACTTTGTGCAAGGTGATGCATGTTGCGGCAGGTCAGAGCAAAGGTCAGGCAAGGAAACACATTGGTGGTGGTGTTTCAGGGAGTATACGGTGTCATTTCAGTGTTTCGTTTTTCGTTTCACGTCCTGCTTACCTCCTCTACGTAGTCATGTCCCACTGGCTGGATGTCTCCCTGACCTCCAGCTCTGTCACAGTCCTCATCGTCACTCAGAGGCTGCATCTTCTGTGCTAACTGTTGAATGGGCTCCTCCACCTTGGCAGCCACCGCTGGTGCTGCTGCTGCAACTGCTGCTGTCGTTACTGTAGCTGCTGGAGCGCTGGCAGGCTTATTGGCTATGTGGCAGACAAGAAGTTACAGATATTATATTAAAAATTTGGAAAAAACGAAATATCCACTTCTAATCTCTGATTTCCATCTCTAGCTCTGTTCCAAAGGTTGGCAAGTCATCATTCAGTCATACAGTTACCGAAAGTCCATCTTGTTTTTTGTTTGTGTTAACCAGCAGTTATTCTTTTATTTCATTTTGTGACACAGTTGATTTTGTTCATTAAATTTTATCTTGCTTTGCACTAACAGGGACAGATAAAATCTCCGGACCATCAAGTTTTTATGTGAGCCATATTATTGGTTGATAAAACTGAAAAACTACAAAGTTGAAGCTTAAACATTCAGAATTAGCCCATACACTTGATGACACAATACAGCAAAGAAACACAGAGAAGCAAGGTCTCATTTATGTAATGCTATATGCCCATTAACTCATTAGTACTGCTGTCGTCTGAAAACTGCATTTGAACTTCATCATTAATCACGTGCCGACATACTCTGATGCTCGGAATAGAGACACGCTAGCCTGTCCTAGCGAAATTATCTAAAATTGATACACTTCATCAAATTGCAAAGGATTCTTGGTTTGGATAACATTGCACGAGCAGCAATCATCTGAGAGGCCTGTTGTTTTTGTACTCTCAGCATTTCTGAGAAAATCCAGTGTTTGCTGCTAGCATCTGCTAGCATTAGCATAGCCAGTGAGCCGCCATGCCCACACTGGATGCCGCCGACTCACCTGGACAGGTGGAAGAACTGTTAGACAAGGCATACAAAAAGATCGCTGACCTTCTTGAGGACAAAAAAAAACGATGTTGAATGAGCTGCAGAGGAAGGACTTCCTGCTGACCACCATCAGGTGTCATTTCCCGACGCGGACAAACTCACTGAACTGCTCCAGTCCATGCCATCCCCCATAAACCAGATTATCGTTCACATCGGCACAAACGACATGGCTCGACGACAGTCCGAATTAACAAAGAAGGATCTTAAAGACCTCTTCAGCCTCCTGGAGTCATGCAGGAAGAGGGGGGTCGCCCATACCGACCCACTCCCGCGGTGCTGAGCGGTTCGTCAGACTCCTCATGAACACCTGGCTCCAGCACACCTGCACATCATACAACCTGGCTTTTATTGACAATTTCAGCCTTTTCTGGAATCGCCCCTCCATTTATCGCCACGACAGACTTCATCCGAGCACACTGGGCAGCTCGGTTGTAGCAGGTAACATTCACCACGCGGTTAAATCACACCCACGTGTTTTAATGAAGGATGTGATTTTAGATTATAAATTAGACTGTCTTCTTTTAACTGAGACATGGCTTGGCACTGACACACCTGTTGTTCACACCGAAGATTCCCAACCAAATTTTAATTTTTTATTTTCTACTAGAGGGGGTAGAGAAGGAGGCAGAACTGCAGCGATTACAAATAATGCACTGACCTCTAATGGAGTGCCTTTTAACAGTTTCACATCATTTGAGCATCACGCCTTTGTTTTTAGCAGCCCTCCGATTCTCTGCATTACTGTATGTAGACCACCCCATCATTCTAGCTCTTTTATCAGTTAATTCTCTGAACTTTTATCATTTAGTCACACCTCTTATAACAGGATTTTAATAACTGGTGATTTTAATCTATATGTTGATGACACCTCGGATCCAATATCCAGAGAATTTTTAAACCTTTTAAATTGTCTAGATTATGAGCAGCACGTCACACAGCCAACTCACAACAGGGGACACACCCTGGACCTAGTCATAACCCATGGCCTATCCATTGGTGTGTCCTTTGTTGTCGACCTGGCTGTGTCTGACCACTACTGTGTGTTTTTTAACATCACCAGTTTCAACCAGCGGGAGGCCCAGGTGAGAACAGTGAGGAGGCGCTACCCAACTTCTGAAATGGCTGCAATTTTTTTTGAGATTTTACAGAGCACTCCTGCTGAAACCTGCACCCTGTGATTTTATTGTTGATAATTTTAACAGCAAACTGAAGTCCACTCTCGACTCAGTAGCTCCACTTTTAACCAAAACAATAAAAAGAAAACCTACACCCCCGTGGAGAAACAACGATAAAATACATGAACTGAAAAGACTTTGCAGGAGTGCCGAGAGGAGATGGAGGAAATCAAAATTAACAGTCCACCTCAAGATTTTATGGCAACAACTTAAAACCTACAATAACGCAGTTAAACAGGCAAGAATTTCTCATTTCTCACAACTCATCATAGACCACAAACAACCCCTAGTTCTAGGGCTGCGCGGTATACCGGTTCACACCGAATATTTTGTTATGATATGAATTCTTAATATACCACCACAACGGTGTATGCGATTACACAACGTCTGGAACGCTGCGCCGCGCAACACCTTAAGACGGGGCCGTTTTCAATGTTGCGCTTCTAAACAGGCATGGTGCAGGGCGTGGTGAGGGTAAACTATAGTGCTCTGGTGTTATGTTACAGTGAAGATGGATGGGACAGACATTGAAAGTTCCAAAATCGAAGCTGTAAAACTAGCAGGACATAATGACACAGCAAAACTTATGCCAAAAAGACCCACACCCATTTTACAGTCGCTGCATTGGCTCTCTGTCCGCTTCAGGATCGATTTTAAGGTTCTTTTACTAGTTTTTAAATGTCTTAATGGCCTTGCGCCCTCTTACTTATCTGACCTGCTTTTACCGTATCAACCTTGGCGGATCCTGAGGTCCTCCGGCACCGGCCTTTTATCATACCAAAAGCCAGAACTAAAACCCACGGTGAAGCAGCATTTAGCCACTATGCGCCACACCTGTGGAACAGCCTACCGGAGAGCCTCAGGTTTTCAGGGACTGTTGATATTTTTAAAAGAAGGTTAAAGACCCCACCTTTTTAATCAGGCTTTTAACTGACCTTTAAATTCTCTTACGTTCTTATCATTTATCTTATGTTGATGCCTTTTATTTTGCTGTTTTATATTCTGTAGTATTTTATCCTATTCAATCTATTTTATTTACTATCTTATGTATTTTTCTTCCTTTAACTGTCTAATTTATTTTAGTTATCTTGTATCATGCCTTTTACTTTTAACTGCAGTGTTTCCTGTTTCCTCAGGGGGGGTCCTCCACACTGAGAGTTGTGTCTGGCCTGCTGCTGGGGGTGCTGGTCCCGGGTCCCTTCGGCCTGGCTGGGCAGGGGGCTCCACACCTTGGTGTGGGGGTCCACCTGTCTGTCGGAGTCAGGGGGGCCCGGGTGCCGGCGCCCCCCTGTGGTCATAGTCTACGATGACTCCTCTCAGTGTGGACGGCCCCAAAGGTGAAAAGGTGAAAAGTGCTATATAAATAAAGTTTGATTTGATTTGATTTTGATTTATTTTGCTTGTGCAGAAGATTAAAGGTGGCCAGTCATGAACTAGTTCTGATCAAGTAAACCACAGCCCTAACACTGTTGCTGTGGAACAATTAAAGGTAAGCAGAGTTGCAGCTATATTACAGAGGTAAACGCTATTATCAGGTTGGCAGATGAACAGGAGTTATTCAATATTAAACTGGTGAGATGGGGTCAGAAAACATCACAAATCATCTACATAACAAACCAACAAACTTACAAATGACAGTTATTTTGGAAGGAGCTGGTTTCTTGATGGGTGCTGTTGCTTTGGTCGTGGCGTTTACAGCCACCTGTTTTGGTGTCACAGTGGGAGTTGAAGTGGTTGAGACGGAGGCAGGACTGGACGTGGACCCTGAAGGTTTCCCAGCTGTCGAGGTTGTGACAACTGGAGTTGAATTCACCAACACTGGCTCAGTGGAAGGTATAGGTTTGCCCAGCTTGGTGTGAAGTTTCACCACCTTTCCATGGTTGACAACGACACAGAGGGAGATACAAACATTTAAGACTGCTGATACTTAATCTCATCCCAAATCCCTGGGGCAGGTTTTGTTCCAAGGCTTGGCAGCTCAGATGGAATGTCACATGAGTACACCACAATCATGTCCAATAATGACAGCATGTTACATCAATATCTTCTAGAGCTGACTAGATTTTCTTTAACAACACACATTTTGAAACACTAGAAGACAAAGACAAAAGCATCACAGCTGTGCTAACCTTCTGGTGTTTGGCCCCACGAATATGGGCAGCGTAGGCGTCCACTCCAGTGCAAGAGACGTCACACAGCTCACAGCGTAACTGAGTCTGGACCCCTCTGGGCCCATTGCTGGCCCCTGTCTGTCCCCCAGATTTAAGTGCTGCCTCCTTTTTCTTATGCTTCTGGCCCTCAAGGTGCTCCCGATATGTCTGGTGGAGTAAATCAAACCAGTTAGCAAGACAAATCTTCCAAATGCACAAACAGAAATAGTCACATTAGAATCAATTCAGACAACTGCTGATACTTAATGATGTTAACCAGCTATGATACCACATTACATGTTTTCATATGGACAGTAAAATGTGTGCTCTGGTCTTAAATGTTAATGCTGTACAGTACATTTTTTCCTGTTTTTTGTAATGCAAAACACAAAAAAGCTTTTATGTTAAAAGCTTTTTAAAAATGAAATCTTGTCAATTCAACCTCTTGTCATTATTAACTCCTACCTGAGGGCCTGCACAGCTGATCTTGCAAATGTCACAGTAATGGAGCTGAGGCTGTTTTGGGGGCCCTTTGGGCTTCTGCAGCTTGTTCTGGTGAAATGTGGGCTTTTTGTAGGTGTTTACAGCCGGAGCTGTCACCATGTTGCTGCCTGAGTTGCTCCAGGAAGAGCTTGTCAGCTGCTTGGGTGGTGGCTGGATGGGAGGTTGGGGCTGTTGTGGCTGCTGCGGTGGAGGCTGCGGCTGGGTGAGAGTCTGCTGGGCCGGCTGGTAATAGGAGGGGGCAGATGTGGAGGTGTAGCCAGTTGAATCATAACTTGGGTAGCTAATGCCTGAGGGTGAGAGAGCAGGAGGGAGCGTGAGGAC
This sequence comes from Chaetodon trifasciatus, assembly GCA_037975065.1. NCBI lineage: Eukaryota > Metazoa > Chordata > Actinopteri > Chaetodontiformes > Chaetodontidae > Chaetodon > Chaetodon trifasciatus. The sequence goes on from JBBMOE010000022.1 coordinate 5,193,414, forward strand.
AGCTAGTTATTAAAAAGAAGAAAAAGCACACAAGATGTGGGTCAGACATGAACAGCCAGCAGTTATGCAGGCAATAAGCTGCACTTTGAGTCCATGGAGGACAAACACAATCCCAAAATCATCTTTGAGAAGAGTCAAGGACATAGTAAGAGACTAAAGTTTCAGCTTTAAATTAGCAAGCAATTAGTATGTTCACCAGCCACCTTAAAACTCATCCATTCATTCCATCAGTCCACCATAAAAAGACCAAATTTCACAGTTCATTTTAATTGAATGGCCATAATCAGGATTTGCCTGCAGGGATGAACATTTGCCATCAAGTTCAACTTTGACTCGCAAATTTATGCAAAGTATAAACTGCTCCACAAAAGAGAAATGGCTTGCTGACACTTGCTGACAAATAATAAATGAAAAATAAAGATAAATAAAAGCCAAGAATGGATGAATTACAGAAAACTGTGAACAATCCTCACAACAACATGCTAGGTAGAAGTCATCAGGCCCAGTACAGAGAAAAGAGAAAGAAGTGTGGGGAGCTATTGTAACCAGCACACCTCCAAAAACATACATAGCAACTGATACCCTGCACTTTAATTGTACCATCATTTGTACTTTGCATCACCCTTAATTCATTTTTATTTGGTCTTCTATGTATGTATACAGAAAATATTCATGCTACAATATTCATTTTGTATGAATATATGTATGTTGATCATCTTGCCACAGAAAATTCTTTTGGGATCTCATCTCTCTCCTAATGTTACCTGAGTAGGTGGTGGCTGACACAGTGGAGCCGAAAGACGAGCCGAGGGTGTAGGATGAAATGGGTGTGGGCGGCTGCTGGACACTGGTAGACACTGGGTAGATGTTGTAGCTGGTGGACACAGAACTGGAGGGGGCCAGAGGCTTCAAGGTTGTTACCTGCCTCTGGGGAGGAGGGGGCTGGCTGTACACAGTCGAGGGGGCTGGACTGTAAGCACTCTTTACTCCAACTGATATGGAAAAGGGGGGGGGGGGGGTAAGATGGAGAGGAAGGACATTAGAGTGAGGAGAGCAAAAGAGATCTAAAATGTCCGTTACAGAGTTTCAGAGAGTTTTTGACAGGACAGGAAGAATCCTCATTTAACAAGCAAGACATGTTCCATATACATCATATCACCCTTCAAAAGTGCATGTCAAAAATACCAAGGCTGATTCACAAATCCCCCAGCATTATATAATAGTCACCAACAATTTTTCTGAAATTGATATGAACTATTAAATAATTCAAATCCACAAAGTAAAGGTAGCCTGCACACCCATACGGTGCCCAACAGGCACAACAAAAAACATAACAGGAGACGTCAACCAAGCACAGTATGTACAAACCTACACAGTCCTGGGAAGATGTCTAAGCAGACAATATAGGTGGAAACACCTGTGTAGGTGGAAAATGATCATCTAGGGCCACTAGATTGCTCTCTGGTGGAGATACTATGTGATGATTCATTGCATATATTCACATTTTTGTACTGCAGTTCTGAACAGTAATATTATTACTATTCAGCTGGCATACGCCACAGTACTTAATCATCCATGATCAGCAAAAATCAACTGATAATACCTGCCATGCAGATATCAGCTGGGCTCTATTGTCAAGACAACATTTAAAGTAAAGAACACTGCACTGATTTAGCATTGTAATTTTAAAAAGTACCAAAATTGATGCAGTAAACCAGAGACCATATATTGTTTTTATTCTAGACTTTTGTCTTCCTTGTCAAAATCCTGGTGCCTAAATAACCCTGAATGCAACTCGGCCACTGATAGTTTGGCCAGTTATGCTAGTAGTGGCTAATCTAGCCTCAAACTGCGAGCCTTAAGCAGAGACGAGGAGTGGGCAATAGAGGTTTGGTGAGCTCACAACAGTCTAACTTCAAACCTCCAGATTCTTTCATTTTCACTGTTGTAGTCTTCAGCACAAGCTGATGCTGACTCGAGTGACATCACTGGAGGCAGTTGATCAGATTTTGTGCAGCTCCATCTGGAGCAACAAAACAAAAAAAACAAGAAAAACAAGAAAAAGATTGACTCACCAGTCTGGTAGTAACTCTCTGCGGGTGTCCTCTGAGCTGGAGCTATACTCGTCTGGTAGTACTGTTTATTGTCATAGGTGGTCACAGCTGCAGGGCGTCCATAGCTGTAGTTGTCCTGCTGTTTTTTACAAGACAGTATTTAAACCAATGGGGAAGCAGCATATTGAAGCAGATAACTGCAGCAAACTTTTTTTTTTTTTTTTAATGCACAGCTATCATGTCACTGCATTATAGTCAAGGTGCATAAAATTAAAGCCTCCTGTACATTTGGATGGTGCAACTTTTTGTGAATGAGACAATCCTGGTAAAAGTTGGTGTAGAAGGAGCATGTACTGCTGTCTGTCCCAGTGGCTATGTGTAATTTGTCCCAAGACAAAGGCCAATACACAACATCAAATATGAGCACACCACACTATAAGAAACTGAGCAGCAGAAATCATAAAGGAAGCAGAAAGAGACTGACCGTGTCCGAGTATACCTGGTACGTCTGAGGGGTGGTGGTGGGCTGTGGGGGTGCCGGAGGTTCCGGCTGCCTGTAGGCATAGTCAGGGGGGGCTTGGTGACTCTGATAGGCGGGGTAAGGGGCAGACACTACAGGCCGGGCTGCCTGGACTGGAGCTGGAGAGTAGGATGCAGTTACTGCGTGAGCCACAGCTGGAGCCTGCTGGACACTATAACTGGCTGTAGAAGGATGGGAGTAGGCCGGTGGAGGCTGGGTACTGAAGGAGAGCAGAAGAAGGAGAAATTCAGTGAAGCAAGAAGGCAAATGTCAAAACTGCTTTCAGAGGACATCTTCAAGAACAACATGAAAGTATCTACTTGTGTCTTTACCACGGGCAAAGCTGGAATCAATCCATGTTAGAAGTGCAAAATATATTTTCTTGCATAATAAACAGTCAAAAAGAATAAAGGCTTTTCTTTATCTAACCTGTAATACAGCATTCCAGTCTCCCATCTGTTTTATCATGGCATGATATCTCTACATCACTAGTTTAATGGCACCTGAGTATTTTTGAAACCACACACTTCACAGTAAACAAAACTTGCTTGAAATATATGTATATCTAAAGAAGATGAAGAGACTGCAGTGATGCTAACCACTCTGTGAGGCTGTACTTCAGGAGAGTGGTGCCGGGGAGTAAGAGGATCACCAAAGTAATTACAAGTCATTGTGACGGGGGCATGAATATCTGTACTCAGTACTAAATTTCAGGGCAATGCATCCAATAGGTGTTGAGATATTTCAATGAAAACCACAAATGTGAACCTCATGGTGGTGCAAGAGGAACAGTCAATGGCACTGCCAAGGTCAGTAGGATTTATCACCGTGGCACCATGGATATTTGTACAAAATTTCTTGTCAATCCATCCAATATCTCTTGAACTAGTTGAGTTTGGACTAAAGTGGTGGATAGACCGACTGACGGAGTCCAGACCGACTTTGCCGTCCACAGAGCCATGCTGTCAGCATGGCTAAAAACAGCCAGTAAAAATAGGGAGGCAAATTTAATGTAACATGTCAACACCCAATCATGATTAATTAATTGTGGAAGACAAAATTGTGCTCAAACATTATATGATTGACTGAGCAGCTCTGCAGTGTCCTCTGGATAATCTCTCATCTTCATCAGCACACACAGATTTGCCAAAAAGGACAACTCCACAGCAGCCTTGTCATTAGCATGGCTTGGGATGCAGACAGCATCCATTTCTTGCAATGACATCAGGAACCTGTGCTATCAGCATCTTTATTGAGCTCTCAGCCTCTGGATGAACAAGAACATGAGGGCTAAAATTTAAATGGCACCTTAAGCTCTTGAAAGAACAGTCAAATGCTATAACAGCAATCAAAACCCCATTTTAGGTTACAAAAACATATCAGATCCAATGCAAATGAAAAACAGTTGCACAATGAAATGTAATCAGGAAACTTTGTCACATAATAACACATAATCACATAAGAGGGGCTTTGGAAAAACACGTTTTCCCGAGGTTGACCTGTCTGTCCATTGTCCACTAAGTCCCTTAATCGCTCCTGTACAGAAATGCCTGTAATTGCATTATCTCATACAAAGGTCAAGAATTTCCAAGATCTAATAATTACATTATGCCAGTGCCACATGCCATGTTGTTACTCACTTTGCAACAGGTCTGATATGATCCATTTCACCAAAAATAAACAGGAAAGAATCAGAATCAGAATCAGAAAAAGCACATCGATAAGTTTAGCTGATCATTCTGCAGCTGACCTACTTTCCTGCTCTGACCCATTCCTGCAACCAAACCTGCTGCCAGATTGCCTCGGTGTTAAATATTGTACATTTTTGGACAATCTGTGGTTTCAAGAACACTAAATGGAGAACAAACATTGATACTCATTCATTGCTTGTTAAATTGTTAAGAGGTGCATCTTGGGCCAGGCGATACAAACTGCGAGACAAAAGAAATCACTCATCTGTTGGATTTTGCCGTTATTGAAAATAATTGAAATTTACACATCAAACTGCTGAATCACTATTAAAACAGCTGTTGAATATCTCGAGCAGGGCATGTGACAGACACAAACTGCTTGTGACTGAATTCTGTTGTTCAACAAAGACAAGATAGCTAGGGAGAGCCAGAAACGCCCCACTTTATCTCACTGTATTCATTGCAGATTTGCAATAACTCGGCTGGTGGGGATGAGGATTAGCAGACAGACTTCATGAAGCCTCTGATGTGTGGGTCTGTTTCCTGGTACCAGAACAGCAATGAATGCATTCAGTGTTTCTTTATTCCTGAGTTATGCTGTTCATGCCATTGTAGCTTTCCCTTTAATAGCCCTCTGTGTGAAGTCAACGTGGAACATTTTGCAATCAATGGGCAGACCTGCTTTAGGCTATACTATCTTTTATCAAGTACCTTTATCTCACAGGTATTCAGTTTGCTGGGTTATCTGGTCCTGTGTGATCAATTTATCTATAACCATAATTCTTCCAACATATACTATATTGCAATAATATACTAGTTTTGCTATATTAAATTACATACATCGTGACAGAGCATTCATCTATATTGCCCAGTCCTAACTCTGAGTCTGCACTTAATGAGCATCTCACAAAGACATGAGATGGTTGCTATACCTCTGCAACTGCAGCACTATGACATATTTGAGGCTGCAAATGATTATATTCAATCAAGAATAACATTTTGAGACAAGGCATCAATGAAGCAAAATCAGGAGAAGTACAGATTTTGGTGAGCAGACTATAGGAAACATGTGCAGAGGTAAGCATATATATACACACCTGCACTATGGTGTAGAGACAGTCCACTCCTGTTTGTCAGGTTTGTTGGTTTGAGGGTAGACCAACATAACACAACAAGAAGCAAAACAGGAAACCTCCACAGTTCATTTACCGTGGTTGATAGTAATTAAATTACACTTTATTAAATCCGAACACCTGTCAAAAGGGCGAGTGAAATGATTTACCTGTCATACAAACTTGCCAGACACCAATTCGTGCCGCTGGAGTTTTACTGAGTGGTCATTTTATACCCTCACACCTTCAAGTACCTATTTAAATCTTGCTCCTTGCAGCATGCCGGTACTGAACATATGACTAAAACAGATGCATTGTTTGAGAGACACCGGACCGTCAGTGAAGCTGTACCAGGGCTACCCCCCCTCCTCTTAGCTCTTAATCCTAAACGCCGGCCAAAATCTCACCCGTCACAGCTGCAGCCAGCTCGATTCACTGAAACAGCTGCGTGACACTTGCTTTTTGGTTTACAGTAAAGTACAACAAGCGGTAAAGAGTCGAGCCAACAATGTCAGCTTTCCAATGACAGTATCGAGGTTCACCTAAAGTCAAACAGCGTGTCGGAAAGCGCTGGCCTGCGAGCTCCTCGAGCTAACGTTAGCTAACCGAACTAGCGGGTCAAGCTAGCTGTCTAGCCTGTCTCTCCACCGCCACGCAGCGGAATCCAACCAGTGACTGTTTCTCTGACGATATACTCCAGCGACCGATAAATGCGATTCAAAAGGCATGCTGACATCAATCCGCATCACTTGAATTACCTGTATGGCGGACCGGCACCATGTGTGAAGCCGAAATAATTGCTTGCAGCCATCTTGGCATCTCCAGTACAGTACAAGTACTGGCAGACAGCAGTGAAACCTAGTGTGACTGTCAAGATAGTTCCCCCCCTCGACCAGAGCCAATAGAAACACTTCTCTGCTACACCGGAACTGGGTAGCACAGAAAAGAGCTCACATATCCAAAGAATAAGCTGTTAACGCGAGAAAATATTGTGTCAATGTTTCAATCCCATTAATCGCAGCATTTTCAGCATGGATTGAATTTCAGAGATCATGATAATTTCATAATTTGGCATCATGGCCAGTTAATTCTGGCACTCAAAAAACAAATGTGGAAAAATCATTGCACATGTACAGTAAAAAAAAGAAAAAAGAAAAAAAAAGAGAGATTTAATAATGATACATGACGATATTTAGTAGAAATTTCACAGTTAACTTTTTTGCTTGTCAGATGTTATGACACATGAAGATATGTTTTAAAGTGTACAATTAAAAGGAAAGAAGAACAGAAAAAATAAGGGAAATGTGGAAGAAAATAGCCACTCCTGTCATCACTCCTGTTGGAAGGAAATATCATTCATAAAACTAAAAGATGACAAAAAAAATGGTTATTTATTTGAAACTGGTTTACTACTGTCTGTCTTTAGACTACTATCTAAAAAAAAAAAAACGTGTTCAGGCGAAAACGGAAGTAGATTGAAGTGAATGCTCTCGCTTTGTCTGCAGTAATTCTCCTGAATGCCGCGTGTGTCTGTCAGTCACGTTTGCATCGATGCTAAAGATACAACTTAATGTAAAGCCAACCGCCAGACAGTGAGTCAGTAGACAAAACAGATCACGAAAACATCAGCTCCAGGTGCTCTGTCCGTGTGATACTAAACTGCCTGGAAATCATAATGTGTCAAATTGCTAATAAAGCAAAAATGACCTTGGATTTTAAAGGCATCATCTCTGGAGCAGCACAAAATTGAGGATAGAGGAGAAAATCTTGCTATAAAGAGGAATAACAATGTCGGATAAAACTAACCTGTGTATAATTACTAGTGCTTGCAGGATTAGTACTTCCACCAGAGGTACAAAAATACAGAAAGAGGCCTGTTACAGGACTATATCTTTGCAGCTAGCAGCATACTGTGCAGTATGCTGGGCAGGGATGATATGATTGGTTGATTGAAAATGAAGTAAGGCACTGAATAATTCATGTGTGTTGGGAGAGTTGGGGTATAGTGTGAAAGAGACTGGGGTGAGGAGACAGAGAGGGAGGGGAGAGGAGGATATGGATGGAGAGAGATGCTGTTGCCAGGGAACAGCAGCCACACAGAGGACCAGTGAAAACAACAGCCGGATTATCTAATGGAGTAAAGAGACACAGAGAACGGTGCTCATTTTTACCAAGTTGCTGTAGGGATAAATAAGCTGCCTCCTCTGAGAGTTTTGGTTACAGAGGGAACTCAAAGCAGGCTTTGCATTGATATTTGGGAGTGGGAAGAGATACTCCAGAGGTATCAGGATCTGCAAGCAGAGAAAAGGGGGGATAGAGAGGGGGATCGTGATGCCAGAGCAGATGCATTCTGATTAAAGGAATTTTGTGTCTTGGTGGTGTGGACGTAGGAGCTGAGAGGCAGGCTGTCGGCTCGCTCTTCACGGCCAGTCTTTCCCCAACAAAGGTGGCCAGAGGCGGAGGAGAAGAGGGGGAGTTCAGCACAGAGGTGCCCACTGTCTTCAGACACCTGCTGCTGGCTAGCGGCTGACATCGAGGACACTGTATGACTGTGTCTGTGCATGAGTATGTGCGTGTGTGTGTGTGTGTGTGTGTGAATGAGTGAAAGACAGGGAGCGTGAGAGAAGAAATTTCAGCCTGACCCCTGCTTTTGAGGAGGATCAGGACTTTCTCCTCTTGAGTCTTTGCATTTGTGACTGAGGAGGAGGGAGGACACACAGACACGGACCAGCGAGAGGTTTTGTGGGGATCTCACACTGCTCATGTGAGTATAATCACTGACTTAACATCCTTACAATTTTACTGAGCTGGCTGCACACAGCAGAATCCTTAGACTGACTGCATGCACATTAGATTGTCCACTAACACATGAAATCCATTCAGGCTGTTCCACATGGGATGACCTAGAAAGGCTGAGTCCATTTTACTTGTGATGATAACACGCTGCACATTTGGTGGCTATTCATTTTTTTTTTTAATCTGGGTTTGCATGGGCAGCACAGTGCTTCACAGAAACAGGGTCTTTCAATGACATATGCAATGTGTTACATCCTAATTTCTCCACACAGCATTTTGTAGAAATCTTAAATGGTTGTTGGAATACATTGATGAGAAAGAAGAAATCTCCTTGTCTTTAATAAATAATTTCTGTTTTCTGCTCTCCACCACACACCACCCCTTGTGTTTTTAGGGTGTTGTCACATTAGATTAAATGGGACTTTGACCTCCTTCAAAGAAGTGTGTGATGTGTTAATGGATTCACCTTCATGGTACAATCCCTTTTTGCCTATACATAATTCAAGGCCTGTAGAAACGAATTATTTCCTCTTTGTGAGACTTGGCTGTTTTACAGTTTATGCTCAGCCACGAGCGTTGCTGCCAAAACCACCAAAACCACTCCACTTCCTCCAGTCATTATACCACAGGAACCCATGTTGCATTACTTCTCACTGTGATCAACACTATGCACTGCTGACAAAAATGTCAGGTTCACACTCGGTTTATTGTATTTTGATTTCCCTCAACAGTGTTTTTGTTGCACTGTACTCACTTGACACACTCTGCATTACATTAATGCCTCTCAGAAAAGCACTTGCAATGCACACCTCTCCTCAGAGTCTCTGTTTCTAAGAATAACCTCCGGTACAGATCTAGGAATCCTCTGTCACTCAGCAGAACCTCAGGTATTGTGGATTTTATACTTGAGTGGAGAACTACAAAGAGAACGGGTCCAATTAAATATCCACAGCGCTCCTCACCAGCAAGACCCGTGCTTCAGTTATTAATGTGTCACTTCTGTGTTGTGATTATTGTGAATTCTCTTTAAACTCTTGAGCAGAAACAAGTGAATATTAGATTCAAAGAGAAGTTTTTCTGTTAATGTTAATGCTGTGGGTGACATGAAACCTGAGTATGGGTGGAGATCAAACAGGCAGTAGTCACATCAGTGTAGTACAGGAGCAGGGAGGGAGGATTAGGCCTGCATGTCATCCTCCTCATTGGTCTCCTGAATTCCACCCGGGAAGAAACTGGTGCATTTGACTTTGAGGAGAGCTGAGCTTAGAAAATGCGTCCGAATCGGTCACATGCCTCTCACATGTGCTCCTCTGGGCAGGGGGATAAAAAGCATGTGAGCCACAGTGGTTACAGCCCCCAAATTGTAATGAAAATGATTTGGATAAAATCCTCCCACAGTGGTGGCTTTTCCCCTTCAAAGTCAAGCATGTTGTCCTGCAGCACAGCCATGAAGCTGATGCTCTAGTTGGTACGCTCTTTTCATGTGTCAGTTTTCCTCTGTTATTGTAAATGATGTTCATTAATGAACACTTTTCTTTGCACCTCCAGGCCCCTGCTCTCCTCTCTGAGGGATGGGCACCACAGAGGCAACTCTGAGAATGGAGAACATGGAAGTGAAAGACGAGTGGCAGGATGAAGACTTCCCCAGGTGAGATCCTTACTTAGCCCTGGTCATCATCTGTCGAACTGTCCTATTGATGGCAAATATGGTTGATGCTGAAATGAGACATCTGAGCATAAAGCTGTTCTTATAGCATCTCTTACTGCTGTGTGTGTGTGTGCTTATAGCTATATGGCATATTCTTGTGTTTGTGTGTGGGTGAATATGCAGCACATTTTAATTTATGGATGATTAGCTCATTATTAAGGATTAATTGTGCAGTTAATTATTGATTAACAGGGGTGTTCTTTGTGGGCCAGCTGCACCATATTACTTCCAGTACAGTTAAGACTGGGTGGATGAAGACGCTGTGCTATTTATGTTAATCTCCAATTGTGTTAATTGGCACTTTTTTAGTTTACAACATACAAATCTTTATGAATGCCATATTTCATTAGTCATTATTGAAGCTATTAATGTGCTATTGTAACTAAAGACTTAAATTATTATTATTTTGCTTGTGTAAACTGATATTAACCTCCTATTCACACTCTGAGATAAGACAGCTGATGGATAATTTACCACAGAAGGAGAAGAAAGAGAAACACAAAGATAAATGAATGAAGAAGACGAGTTATTTTTAATGTGGCGTAAAGATGGCCACAGAAGCATTTCAGAAAGCGTGGGAATTTGATGTTCAGAGGTTGACGGGCAGAAAAAGAGCAGGGGAGAGGTGTGATGACAGTCAGCACTTGGCTCTCTCCTCCTCCCTCTTCCCTCCTCCTCCTTCAGATTGTGAGGCAGGCAGCCAGGGAGCAGGTGCAGCTCTGTCTGTAAATGGTCTCAGGCTACGTCATGTGACGCAACAGCAGCCACCGATCAACAACACAGCATCGCCAGGAAAATGGTGGCAGGTTTGGGTTAAAGAAGGAGACAGACACGGAGGAATAGCCAGCAGCAACAGGATTACTGAGGTAGCCTCTGAGAGACGCTGTGCTCTGGTCTAGCTGAGACGACAGGGAATGAGTTAGCAAACCAAATACAAAGGTGTGTGAGTCAAACAGCTCATTTGAATCGGCTCTGACAAAAGCAGCCCTGTGCCATTTCCAGAAGGTAAGCATCATCAGTTCATCCTGATATTGATGTTTGCAGCTGAAGGACAGAGCATCCATAAACAGGAACAAAAGAGATTATCTCCCTTTTGTTAAACGAGGAAATAGATCCATAAATCTGTTTTGTTTATAGAAAACGCTTCAATTTTTTTGACAAAGGAAGCGTTGGACTATAATCACTGCAGGGGTCCCAGGGGAACAGGGTCGGACCTTTCCTCACTGCCTGTTTCTCTGGGCTAAAGCCAGCATTGTTGGCTCAGGAGGAGCACACTCTCTCACACACTGTCCTCCTCTAGATGGGAGGATGAAGCAGTTGGCTTTTACAGGACTGCAGCTAAGACCCTCTCTGCTGAACCACACTGCGCTGTAGCTCCCTGCGTCTCTTGTGTTTTAACCATTGAGCTGTACAACCCTGTTTCCAGGTCCTTGGTTGCACTGGGTGTTGTTGCTGACATGCACATCCTAATATGCGTAGTTTTGCTTACTCTGAAGTAAACACACAGATGGGCTGCACAAACGCACACACAAGCATATGCAAAAGCAAGATTTTGACCTCCTCTCTGCTCCTCCTTCTGTGCAGGGTGTCAGCTGTAAATAACAGGCAGTGTAGAGGAAAAAAAGCGCTGCAGCACTTTGTCTCTATGCAGGCACACACGTCTTCCCTCATTCTGTCTCTTATTCCTCCCCATTTCTCCTCTATTTCTCCTCCCCTTCTCTTTGCCTGGCAGCCCTGTAATCTTCATCTCTCCCCAGAGAGAAGTTAATTACCATCTCTATCCTCTTCTGCTTGCCACTCTTTTTAGTGCTTACCCAGATCAGTGTCAACACCCACACCTAGACCGGTCCTACGCATCCTAATCACAGAGTTACAGTTTATTGTGAGGCCATAGTTATACACTCGTGCATGCTACAGAACATAGATCAGAAAAACATGAAATAGAAACCAGGAACCAGTCAGTGGGTCTTTATATTTGACTTGCTATATATTGTGTGTCATACTGAACAAGCACAGTGCTGGTAGCTGACCTGTCTATGTCTCCCTCCAGACCACTACCAGAGTACGGAGACATGGATTCCTCCTGTGGCCTCACAGACGACAGGGCCTGTAAGTACAGCAACACTGTGGAGTGAGGGGTCACTGATTGCTCAGTGGAAAGACCATAATACCCCCACTTTATGTATCTACCAGTTACAGTTCCTGGTTTGTCTCTCCTCTCCTGGTCTTGCTGTAGCTCCCCCAAACTCCCTGAATGTGAGCCCACCTGGAGGCGGCGGCGTGTCCTCAACGCACCGTAAACGCCGCACGCTGGTTGCCCCGGAGATGAACCTTTCACTGGACCAAAGTGAGGGCTCTCTGCTGTCAGATGACTTCCTGGATACGCCGGACGACCTGGACATTAATGTGGATGACATCGACACACCTGATGAAACAGACTCGCTGGAGTTCATCACCAATGGCAATGAGCTGGAGTGGGAGGGTATGTGGTTTCATTACCACTGTGTTAAACCACAACACTGACCTTCATCTTACATCTTACAAGGGCAGCTGTGGCTTAGGAGGTAGCGCAGTTGTCCACCAATCAGGAGGTCAGTTGTTCGATCCCTGGCCTCGGCAGTTGGAAGTATCCTTGGGCAACATACTGAACCCCAGAACTGCCCCTGATGCTGGGCCAAATTCATGTGTACATCGCTCAGGATAAAAGTGTCTGCCAGATGACTAATTCACATGAATCTTGTTGTAATCTACTATAATATCTGCATGTGTCTACACAGATACATTCTTAATCTTTAAAAATGCCTTTTTTTAATGTTACCTCTAAATTTTATTTTTCCACTTCTCAAGTCTCATAAGATTATATGATACAGCCAGTACCCACTTTGCTGTTACATGTGTAAATTATGTGTAAACTGTCCTCACAAATGTACCCACACATGACTTTGTCTACCTTCAATCTAGGCTTATTCAATTTCACTGAAACCTGACTCCTAATATTAAATTAATGTTAATCTTAATCCTTACACAGTGATATGAAAGGTAACTGTATCTTGGCTAAGACTGAAAATAATCCGAAGTCAATCTGTTCAACCTGAACCTGATTTAAAAGGAGCTTTCACACAGACGATGTATCTTACTCATGGTACATATTTCACTGTAGAAATAAGAACAAAATCTGGCTCTGTGTTGTCCAGATGACACACCGGTGGCCTCGGCCAAAGCAGGTCCTGGTGACGGTTCAGGAGAAACGGACAAGGAGGGTAATGCCAACAATGGACACCTCTGGAGGACGGTGATCATTGGAGAACAGGAGCATCGTATTGACATGCAGGTCATCAGACCTTACCTTCGGGTCATCACACACGGAGGTAAGTGAGAGGACAGAAGTCCATCTGATCACCCATCAAAGGCTTTGGAAGATGGTTTCTAGAAAGATAGAACATTGCAGTTTAAATATGCAAAATTTAACCCATATGATATTTTAAAGGCAAACACTTGATAAGACCAGCGTTCATGTAAAAGAAGTATTGTACTGTCCAAACTGTTGTTACAGTGCATGGCTGTGACATTATCCACTGTTAACTGAAACTCTGTCCCATCAGGTTACTATGGCGAGGGCCTTAATGCCATCATTGTTTTCTCTGCCTGTTACCTGCCTGACAGCAGCTCTCCAGACTACCATTACATCATGGAAAACCTCTTCCTGTGAGTCTGCCATGGATGGCTTTTAGTTTTAAAGTATAGGCTTTAATGCTGTACATAGATGGGTTACTGAACACCAGACATGGGATCCTAATTTAACATCTCAAAGGAAGGTCACAGGCATCAGTCAAAGTAGGCATGCTCCTGTTTTCTTGTTCTTTTTTATGTGTCTGAGCCCCTGCTGTCTCATAATCCATCCATGACGCTGTACCCTTTCATACAGGTATGTGGTGAGCAGTCTGGAGATGCTCGTGGCTGAAGATTACTTGATCATCTACATGAACGGAGCCACTCCTCGGAGTAAGATGCCTGGAATCAGCTGGCTCAAGAAATGTTACCAGATGATTGACAGAAGGTGGGAAAAGGAGAAACTATGGAGAAACTACTCACACATACAGCATTGAATGATAGGCTATTTTTAGCTGCTGAGCTTTGTTCATCTTCATCATACAGAAATGCATGACATGGACACTGACAGGCACCAAATGAGTCATGGAAGTTGTCAGTCAGAAGCAGACTGAAGATGACTCACAGGCTACATTTTAACAGCTTATAACAGCTGGACTCTGTTTAGAGAGAAAACATTTAAAATTCTCAGTTTAATGTGATTAATGTCTCCACACATATATGTTCATTTGACCAGAAGTATTTATACCTGAAAGCATTAACCTACCTGTGAATGGACTTGTTTGTGTTGCGATGGCAGATTAAGGAAGAACCTGAAGTCTTTGGTGATCGCTCATCCCACATGGTTCATACGCACAGTCCTGGCTATATCCAGGCCCTTTATCAGGTAATACACACCATCCGAACAATGATGTTTCAAGGTAGGAAACACATGTTAAAATGCTTTGTGTGGTAATAATCACAGCTGACTGATGAGTACCAGACCACGCTTTTGATTTGTCCTCGCTTTATGAAATAATTATGTTTTAATTTAACCAAAGACACAGTGTCTTGTACGTGTGCCTTGGACAGTTTTCACAGATTATTATTGCATGTGTTGATCTATTCATGCTCAGCTGTTTATTAAATCCAAAAAGCATCTGGTGCTTTTGCTAAGAACTCATTGTGGTATTTCTAGTGAATTTATATTTAAAATAAGATATAGTAAAGTATCATTTTGACGCTATATATTTATTGAATGAATTGAATGAATGTCACTCTGTCACATCAGTGATGCATGCTGTTGTCGTCCCTTTGTCCTCTGCAGTGTGAAATTCATGAACAAGATCCAGTATGTCCACAGCCTGGATGAACTGGCAGACATTGTCCCCATGGAGCACGTCCACGTTCCAGAGTGTGTGGTGCAGTAAGTATCTTTTACCACTAGATGGAGAAAATGAGCTGAGGCAGTGACTCCAACCTGCAGGCAGCAGCTAATGTGTCTAATGTGACATCTAGTGTGTTTAAATAAATGTAAAACAATTTGTACTCTAGTTCTTTAAAATGAGTTGTTATCATGTTATTATCCTCTTTGCTGCTGTAACACTGCAAATCTCGCCTGCTGTGGCCTTAATAAAGAAGTATTTTATGTCTGATCTTACTCATTTTCAGGTTTGATGAGGAAAGGCTTAAAGCACGGCGAGAAAGGTAAGAATTTCTCTTTTCTGTCATTTTTATAACCCGTACATATATATTACACTCTTAATACCAACCTTAACTGTGTGTGTAGAATGGAGCAGGAGCACAGACAGCAGGAGCAGCAGCAGTCAGTCCCACAGGAGCCAATTAAAAAGTCTGAGAGGTACTCGTCTGCTGGTCCAACCTGGACTTTAAACACCTCATATTTTCATACTGGACATTTGACTAGTTGGGACATTCATCAGGTTTTAGTATGCTGTTGTCTTTCTAAGTTTTGAGAAGTTCTCAGTGCACTTTTCTTTTCTCATTTTCAGGCCGAAGTCAATGATTGTAGATCAAGGATTATGAGGAGGACAGAGCTTTGCAGGTGAAGGTAATGCAAACCTCTGCTGTATTTCTTAAAGGAGCCCCAATGTGAAATTGATTTACCACACAAATCTTTACATCTCCACACAGATGTATAAATAATGATGATTAATTACACATTTTAGTATATTTTTGTATCTTTCAGCACAAAGATCAGAGGGCAGTCAGCGTCAAACATCTCAGTACATTTGCAGTCAGGTATAAAACTGAAATACTCAGACAGTACTTCACATATTGGTTCATTAAAATGAAGGGACTGGTGTACAGGAAACAGATCATGTCAATAAACAACAAAGAAAGTCTGTGCAGCAATGAAAGGTGAAGCAGGGTGTAAATACATCTGAGAAACGGAACATTGTAGGTTAAAATGCAATATAATCATGTCATTTTTACACAATAGCAGGATAATTATGTGCATTTATCGTATAGTATATACATTGTTTATAGAGAAATTTGCATGAGCACAAAGGCCTATAGAGGAAACCCTGTTCATGTGCGCCTGTTGCTTTGGGAGAGGAGCAGACAGGGTGAATATGGGTTGAACTCTTTGTTGGTATTTATTTGGGGGGTGTTAGTACATAGAGTTGCTTTAACTGTAGTCTTTTTAAACTTCCATTCACATTCAGATTCACGCTCATTCAGTTGATAGTCCTCCATTGTCAGGGATTGTCTGCCTGTAGTTTGCTGTGTTTTGCAGACCTTTACACGAGTGCTTGGTCGTTAGACAGACTTGTTTTTCGGCTCTTCTGAGTAGCTTCTTCCAATTGCCCTTTTATTCTGTTCAGTGCTTCTCTTTCCTCCTTTCTCCTCCTGATTATGCAAGGTCTTGTCTGTTTTAGCGCAGAATGCAGTGCATGGCCTTGAGGCAGAACAAATGTCCTTACAAAAGCTGAAAAATCAAGAAAGATTTACTGTGTGTTTCATCAGGGAATTACTGTGAAAGATATCTTCTTAGAATATAAACAGCATCCATTAGTAAGTAAGTCATACCAGCAGCACCCTTCAGAGCCAGAGTGTTAATGAGGGGCATGCTTTATGAGCTAGTTGAAACCAGCTAGCTGACGGATATATATACAGTAGTGTGGTGTAACTGTCTGTCTTGCCTCTCTGATAAAGGTCATGAGACTGAAACACCAATGATGAAACACATAGTTAAAGCAGTGAGCAGGATAAAAAGGCAAAACGTTGCTTGCTCGTGTAGTTAAATGTCAGGTTCAAAAGTTTAACGCTGTATCTGCTGCAATTAGCTAAACCCTCATGGTAGATCAGGCAGGTTTTCACAAGGTGAGTGGTATAAAAATGAAAGAGAGTCCCGTTTTCCTCAAATTTCCAGTGTACAAAACTCCTTTGAGAAGTGAGAAGTTTTTCCAAAACATCGCATTTTTTTAAGACAAAATTACGCATCCTCATCCACAAACATTTGCTTGTCTTTGTGCAGTGTGTGACAGACATACGGAGCATGAACCCTTCGATTCGGTCCATCAAGTCCACATATGCTTCCTTGTTTTACCAGCATCCAGCTGACGATTCGTGCCATTGTTTTTCAATGAAGATGGTGAACGCTGCGTCTCATTTTCCTTCTGTCTGGAACCCCCTCTTCCTCTGCCAGGGGGTTTCATATTGCAACTTGAAAATGTACAAAGGAAGTTGCCGCTCTGTTACAGGAGGTGTTTCACCATGGAAGCTGTTGTTGGGTTCACCAGTTCATTAACCTGATGTGTGGTCAGACCTGTTGTATAGCTCATATTGTAAAATTACATCATCGTGAGGCTCTGGAAGGCCAGGGCTTTGACAGAAACTTTGCGCTCTATAATGACAATTGTACAAAGGAATTTTTGCAGTGTTGGTTTAAACGATTGTAACTCCAGTTCTGCTTGCTTGTAGCTTCATTTGAAGGATTACAGTCTTCACTATGGGTTGAGAAAAATTTGCAATTCTGCTTTTTCTTAATAAAGAAGAAGCCGGGTTTTGCATCCAAAATTCAGGGTGTTTTCTGAGTTCCTGAAAATCTGACAGTTGGAGATATAAGGTTTTTGCCTGGCAGTAGTGATGTGTGCATGTGTTATGAAAGATTTAAGACTGGATGAGACCAGAGAGCGACATTATTAATGTAGCTGAGTTCAGGTCGGAGTGTGACCACCAGAACATGCACGTTTATATTCATGCTGATCTGTGTGAATATGGTGTGTGTGATGTAAATAACAGTGGTTTTCCAATGCATCAGATGCCTTCATCTTTATTCTTTTGTCTCATAACTGCTGTATTCTAAGGCCTTTTCAAGCTCTCTCTTTTACTGTGCTGACATGTTGAAAGTGTCCAAATGTGCTAACATTTAACTCTACCTTGTGTTATATTATGATGTGCCTCTGTGTCTTGTGTAGAAAATGCTGGAACATGATCATTATTTGCATTTTGTGGCCCATACGAGAGGATCTATGAGAATCATATGTGTGCGATGCTTGTTTACTTTGTGTAACATGTTTATGGCCACATAAACAGATTTCATTCAATATTACACAAATATGCTTCATATTTACTACATTTTATTTAGATTAAGTCTGCATATTACAAACTGTATGCCATGCATAAGATGAATATAATCCACATACAAAACATATTCAATCATTTTGTATAAAATCTGTATGAGTAGCCATAATCAAGACAAAATGCACATGCTTTGAACACACATTTGCATTTCTATAATTCTTATAGATCTCATACGAGAACACGTGCCGTCAGCTCGGATTTTGAAAACATCCTCTGACCACTCTGAAAAGAAGACCTTTAGATCTTATTTCAAAATAATAAAGCTCATGTGACTTATGTGGAGATTTAGTTTACGATTTTGTGTGACATCTTATGTTTTCTGTGGTTGTTCCTGATGGACATTTGGGACAATGTCAACATGTTGTCATGTTGAACAGAAGTTTAAACACTTCTCAAACATCCTAATGCATTATAGATTGTACATTTTCTGTTCTTACATTGATTTTATCAAATGTCTTCCACCTGTTCAGCTAATTGTAGCAGGAGAGCAGTGGAGCGAGATTTTTTATTTTTGTAAAGAACTACATAATTGTGTTGCCTGCCTGCCTTGTTTTGCACTATTAGATTTGGTTGTCACATCACCTTTGAATGGTTTCAGCATATAATGTGATTTATGATTTATGCTTAGGAGGTGATGTGTTCTCCTAAAATGTATTTTGTGTTGTGAACTGATGTCGTGCAGTCATGTAGCTTTTAGAAGGGCATGTTTATGCTTCTTTTGGTACAGAAAATAGGACTGATGAAATTCTTAAGTGCCATCTGAATTCTAGTTTTGCTCCTGTTCTTTTGCCTTTCTGGTACAGGAATGTTAATGAAATGATTCAGCTTTTCAGGCTGTTTTGAGACCAATAAACCAAACCTGAGCGGGCCCGTCACATGTGTATCATCCTTGATGAAACAGCTCAGCTTGTCAGTCCTTGGGAAGATTCTTTGAGGTTTGTTGGCTGTACTGAGTGCCTGTTTTTGAACCAAATTATTAAAAATAATCCAGAAAATGTGAAGGAATGTAATGTGTAGCCTTTTGGTATTTAGTTATTATGGTTTACAAGTTAACTATAACAACTGAGACCCACTATCATAAGCAAGGTTCCTTAGAAACGACTGGCACAATTGTTCCAAAAATCATTTTGACTATAAAAGCACAATATTTATATTATTACAAATTCTTTGCCTTCCATTTGTCTGCTGTGACATGTTTGCTCAGATTTAAATCATTCATGGTTCTGAAGTGCTTTACATTGATCTGATTGTTTCTGCCTTGTAAATATAACTGAATAAACGGTTCCTCCCAAAATTGGTTTTGTGACTTTTTTTTGTTGCCATACTTTACTCACACAGGGGCGATCATTTCTAGTTTTTAGATATAGAGTTTGTCCTGGAACAAATGGATTTTCAAACAGACCCTTCATGTGACTTTTGTCCATTGCAGAACATTTCCTAATATGGAAACAACATCTAACTGTAGAGCCTCATATTTAATTGTTCCTCTAATGTGTAAATAGGCAGATGTTTGTCATATTAAGTGCTATTATTAAGTCAGTGTTGTGTTTACAACTTGTTTACACTGCACCCAAGAGGCAAAGCAAACACGTTACAGATTTAACTAGCAATTAGATTTTCTGTTGCAAAGCGCTACATTTGTGTGTTATTTTGCCACCACTTTCATTCATGCATTTTAATTTGACCCTTTTAATAAATGTAGTGAAGGAAATACCTCAGGCTTTCCGCTTGTTCTTTGTGAGCTGAGAGTATCTTAAAAGAATAAATAAGAACATGATAAAGATTGTGGTTGCATGTGTATACACACACACTTTTGTTTAATTTTAATTAATGTAGCCCCAAATAACAAATTTGCCTCAAAGGGCTGTACAGTATTTAGAGCACACTACACCCTCTGTCCTTCAACAATGGATGAGGGAAGGAAAAAAAAGCTGGTAAAGCTCATCAAGCAAAAATTAAAGTCACATCTAAAATATGAAAAGACCATCTTGGTCTCAAGTTTGTTTTATGACAGCCAGTAAAAATGCAATAGATGTACACATTATAGGGCAATGCATAATATACAGTCATTTTTGTCTGTAATCAAATAGCAAATTTTGCTCTTCCACATATATGAAAACAGTATACAGCTATCCTGAACTATATGGGCTGATAATCTCTTTATAGACTCAGAAATATGTTCATGGCTCCACCACAATGTACGCTGTAGTTTCTTTTTCCCAACAGATTCTATGTAGCACACAGTTGCCCAGAACATATTTAAGCAACCTGCTCAGCTAATTTGGCCTGAATAGCTTCTTAAGGTCTGATGCCAAACTTCTTGCTGCATGAGGACATTCAGATGCTTCAGGACATCACAAAGGACACCTTGCTTTTGGTGCTGTTGTGTCAGTATGGTGTCACCACTTCAGGGGAGGCCATACAAGTCTGGACGGGGCTGCGATCGAGTCCTCTGATGCCCCCGTAAGCGTAAGATTACCACATGAGTCACCCATCCCACGCTTCTCCCTTACACCTGACAGAGAGAGACCCTGACTGTTGACCCCTGACCCCTGACGACTGTGACACACATGGTCACACACACAAATAGACATGAATGTCATACACAGGGAGAGAAGTCCAAAATTAATACACTAATACATTATTAATGAAAAAAAAGTTTTCTCTTAAGATTTACTTTAATGTGAAACTTTGTTGCTAAAAACTGACCCAGTTTTAACATTTTTCGACAGACACTAGAACATCAGGCATGCTGTACATTACTCTGCCTCCTGTCTGAACCTCCCGCTGTCCCTTTAATTTAATGGTCCTGCTTGCTGCACTGTGGCGCTCACACTCTTGACACACTTTATGTAACCCATCAAAGTTTATCTGGAACGTGACATAACATATGGTGGGTTTCAATCCACAGCTCTAAAATGACCCAGTGTGTATATTAACGTGATTTGCAAAAAGGATCCGAGCTGTATAATCTGAAGAGGCTGTCAAAATGTGTTGAGCAAATTTTATTGCATCTCATAACAATATGGCATGGAAAGATGTATCTGTCACTCTCCATATTATTTCATGTTTAATGTTTTGTAGGTCCTGCGTAAGCATTACACTGAAGTGTAGATGAGTGGTAACAAGTAACTGAGCATATTTACTTAAGTAGTCAACTCAAACTAGTTTTATTTAAATGGTCCAATATCACAAATCACAAATTTACAATCTGAACAGAATATGACATCCTCCATCCTTAGACCCTTTATTCTAAGTACTATACGTCGGACAATTTTGAAGTATTTTTACATTACTTTTATGCTACTTTATACTTTTATGTCACTACATTTCAGAGGGAAATATTGTACTTTTTGTTCCACTACATTTATTTGACAAGTACAGTTACTTGATACATTTAAATCTTATGATCATTTCATAAAATATGATGCATTGGTACAAAGTCCAAGAACAGTATACTGTACAAAGTAATTAAATTAGATTCACGTCTACCATTTTCAATAATATATCAATAAGATACTGTTGAAAGTGAATATATGATGTACATTCAACTGTATGATATGGATTATAGTATAACACTGTACAGGGAGTAGTTCTGCATCACAAGTGCTTTTACTTTCAATACTTAAAGGACATTTTGCTCACAATATGTATGTACCTTTAAATCAGAACAGTTTTCAATGCAGGAGCTACTTATAACAGAATACATTTACATTTAATTATATTGTCATTTATTGCTGCTTTTAATAAGGATCTAGTACCACTAGTGTTGGTCAGCGAAAAGAAGTGTATTCATCTGTCCTTCTGTCAAAGACTATAATGACCTACTTTTATCTTTTAATTAACATTTATAGCTGTACCACGGCCTAAAATCTCAGTATAAGAATAATGCTCTTCTATATATATATATATAAAAAAATCCGGACTAGTTGTTAAAATTATGTCGGCTTTGCATACTTTCACATACAATGTTTAAAAGCAATAAATTACCTTAATAAAGTTATTAACATTTGACTTAAATAATATCTGACAATCACAATTAGATTAATATCTCCATCTAACTGGTTGTTATTAGCACTGTTATTTTAATGTATCTATAAACCACCATCAATGGTAGTTTTCCACCGCGCGTCGCGTCATCAGGTGGATTAACTGCTGAATGGAATAGTACGAGCTGCTGATCTCTGACGGAGAACAGCAGGTGCACAGAAATATGTAAATGTGTGAAAGTTCGCGGGCTGTGATTGGCTGTTGGCATGATCTCTTCTGGAACTGATTGGCTTCTGCGAAGATACACGTAGCACGAGGGAAAAAGGGCACGAGCACGTCCTACAACGAGAACGCCTCTTGCCTGCGTGTGTGGTGACGCAAGACGCCGCAAGTAGGATATATATTGCGGTGCCACACACGCAGAGTCAATGGCGCAGTAGAGAAACAGAGTCAGATCACAACTTCGATTTCTAAACTCTTTAAGCATTTAATTTGGTGGATTTTTATCCTTGATTTTGGCAAAAAGCAGTCTTGACTGTTTCTTCAGCTGACGTTGAGCAGGACTGCCGAGAAGCGACGAAAGATGAAGTACATTATAGGAATTGGCGGGTAAGATTTTATTTCTTTTTATCAAACAATAACGTAGTTATTTGCTAATATTTTGCACGTACAGTTACACCTGTTCATACCTGAAATATCTTTATTTTAGCTGAACTGGCTGACGGTTGAGTGGAGTTGTACAGTTTAAGTTAGACTGTTGATTAAAATGATTCTGTATGTTATTATATTGTTGTTCGTGAAGGCATCTCAAGGTGAAGTAACGTTAGCGGTTCAGATGAAGTTATTTCTTTTGTTACTTTGGCTTCTGCTTGCCATAAATGACCTTTTTGGCCATAAATTATCCCACATGTATTATCAGCTGCCCGCCAGAAAGTAGTGAAGGCTGCTGTTAAGCCGGTTTGAAGTCATGTCCGGTGTGGCTGGTTTGTTGTCATCAATCGAGCGGGACATTTGAAAATGAACCGCGAGACTCCGCTCAAAAGTGGAGGGAGATTTAACATCAGTGTTGATCCAAACTAAAAACCGTTTCATTTTATAATCGTCATTTCCATATAAACTTTAACATCGGGACATGACACGATTTTATTGCTTATTTCGGCAGAATTTATGAAAACAAATCTTGTGCTTTTCATTCAGCAGCATTTGGCTGTCGACGTTGTGCAACATTTAAGTAATAAAACACATCTTTTAGTGCGTTTTACTGTGTTTTAGTCAAATGTGACTTTTTGTCACGTGTACCTAATGAACAACACTATTAATAATGTAAACAAAGGACGCCACATGGAGGCTCTGGAGGAAGCTTGCATGGCTGCTTTTTCATAATTAACTTTTTAACATTTCATGACATAATTAAACCTGACAATACACTATTAATCTGCATTTTGTCTCTTTTTTCCCTTTATCTACAGAGTTACTAATGGTGGCAAAACCACCCTGACAAATAAGTTGATCAAGACGTTGCCCAATTGCTGTGTTGTGCACCAAGACGACTTTTTCAAGGTGAGTTTTAGTGGATAATAAAGAGTTTTATTGGTGTTGCTGTTTCTTCAATGAGTGCTGCAAGAGCATTGCATGTAAGCAGAGTAGTGGGTTCAACCATAAGTAACCTCCCTTCCTGCATGCTCTGCAGCAGATAAGGAAATTACTTTGATGTCTATGAAGTATAGTTTCTTTGCTTGTTTGCCTCTTCCTGTCTCTTCTCCATTGTATCCTCTAAATTCCTTAATTATTATCTTTATAGCCGTCTAACCTGCTTTGTATTACTTCTCCAAAACCTTTCTAACATGTCTAGATTCTATTTTCTCCTTCATCCCCAGGAGCACCTTTATATTATATAGTTTAAAGCTTTTCCCTCTTTCTGCCAATTACACCAAAGCTCTGTACTTTTGTACATTACTTGCTTTAATTTGTGCATGCCATTTGATGTGTGTGCGTTTGGCTTCATTGTTCTGGCATGTGAGTGGGATCTGGGAGTGTCCAGAGCTGTGAGGTTGCAGCAATGTTTTATTGGTGACTGTTATTTCAGAAACCTGATCAGATAGAGGTCGGGGAGGACGGCTTTAGACAATGGGATGGTAAGACTTCACTGAAGACTGCCAATGACTCATTGTTAGTTTCATATATGCCCACCCTCCAACATTTCACACATTATAGCCATTTCACATGCACACCATTATATTAACATTAAACTGATCACAATTTCCACTAACTTGGAGGAAAATGCAAAACACATTTCCAATTTTTATATTCCCACATTGTATCTCTATTAATTCACTGTCATTTCCATCATCTTCCTTTCAATAAATCTTGCTCTACAGTTATCACAGCTTTGGATATGGAGGCCATGACCAACACAGTAAAAGGCTGGATTGAGAACCCAGTGAAGTTTGCCCGTTCCCACGGTGTCCCTCTGTCTTCTGCATCTGATGTGGCCAACCCCGACGAGCAGACCCACATTCTGATCGTGGAGGGCTTTCTGCTCTACAACTACCCGTAAGTTGATTTTGCTCCTCTTGGCACCATCCTGCTGGATTAATCTGTAATGCTGACTGGCATATAAAGTGGTTTTATGACTGAGAATTGTGGTTATTGTAATCAGTGCTTGTGTCTGTTTGCACAGTGTACAATTTCCTGTGAGAGATTATGTTGTTTGTTTATGATCTGGCACCAAATTGAGTAAATTGTAAATCTAAGTTCCCTCACTTAACTACCTTCATATCTCAGAGTTTCCTGGGACGGGCAACAGGCTGTTCTGTTTTTTGCACATTCTAAGAAATTTGTGACAACAAACATCAGGCGGGTGGTGTTACTTCTGCCGTGTCACGTGGTACTTTTGCCTGCTCACCATTGGCACGCGTTCACGGATCCCTGCAGGCAGGCTTGGGCGGGTCCTGCAGATAGAGATAAGAGTTTCAGCAGAAAGAGGCTCTCTGAGTTGCCCTTAAAGCCAGCTGTTAGGTGATGAGTGCTCTGTATGTGAGCGATGAATGTCAAACACACTGCAGAGATACAGATAAGAGAGCGTATGAGCAGTTACACAACTGTTCTCCTTTTCTCTGGTTTGGTTGAAGACCTTGCTCATCGCCTTGTTCATCTCCCCTCTAGGCCCCTGCTTGATGTTTTTGACAAGTGCTATTACATCACAATTCCTTATGAGGAGTGCAAAAGAAGGAGAAGGTAAGAGTACGCAAAAGAATAATTATACTGTTTACATGTACACTTTTATAATCATTCAGTTCATTTGTTGTTCCCCCATACTCCTGTTATGGCACGTGGACGTTCTCTGACTTCTTGTTATTGTTTTTAGTACAAGACAGTACACCGTCCCTGACCCCCCCGGCCTGTTTGACGGCCACGTGTGGCCAATGTACCTGAAACACAGGAGTTTGATGGAGGACTGCGGCTTGAATATTGGTATGTTGCAGCTGAGATGCTTTATCCAGTCTGCTGTGTTAGTGCATTTGTGTCAGATAGGTGTCTTATAAATATAAAATAATATTTTTTTTGGCAAATTCAGTGTAATCTAGTCAACAAGTTTTAACAGTTTCTTTCCGTAATATTTTTAAGGGTGATTTTCAAACATCTGCTTAACTTGTCAACTTTTTGCAGAGTACCTGGATGGTTTGAAACACAAAGAGGAGATCTACAACCAGGTGTATGAGGACATTCAGAACACTCTGCTCAATCGTTTATAGGTAAGAAGAACCATTAAATGTGCTGGTTTGAAAAAAAATCTACCAGTTTCTTTTCTCCAACCAAAAACATTTCACTTTTGGTAAAAAAAAAAAAAAAACATACAAAAGTAAAAATGCACAGAAACCCTGTTGACAGAAAAAGTAAAAGGACATTAAAGTGTACGACCTCACCTATTTTCTCTTTCTCCTTTGTTTCTTGCAGCAGGAAGACTCGTCTCCATCCCTGTACAGAATTTGTAAATAGTCCCAAGGATTCTTTTTTATGACGTTTTTCTAATTTTATTTGTTTGTAAATGCAACAAAGCATTGTTAACTTATCTTTGCCTTTTTTTTATCATCTCCAGATGATCAGAGTGATTGTTAAAACGGATCAGGAGTATGTTACTGTTATGTTTAACCACTGACTTGTACTGGACCAGTTGTCACGTTCTCCTACAAATAAATGTGTCCGTAGCTGAAGATATATGAACATCAAGAATCTCTACCTTCTTTCTTTTTTTTTGTGGTCATCAAAAAAATAAATTCTACATAAATATACAATATATTACAGCAGAAGTAGCTACATGATTCCTTTATCCACCTTAAAATACTGCATGTTGGCTTTATAATGAGAAGTACGGCCTTACAGAACCAGCCGAGTATGAATGATTATAGCTAAAATATTTATTATATTTAGAGAATGAAATCAGCCATTCTTCAGTTTAGACGAATTGGTACAAATTCCACTGACATCAGGACTCAGTTGTTTTTCTCCAATAACACCATCATACCATCCTTTTACTATGTCAGAAGGCTAATGGGCTCCTCTTTCTTTGGGTGTGTGTTGGGATGGGCTGTTTTGAGCCGTTAGCTGATAAAAAAAATGGTCTAATTATGCCATCAGTTTAAAATAAATAAGCTAAGACTTTTATTTAAGACCTCATAAGAATGGAGCAGAAATGAAGAACTTTTCTCTGGCGTGTTGGAAACCACTGATGAAAAGGGTGACCAGAGCCTGTTTTGTCAAGGACTACAGATGAAGAAACTGGGCCACTCTGGATGTCACATAGCTCAGTTTCAGCTGTGCCAGACAAACATAATCTAACTGCCGAGGTATTTAATACCTTTAATGTCATTATCTGCATAACTAATCTACAGAACATAAGCCATCCATATGAACTACGTCCACACTGAGCCATTTTTTGCTGCTGTCTATTTTAGAAACCGGAAAGGCTCTGTTGAATGCCTATATGTCTGTCCTCCTGGGGTTTTTCCAGCACTGCAGTTCTGAAATAAGTGTCCTCACTTACCTCAAGTAGATACCTGAGTAGGTCAGAGACTAACCACAAGATTTAGGCTATTAGCACTAGATTTAGAGCACATGAGGCTGAAGGCACGTGCTGATACCACCTATGTTTCCACACGTATAAATAGGCCAGAATAATTTCTCATTTCCCCTGAGGGAATACCTCATCCTTTCACAGAGTTAGTTGGTGTTAACTTTATCTCATACTGTGGCTAATTAAAGAACAGGTCAGGTATGTGTGTGTATTTTGGGGCTCAAGTGCATTGACATGTAGTATTTCTTTCATTAGGGGGACAATGGACCATTTGACATCAAAACCAGCCGAGGCTTTGGCTGCTCAGTCACAAAGTTTTAGTGATTTAGGTCATTTTGTGTCCCAGTTATGGAAAACCTGCGTTGCAAAGCTGCAGAGAGCAACAGTTAACTTTAGGCTACTGTGTCAGAGTGCCAGCTGGGCTTGTAGTGCATCACCAAAGCTTCAATGTATTCATACCTGTGACAGTAACAACATTATTTCAGGTCCTAATGACATCAGCTGCTGGTACACGTAATCTGTCATGTGTGTGTCTTGTGGAAATGGAGCGACAAGGTGATTGTAGTGACGCTGTAACAGGTGGACGTGGAGCAAACCACACTGGCCTGGACTCCCGGTGCTAAAAATGACAGCAGTATGTGTGATGGCTGCAGAGGCACGCACACAGGTGGATCTGTTCTCCAAGGACAAACAGGAACAGACACGCAAGAGAGAAAGGACAATTCTTCAGTGTTTTGGATCATTGGATCAAGTATAATGAAACACACACACACACACACGCAAGCCTTTGTGATCACACTCAAGGTTTTCAACTTTACGTGTGGATGCACACATCAACCAGTGCACATTTGAACTAAGTGGAACAGTGGCTGTTATTTACAGTGAAAACAAATCCAGTCTTGACAATTCTCTGGACAAACCTGACCTCATTCCTCACAGCTTGAGTGAATCATGTGACTGAAACACACATGCATCAGTAGCACGGGCCTGTCCAAAGTCAGTAATGTCAGGGACACACTGTTTTCTGTTTTTATGATGTTTGTGTTCGCTCATACAGAACATTACAGTGCTGTGCTCAGAGTCATCCCGTTCTTGCTTTTGTATCTCTTAAATGCCTGTTTAGAATAGAGATGCTGGCTGGCTTTCATCACATGAGGTGAACAGGTGCAGGGGGTGAACCAGTGCTGCTCTGAGACATTATGAAACAGGATTTTAAATGCATGATGTGGAGAAATGAATAAATCTGGCCTTTGTTTTGGATTCACAAACCTCTTCTCAGTGTGCGTAGCATGTTACTATCCACATGTTACTATTCACATTCACACCCAGAGGTGGAGTCCATTTACTCAAAACCATCCTTAAGTACAATTTTGAGGCACTTTATACTTCTACTCCACTGTATGTCAAAGGGAAATGTACTTTTTACTACATTTTATTTATCTTAAAGCTGTTAAGCACATACATTGCAGATCCATATTTTACATACAAAATGTGAATTTGTAAAATATGCATTAGTATACAGCAAACAATTCAAATTCATATAAAATAATTAAAATTAACCTCGACCAGTCACAAGATTTAAATGCTGCCTACGTCTTAATGCAACAGTAATAACCATCAAAAAACATAATAATCTAATATTGACAGGAGTGACTGTGCTGCATTATGAGTATTTTCATTTAAGTACATTTTACTGCGAATACTTCTATAATTTCACTTAAGTAAGATCTTGACTTCAGATCTGCAAGTAGTATAGGGTTGAATGCCTTGCTCAAGAGAACAAATCACAGTCATTTGGGAAAGGTCTTCACTGAAAGGTTATCTGGAAGGTCAAACCCCGCCTCTTGCCAGTGCTCATTGATGGTGTCAGATCTCACATGTGGGACGTGGTGGTGGGTTAAATCATGTGTCAACAAGTTAGTGATAGAGGAGTATCACCAACTGAGAGATCTTAAGTGCTGACACTGTGAGAGACCACCTAACATGCTGGAGAAATGATACGGTTACAGCCTGCCTGAGCCAACTAGACCTGGACCCCGTGATGATGTTGCATGACTTACATGCACACAGTCACACACACTTTCCTGCTCCTGTTTCTCACACTCACTCATGGATTTATACTCACACAGATTGCTGAGAGGCCCTGAGTGCTTTCCACGGTGTGTGGGTATATTTAGAGGGGGGGCTTTTTGATTGTTGGTTCAGCAGCAGATGCATGAGGTTTTATACACTTAGACCTCCTCTAATCCAGAGTTTGCTGGTTGTCTTTTCACCATGTGCTCAGGACTGGCACGGCGCTACCAGCTACCAGTCTGTCTGCACGTCCAAGCAGCCAGAATGTCTTTGGCAGAGGATGAGTGGGACTAAATAAAGGAAAAGGTGAGGGTCTCTCACCTACATCCTGTCAATCAAGCTCATCTTCATGTGTATAAACACTGGAAATACAGACAGCTAAGCAAAAGTGCACCACAAAAGCCTGAACTACCTGCGACTGTCCTCTGGTGGATGAAGTCAAACAGGATTTTCCAAGTCTGATGGAATAATGCATAACTTGTGTGTACCTGGTAGAAAGTGAAGCACAAAGATGATGAACTCTAAAGAGCTTCCTGACATGTCTCATGTATTACACATGTACAGATGGGGATAAATTTATATAAATGGTCTGCAGCCTAATATATCAAGGATGTCAAGCCCTACAGAGACTATAAATATAAACTTGACCTGACTTTGAAGGGTGTAGCACAGCACAAGTTCAGATATGAAGGGCAGGCAACCTTGGAGAGATAAAATGGGTGTTACGCTTACTTAAATTTGCCTATATGCAAATTAAAGAACTTATTTGGATTACATGCGTTTACAAAATGTTGAAAGTGAATCCAACTGACTGCTTCAAAGTGGAATTCATCAATACAAGGTCCGTTGAACTACTCACGAGGATTATTTTGATCCCAAATTTCGAAGCAGACGTTTCTAGTCCCTTCCTTCTCATCTTTGTCTTATCTTCATTCAAGTTCAACAGTGAAAGACGGGGCTGTAACGTGCTGCCACGCGCATAAGTCACGAGACTTGGTTATAAAAATAGTTATGTGTCCAGCGTAGCCATACAGATGAGTTAGAGCGAGGGTCCACTGCCATCATGTGGTGAAGAGGCCGACTTGGCCTCACTGTGGGGATTCAACAGGTTGATTTCTCTCACTGTGTTCGGATAACCAGCAGAGTCACTGTCATCTTAATGCATCTGAAATTCAGTAACACTATGCGTCATGAGTTTAATGTAATACTCAGACTCTTGTTTTGGATATTTTGGAAATGTTTCGTGGTAGTAACGGCTTTTTTTCTTCACGGAGACATTTACCTAATTTTGTTGCCGAGCAAATATGAAGCCCACCCAGCTGACGGTGGTGAAATCGTTAAACGGAGACATGAGTGCAGCTCCTTGTTGTGCATGGGTGGATAAAAGCATTTTTCTGAGAGTCACTCACACGACAAACATTCGTCTCAACCCAAACCCTCTCTGTGGTGATGCTGTGCGCAACTGCGTGACGGAGTCGAGTGTATTCAAAACACCACCCCATCACCCAGGTCAAACTCAAATGATCGCCGTTAATGTCTCAGTGTTAGAGCTCTTCAGATAGAGACACCATCACATTGAGCCATGGAGAAGTTTGTGCTTGTGTTGCTGTTCCTACTAGATGTTCTGGTGTGTTTGGGTACCGGTCAGCACCATTTACGCGCAAGTGTCGGACCGTGGAGACACCGGTTTCAGTGGGAGAATAACGGTCAGGTGTACAGTTTACTGAGCACGGGGACCCAATATCGCTCACCTGCACAGATCCGAAGACGCACTCAACTCTTACTGACAACTAAAAACAATTTTAACCGACTTCATCCGGTTGAGCTCAGTAGATCTGCCAGAACCAGATCTGGAGACCCCGAGGACGCAGCCGGTGGTCACTTTCAATTGAACGACGTCAGTCATTTGGATGAGTCGGTTCTTGGTGCTGATGCGGGTCAGTATTTACTCGCCTCGGGACGACCCGGGACATACAGTCAGTCCCCATCGCGCTTCGCAACCACCGGAGGGGCTGCTGCAGTGGGATACCGTTCAGCTCACGCACCATCCAACGGCAGCTCTGCAACTTTCACCTCCATCCAGGAGTTCTCCGGCAGCGGAGTCCCACGAGGAGGCCGGAGTACATCTGGAGGTGACGTTGGCGCACAACAGGCCACTGCGTCACCGGTAAGATCACCGGACTTTACGCGCAGGCTAAGATCCGAGGTCTCTGAATCAACCGTCCGGTCACCTGCCACAGCTGGATGGGTCACCGTGGCTGGGGATAGTGGGAATGCACGTCGCCTCCCGCAGCAAACCAGTTTAGGAGACGCACACAGCGCGCAAAGAGCACATTCACTGACCAGAGTCACACCTGAGGCAAATGTTTCTCCCACAGCGTTTTCCAGTAACGCCGTAGAAATACACTTTCCTCGTCCGAGGCCGGATACATCACGGATCACGGACACGGGTGACCCACGGGATCCGCACAGTATCCATCACAGGAACTCGGTTTTCTATAACGTTTACCCACCAGACCGCAGAAACAGGATCACTGTGCGCCCGCCACCTGGGCCGGGCCATGGCACCAGGTTCTTCCACAATGGTGAGGCGGACAGGAGACACTTTACTAAAGTGTATAAACAGCAGTAGACACACGCAGCTTGAACGCACGATAAGTAAAACAGATATTGTTCAACTGATAACACCCTAAAATCAACGTCTGAATCATCAGTAAACCCTTACAGCTCATTCTTTGAGAAGCTCTGATTGGAGCGATGACGCACATGTTCCTCGTGCTCATTTTCACGTTCAGAATTTAAATCCCCCTTTTTTCTAATTCAGATTTTAATGCATTTTTAATGAGACTGAGAGTTAATGCCCCTTAATGACCAAATTAATGTCTCCAGTATGGCAGCCTCTGAGCTACATTAAAATGAAATGCTAGGCCGGGAGTCATAGCCATTATAAGTTAGAATAAAGTATCCAAGTTCTTCATTCAATAACCCCTCAAGTATGCTATTAAAATATTTGATATCAAATGTGCTCAGGGTTAAAAAGTTAAATTACTTGTTTAACATGGTGCCCTCATAGTTCATTGAGAGTCTGAGCATGCCATTGTTTATATTTGTTAGAATTTGTTCAATTTTCTGTGTTTTTCCCATCACATCAGTTTATATGGGGAGATGTTCTACTTGTACAGGTACAGATGAGACACTCAAGGTAATATTCTTATGATTCAAATCACCACAAACATTCTGGTCTGTCACATTTCTGCCCCGAAATCCCCTGAGAATATCAGTGGAAAGCTCTCACCTCTTTTGTAGAGGTGAGCCTGAAGAGCCAAAAACAGCCGAAGTCCCTTCCTTTCAAATGTCTAAAGGAAAAGTTAATGCCTACTTTTCTGGTTGAATCCATGCATGTTTTCACATTCATTTATTTTTTCCTGCAGGTCTCCCAGACTTGGTTCCTGACCCATACTACATCCAAGCTGCCTCCTACATCCAGAGGGTGCAGATGTACGCACTCCGCTGTGCTGCTGAAGAAAACTGTCTTTCCAGGTGCACTTATTTATTTAACAGCACATTAATCAAGTTTAAACCAGTTAATTACTGAGGATATAAGTAAACTTAGAGTCAGTTTAGACATTTTTGTGATTCTTGTGTTGCTCTTTCACTGACATTTAGTTATCCACCCTACTCTGTGATAATATTTTATACTTTCAAGCACAAAACTCAATCGGACATACACATATATATAAAAATAACGGTAATCATATAGGATTCCTTTGAGGTGTCCACATTAGGATGTGTGTTGGCCTCAGTCCCACTTGGAAGCTGCAGCTGAGTGACACAGCCGCTGGACACAAACCTGGCAACCGCCCGAGATTCTCTCCTCTGATCTCAGCAGCCACTCTGGCAAGTAAAAGAAGCTCTGAAATGAAAGGAAAAGGATTCCTGAGGTGAAAGCAAAAGGACCAGAAACCACCTCTGTTGCTTCAAACAGTAAATCACATCAGTAAACCACCATGTAAACTGGTCAGTGAGGAGGAGGAGGAGGAGTTTTATGTGCAGGGAAGGTCGACGTGATGTAAAGATACGACGAACAGAAAGGTGTTACGACGAGTCAACGCCAGCTGTGCACTCAGTGGCTTCCGCTCCTATGGTGAAGACACTTGAGGCTCATTCTCTTACTGTTTCCCTTTCCTTCAGGTCTGCATATCATCCGAGTGTGAGCGACCTCGACTACAGAGTCCTGCTGCGCTTCCCACAGCGAGTAAAGAATCAAGGAACAGCAGACTTCCTCCCAGTGAAGCCCAGACATGAATGGGAATGGCACAGCTGTCATCAGTGAGTTCAGTGTTGTTATACGAACACCACCCAGTCCATGCACAATGCTGTCTAGACTCACTGAATAAACTGAGATAGTGTCAGATAATAATAGGAAGTTCCACAAAATTTAGTTAAAATCTTCCAGATTTTACTGTTGTTTTATTATTTTATTCGTCTCATAGCTGCCAACATGCTGAGATGTAGTCTTCACAGTGAATAATAAAATGCAAACTTTACATGTGCAGACAGGGATGATCCCCGGCTCCTCCTGTCCACATGTTAAAATGTCTCCATTTGATCATCTAAGATCATCATCTTTATTTTTTTTCAGGAATACAAAGTGATACTACCAGTATACAATCAGTATGAGCTGGCCAATTCATTGAAACTGATTTCCACAACACACTGTCTGTCTGTGTGTCTGTCTGTCTGTCTCTGTGTCTCCAGGCATTACCACAGCATGGAGGCCTTTAGTAACTATGACTTGCTGGACGTCTCCACTGGACAGAAGGTCGCTGAGGGACATAAAGCCAGTTTCTGTCTGGAGGACACGTCCTGTGACCCGGGAATACGACGGCGCTTCGCCTGCACCGTTCACACACAGGTTGGTCCTCCTGGTCGATGATTTATTTGTGTTTCCAGTCATCCCCCATTTTATTCATTCAAATCCTTTGTTTGGTCGTTTCATGTTTCATTTTTGCTTAGCTGACAATTCATCGCTGTAATTTTTATGTCTTCACATGTTATTTGGAAGTGATATGTTTGGATTTTTCTCAGGGGCTCAGTCCTGGCTGCTACGACACGTATCACGCCAACATCGACTGCCAGTGGATCGACATCACTGATGTGCCACCTGGAAACTACATACTGAAGGTGGGAGTGTTGAACTGCTTAAGGAATAGGACAAGAGGAATAATAGTTAACTTGAGCTGAAGTCACAGCAATATAGCTGGATATACACTGCAAAAAGTGAAGTCTAAGTAAGATGAAATATCTTAAATCAAGAGAGTATACTATATATATATACTTGCTTTTAGTCTTACTGCACTACTTTTAAGATAACTGCTCGTTCTTTGAAACTAGATTCTTTTATTCCCGTTCTACTGCAGTTTTTGCACTGAATTTACATGTCGATGCTGTTTCTGCTGTTTCTCAGGTGACAGTAAACCCCTCTCAGCTGGTTCAGGAGTCAGATTTCTCCAACAATGAGGTGCTCTGCGACATCAGGTACACAGGAAGCTATGTCCAGGCAAGAAACTGCAGGATCACTTCGTAAGTTAGTGTCCTCACACCGCATAGCTGAGATCAGACATAGAGAGATGAGCTCATCACTGATGTCTGTTCTTTGTTTGACAGAAGCTGACTTGACTGATGTCTTCACAAAGGTATACTCAATACCTTCTTGTTGCTCTTAATCTTCATCTGCTACACTGTTGTGCAGCTGTTTTACATTCAGATGTTTGCTACTATATAAATTAATTTGTTCCTATTTATGTCATATGATATATTGTAGCTACAGCCAGGCTGGCTAGATGTTAAGTTATGTTATTTGTAGCGATGCATAAGTGTGTTAGCGTGATTCACAAAGAGTTAAAACAAGTCATCCATTCAGTCATTCTGCACAACTGAACTGGTGCTTAATTTGAAGAAAACCGTTGTGCTGTTCTCACCTGACATTTATTACATTTTCTCTTGCCAGACAAAAAATCCTCTGTGTAATACTGACTGAATGTGTGTTCAAGTGAAGAATTTATAAGTACTGTTAGAATATAAAAAAACAAATACTCTCATGCATGCATTTCAAGCAGTATGGCGTGTATGAATTTTGTGTATTTGACATAAATGTACAGTCTGTTCTTTGACAATCAAGTGAAAGGGTTGATTGTTTGAAAGGTGTTTTGGATTTTTTATTATGCTTTATAATAAAGGTTTTTTTTTTTTAAAAAAGGTACCTTACTTAAAGAAAAAGAGGTAAATAATCATTATTGATGGGATAATTTGAACAAATATTTAACAACATGAAGTCACTCCAGTTAAGACAAGCTGAGGGCCATTAACGTGGGGAGTGGCACATTTCTAAAATGCTTGTAGAATAACACACCTCAGAGAAACAGCTGAAATGATTCCACTTAGCACGTTTATGTCTCACGAAAATGTCACAGCTTCACACCACAAGCCTGTTGTTGCATATTCGTCATGTTGTATTGCAGCAGATGAGGGACCGAGAAAAACATTTATTCACCTGGCAATGACTCTGCGTGAGGCGTCTGGAAATGTCTCACTCTGTTTACACTTTGTCACAGGATTTATTAGGAACACTGTCTGAGTGGTGTGTGGAAATGTATAAATAATCACCACAATTCATTCTTTTTGCTCCGTGCTCTTACACTCCAGCCCAAATATATTACTTCATAGTCTTATAATGTTAAATATGGGGTATAATTTACATGTAAATGCAATATCATTTCATGCAAATCCTTGATGACAGAAGGAAACTGTTTGTTTGTGAGATGAAAATGCAGGCAGGTGCAGGCTGAGGTCGTGGAGTGTATTTTCTCTGCAGCTCTACAGCATCTGTTACTTTACCAGACTCCTCTCCTCTCTCTCATGTGTGCTGTGGGTTTCTCAGATGCAGTGTAAGTTTGCTTTATGTTTGCTGGGTTGATGAAACCATTTCCATCTGTTATTTGACACTTTGCGAGTGATGAAGGCCCCCAGACAACCAGAAGACAGTCAGAATGTCACTGAATTAACATTTGTGCACATTCAGTACTGAAACACACTCATACAGCTGTGAAGGCCGTATTCAGATCCTTTAATTAAGTGAAACAACATAACATTGTAAAAATATTGCAAGTAAAAGTCCATCATTCAAAATCCAACTACAGTGGCAAAAAGTATTATCAGAACAGTATAAAAGCAACTAATTCTGCTGTAAAATGTCTCCTGTGGCTGAACTATTAACATTATTAAATATTAACACAGTGTCATTTTATTATTGTAGCTGGTTGAGGTGGAGCTAATTTTAACTATTTTATATACAGTTAGGTGATTTTGTTCAGTGGTTCTCATCCTAGGGTGCAGGCCCCTCCAGGGTCACAGGATAAATCTGAGGGGCTGTGAGATGATTAATGGGGAAAACAAACTTTTCTCTTCAAACATTTTTTTTCTTAAGTTTTGTCTAATTTTTGCTTAGTCGGCGGGGAAAATACTCTTTGGTGGAAATGCTGCTAACAAATCATCGACATCTGAAACATGACAAGGGGCCCCGAGTAGACTCTGCTTTTTTGTTAGGGGTCTCAAGCCAAAAAGTTTTTGTGGTTAATGCATTAATCTAAAAAGTTACTAGTAACTATATCTGTTGAAACAAAATGTAGCTGAAAAAAAACTACAATATTTCCAGTGGAAATGTAGGGAAGTAAAAGCATATATTAGTATTAAAGTACCTCAATAAAATTGTGTGATGACAGTGATAAAAGTGCTGTGATGATAAAGGTGCATGGATGCAAAGGATGGCAAAGTATCAGAGATGAGGAGACTCTCAGTGCATGCAGCACATACATCCACAGCACGCTGGGCTTGAACCCGTTTCACTCATCCTTTAATCCAAACATGGCCTCTTTGTGGAGCACACACCATCTTTGGTCAGAGAGTCCTCGAGGTGATCCACTGATGTGAATTTGAGTGTGACAGAGGGTCAGGGCAGAGCCTCCTCCGCCGCTCCAGGTGCTGTTTGCTCGCCCCTGCCTGCCCCCGCTGGAGATGACGAGGAGGAGAGAAATTCCACAGATCCGCAGACGGCCAGGAAAACCTGACTGCAAACTGCTGACATCAGCAGAACCACAGAAAGCATCCTTATCGCGGGCTGCCTGTCTGTGAGGCTGTGCCCAGAGGCCTGACTGTCTGAGACTCGCAGTCAACAAGAGTCAGAGCCAACAGGCGAGACTGCAGTGACACGTGATGGCAGTCACTTTGTTCCTTTGTGCAAACTACAAAACTGTCAGTAGTGATCCGTTCAACCTTTAAACTTCTGATGTTCACCCTAAATTGAATTATTTTTTTTCAAAGATGGATACACAGAAAGATTAAACATTTTTTTCCTTTAGCATTTTCTCACATAGTAGTCCTGTCATTGCTTGTTCCAGTGCATTTATATACACTAGTATAGTCAGTACCATCCTGGCTATGACTGGGGTTTTGGATGATTCCTGGTTATGTTTTGCACATGTTAACACCTTAACCTGGTTTCAGAAACCTGAATAAGACCATATCTTATTAAAAATTCGCTACAACTCAACCAGCTACTACAGTAAAATCAGGCTTTTATATAAATACATGAGTAATAATGATATATATAACATATAGGCCGATATATAATATAAAATAGAATAAAAGTCACAGGGGACAGTTTTCTGTATCAAGTACTTTTCCTTCTTATACTTTAAGTTTCCTTCTTATACTTTAAGTACATTTTCATACTTTGGTATCAGTGCTTTTTCTTAAGTAAAGGATCTGAGTACTTCCTCTGTCACTGTCTGTGGATTTGAACAGAGCTTGTTCACATAGTTATGAGTTCATTGTGACAGACCTGCTGAAGAGTCTGTGGGACTGAAGAGATTAATGCAGCTCTGACAATAATCAACACAATGCCAGTGTGCATATAAATCAGCATCCTTCAGAAGTCATTTAACACTTTTTAGATGATAATGAACTGACACATCCACTCTATTCACACAGCATTTATCATCTGTGACTAATCACCCAAAGATTTGGCGTCATGGTGGTAATGGTGAGTTGACAAGAGCAAACTGGAAGGTTATTTTTCCTCTGACGGAGCTGATTCTGCTCTGTCACAGCTGTTCCAAACTATTAAACATGTTAAATTAACTCTGATGTTTATAAATCTACACATATAAAACCACTGACATACTGAAGTGTTGATTCTTCAGGCTCCCAACTGTGTGTGTACAGTCTGAAGTATGAGCTTGAACCATTAGTGAAATAATGTGACGCCAGCTCTGCACTAATGTTCTGTTTCTCTGTCTGGATATGTGGTCTGTGTTTACCTTTTAGAGGATTGTTTGTTTATAGCAAAGAGGAGAAGTTGTTTGTGTGAGCACAGTGGAAATGACTGAATAATTCTCTCTGCTCCTGGTATTACACAGCCAAGTGTCTGACATCCTGAAGAGGGAAACAATGTTTACCTGGGCAGGACAAGGTATCCCTGAGTCTGACCATTTCCACATCATTACAGATTTAACAGCTCTCCCTGTTTGAAATAGAAGAATGTATGCCTAACGATCCTGCAGTTTTCCTCCTGGAGCTGCTGTGTAAATACTAAAACACTCCTCGGGCTGTCTGAGGGAACGCATGCTGTTATTAATCCTGTTATTGTATTATTTTTGGGCTGGGAAGTGGGACTGGGCAGGGAGGCGGCCCGGATGAGGCTGCGAACAGGGAAGAGGGGGAGGTGATGGAAGGGAGGGTGAGGAGAAGGGTGAAGAGGCCGGACAGGTTATTCAACTGTAACCAAACAGTTATTTTTGGTCTGAATTTGGTTCTGAATGCTCGTATTGTTTTACGGGTTTTGCACATGAGTGTCAGACAATTTTAAGGTTTCTCCCCTCGTACCAAACATGTGTTCATCTGTACACTTCATGACTCCAGAGACGTACATGTACAAACACACGTACATGCAGACGCGCAGGAGCAGACGGGCGACTGTTTTTGTCTCCTGTGTTATAAAATGTTGTTCTGCTGTGAAATGGAGAGGAATGTACATGTGCAGTATTTGCTGTTAGGTCTGGGCACGCATGTTTCATGGTTATTAGCAGGCTTTAGCAGGTCTGGTTTTTATTGAAATTGTATAACTCATACTCACACTTACCTATGATACTAGGACTATACTAGTACTACTATGCACTATATTTGGCGCAGCAGACATGAATACAGGATACATAAGTATTCATTCTTTAAAGTCTTAATAAAGGGTTATTTCATAGATCAGAGGGTACAAACCATGGCATTTTGAAATTTGACATCGAGCATGCCACATGGGTACTTTCAGCTAAATCCTAATTCAATTTAAATATCTTTCCTTAAATTACAGTAGTTTGAAATTAATATGTGTGCAATAAAATACAAAATCATCTCACTGTACGTGCAGAGCAATTTATTTGTTGTGCAGTGGCATGTGCATGATTTTCTTTCACTGTTAAGCAGCCTGTAGACGTCCACAAACATCTCTCTCTGTAGACTAGCTTTACATACATGGTTAACTCCAGACTTCCTTGCACTGCAATGCACTCTTGCACTATACGTATGTACAGCACAGTCCACACCAGACCAGAAACATGCATATACAATTTTCAGTATTTTTTTTCCCCGTGTATACATATTCAGTGGTGGGAGAAGTAAAAGTAACACTACTACAGTATACAAATACCCTGTTAGAAGTAAACTTCTTTCATTCATAAAGTCCCTCAAGTAAAAGCACAAAAGCATTCACATCAAAATGTACTTAAAATACCAATAGTAAAAGAAAAATCATTTCCTATTTCAGAATGATGTTGGACTGATGCATGAATGTGTACATCACTTTAATGTTAACTCTGATTTATTTATTTTTTTTTTAGCTTTATATACTTGTGTATAAGTTGTGTAATAAGCAGCATTTAAATGGTTGACAATTTGCATTATGCAGCTAACAACCTTAGTTCTCAGTTATAGCTGTGACTATTAATGCATAGCCCGTTAAATAATCAGAACCAGGCAGCAGATAGAAACAGACAGCTGACTGTGCAGGAACAATATATTGTGCTCCATTTATCTGTTTCTGTCAGAACCACATGCAGTTAGGAATGATTGATCGAGACAGGATGAGATGAGACCTTATAAAAAGACAAGAAATGTCAGTGGCATCTCATAAATTTGGGAAAACGAGACATGCACACCGCCCTCTCCCCTTTACTTCTGCATATGACACCTTTGACTGCAGCCGGTCAGTAAGGGGAAGACATCAGTATACTGTATAACCAAAGGGAGGTGGGTTTTTTGTGTGGTGGTCCATAGTCTCCTCACTGCCTGTAGAGAGGAAGACTTCAACAGAAGCAGAACAACTATAGAACCAAAATATCTACAGTTAACCCTCTTATTTACACCATAAAGCAACAGTTTTAATGTGAAGTGTCATTGACAAACCCATAGTTTATGTGTGGGGTCTTTAAAAATGGAGACTTTCATACGGTCATTGGCAGTAGATTACTCAGTTGTCATGGATTGATTGATGTCAGCTCAGTGTGGATCAAACTAGCAGATATGTGTAGGGATGTTGTTTTATTAACAGGCATCCTCTGCATTAAAAATACATGAAAACATTTGGTTGAAAGGGAGCGACACCGTGCGGTCAGAAATGGTACTGTCAAGATGACTTCACCTACTTTTAGTATTCGGTATTCAAAGAGGCTGATCTGTGAGGTTCATCATTCAAGAGTGTTTTGTATTGCTACGCAGGTGCGTTATCCCGTTTTCATTTGCTTGTGTGTTTTGATGTTTTCGCAGGTTTTATTTGGTCTTCCTGGTTTGATATGTGACGCAGTGGTGACGACATTCACAGTCGACGGGATACCTGGTAACCTGCGGCGCCACTCACAGCGACACACAGCCTTGCAAGAAGGAGGAAGAGATGGCGACCAAAAATAACTTTTGTGCCGTTCATTTGGCGTCTCTGCTTGCGTTTGTGTTGATTGCGGCATTTGTCCCGGTTGATGCTTCAGATTCGACGAAGACGGTGGAATTTAACGTTAAACCGGGAGGAGTGGTGCACACTTTCACTGAGTCGATTGTAAGTGATTGTGTTCGCTAAATAT
The DNA here is from genome assembly GCA_037975065.1 of Chaetodon trifasciatus. NCBI lineage: Eukaryota > Metazoa > Chordata > Actinopteri > Chaetodontiformes > Chaetodontidae > Chaetodon > Chaetodon trifasciatus. Next base: position 5,234,810 of record JBBMOE010000022.1, read on the forward strand.
TTTCTTGATTGTACATGATTAACTAACGGTTTTAAACACCACCGGAAACAAAGCTGCAGTCATGTTGAATTTAAATGGCTACTGAATCCTGCAATTTGCATGTAACCTTTCTGTTAATTCACCGTGTAGGTTATTGTATTTCTCTCCGTTGTTATAAATTCATCAGCAGCTAACAGAGTAATTACATAATTAAGCCTATTGCCTATTACGAACTTTAGTACGTGTGTGTTTCTTTCATTAAAGTGTGTCACATTCGATATATTGCATAGTTATTATACCATAAGTGGAAGAACTACATTCCGCTGGTCTGCCTCAGTCGCAGCATGATGACGACACAGCCGGTGAGAGGCTGACACGTCGCTTCACGGTGCCACAACGGCTCCATTCATTGGCCGACAGTTTCAATGACCATACGCTGCATTTTGTGTAATGTGAAAGTTAAGTTTTAATGCGTTTCTACATTAAGACCGAAGCCAATTACTTGTTTTTTAGTTATTTATTTATTGGTCCTTCATTTGTCCATATGATTCATGACTAAACTGTTTATATGTGCCGTCAGTAACTCATTTTTAAGTCTTTAGGCCAAATTGAACAGGACAGGCCTTTGAATGTCTAATAATAAAACATAGACAAGCAAGATAAGCTTTGTCTTTGTGAAGCTGCAAAAAAAAAAAAATGTGTTTGCTTGATTAATGACTAAAACTGTCGATAGTCACATTCCTGATATTGAGCTGCAGTCCTTCATTTTTTTTGTAGATTAAAGGAAATTGTTTTTTGATAGTATACAAGTAACTGATGGATCAATAGTGTGCAGATTTACCTCTGATTCACTAACAAGCACGTTGTTATGTTATTTTATTTCAGAGGGAGTATGAATGCTCATTCACTTATGCTTCACAAGGGGGAACCAATGAGGTGAGTCTCTCTCTCTCCCTCTCTCTCTCTTTCCTCTCCCTCTCCCTCTCTCTCTCTCTCTCTCTCTCTTTCCTCTCTCTCTCCTCTCTCTCTCCCTCTCTCTCCCTCCCTCTCTCTCTGTCTCCCTCTCTCTCTCTCTCTCTCTCTCTGTCTCCCTCTTTCTCTCTCCCTCTCTCTCTCTCTCATCAGTCTGCAGCATTATATTATTGATTTTTTTTAAATTACAGCCGATTTTATGCATAAATATTCCTCTCTTCTTTTTGTGCCAGCAATGGCTGATGAGTGTGGGTCTGAGCGACGATGACAGACTGTTTTCCTGCTCTGTGTGGAGGTGAGACACACACACACACACACACACACACACACACACACACACACACACACAGGATACAGAGCTGTGTCTTCCTCAGCTCAGTGACCCTGATGTTCAGTGTGTCTTCATTGAGAATCTGTCCCGTCTGTGTCTCTTTCCACTGAGTCACGCTTTGATGTTAGTTATTCGTGACAGTCCCAGCAGAGAGGAGAAGAGACATAACACAACATCGTTTCTAACCTCAGTGGATTAAATGTATTCATGTCCGACGTTAGCTCAATAAGCGAGTGAATGTATGCAAATGACTTAATGTTGGTAATGCATATTTTTTCTTCATTTCTGCCAGGCCCCAGGGGAAATCCTACCTGTTTTTCACTCAGTTCAAAGCTGAACTGAAGGGAGCCAAAATTGAATATGCCAACGCATATGTAAGTATAAAAGAAACACAATCGTTAGACGCAAGTGCTGCTTGTCTGGTTCACATGAATTAGTTTTTATGTTGTCAGCTGATCCTGGTCCTCAACAGGCAATTTTTAGGGTAATTTTTGACACGTATCTTTTCCAATTCTGCTGAGATTGATGCAATAAGATTAATAAATTAAAGTTAACTGTGTACAACATAGCTGGCTAGTATGTCACTCAGCTGCATTGTGAAATTGTGTGACATTGTCAGTCTGAGAAGGAGCTTTGCTGTTGTGTGAGTCTCATTCAGTCATATCTTAAAACAAGTTTTATTCAAGTTAAACACAACAGTGGAAGAAACAGATCGCTTACATTCGTCTTTGCCTCTTTTTCTAACTACAGGAAGTCAAAGGGATGCTGACTCAGACTTTTAGCCCCAATTTCAATGTGTATCCTCCCACAAACGACATAGTTTATCTTGTAAAATGATCTGCACATCCCTGGTCCTCAGCGTTGTAATTTGTTGGAAGCTGAATTGCACCACATCCTGCGGAATGTATTTACTGTATAATATACTGCAGGTGCAACACACGGCAAACCTCTACAGTTTCAGCCCCTCAGCTTTTCCCCCACTGAGTGATTAGTTGGAGTGGAGCTTATGTCGGACAGCAAAAAGCTTGCAGGACTTAACTGCCTAACAAAGACAAACTGTAGAAAAGAGTTTCTTCTCTGTGTGACGTTGCAGTTTCATGCACCTTGTCAGCGTTGAGATCAAAGCCTCTCATTCCTGAGAATTCACAATGTCTGCACAAACGTCAGACAATCAAGGCAAAGCGCAGTCGATTAACATTTTTGCGTAGCCTGCAGATAATAGAGTATGCACCTATGCACCAGCAATACAGCAATGCATTTATCAGGATCAGGGAGGAAATGAAAGTGGGAGTTTTCTCTCTTGCAGTTTTTTTTTTTTTTCTTTGCTTTTCTCGACCACATAGAATCAGCCGTCGCTGTCCACACTCTGATCTCCTCTTCACACTCTGAGAAAAGTGGTTGTCGTTTTGCCATATTGGGCCTCTTTCTTGGAAAGGCAGATGTTTATGACATGCATGGAACATTTCTGGGTAAAGAGTTAGGACTTAATCTAAATTTCATGATTGATGAACAGGATTAGGTGTCACCGAAGACCTTTGTCTCATCAAGCTGACAGAGAACTGGAGACATTTCAGAACAGCTGCTCAATTAATCTGTTGATTATTTCATCAATGAATTGATTCGTTTAGTTTAGAAAATGTCCAGAAATGGTGAAAATGTCCAACGCAGTCCAAAACCCAAAGATGTTCAATTCATGATGAGAAAAGCAGCAAATCCTCAAATGTGCGAAGCTCGAACCAGAGAGCGGTTTTCATTTTCTGTTGACTAATTGATTAATTGAAGCACAATTGTCAGAAAAGGGGGCTCAAGTTGGCACTTCTAATGCTTTGAACTCATTAAGTAATGCCACGCTCGACTCATTTTACCCCACTGAGGATAATCAACCACAGGCCCAGTTTCCATATGTGAGTCACGGTCAATAAGGTGACTGCTTCAGGATTTTTTAAAAAAAGTTTGTGTTTTCCCAATTTATTTTAATGAGATTTCTCCAGACTTTCGTTAGCTCGACGACACAAAGGTCTTGTTACGCAAGATTAAATGTCACCTCATCATCTGAGAGCCAGAGCAGTGCCGAATGTACCCGCTATACAGTCCAGAGTTGAAGTTAATGAAGCGCACTGTGTATACTTATGTATCCATGGAAACCCATCACGCCCCCCCCACCACATGTCCCGGCACAGTTGTTTTATCTGTTGTCCTCTAATAATGGTTGGAGTAAATCCCAGCTAGCACCATCTCTGACAAACTAACACAGGCAGAGGCGTAGTAGCAAAACCTTTATTTCTCCTGAAAGTCAAACTCAGCATCGTCGTGTCTTTGCACATAATGTCTCGTGGAAGGTTAATGCGTGGACTCTTTCTGAGCTCAGTCACTTAGCGGAGGTCTGCCGTGTCTGATGTGGTCGTCGGTGAAGTGAAGCACACCTTGACACGCCTCCTTCCCCCAGCAAGGACAGTCCTGACACTCTGTCATTAGTGAGAGCACATGTTTCCTCCTCCTGCTCTGGCTCCGTGCCCTGCAAGCAGAAGACAAACACACAGGAAATAACTTCACTAAATGACGGGACGAAAATAACCTCACGCACGCAAACAAGCCCACCTGCCACCCCCGCGCAGCATCTCCTTGACCTTGTCGTCACATCCTCCTACTTTCCTGGCCAATCTGTTGCAAAAAAAACTGCCGTCTCCTGCGCCGCCTCTCATCCTGTTTTGTTTATTTTTCCTTCTTCTCTTCCCTTCCTCCCTTTCCTCCTCCCCCTCTTCATCGCCGCTGCTGTTATGTCTCTCCAGTCGCAGACTGCAGCGGCGGGACAGAAAGACGTGCCTTTGAAGCCAGAGGAATTTACTGTAGGAGACTCAACAGGTGAGAAATTGATTGTATTTCCAAGTGTTCAATCAAGTCCCTCAGCTTGTCACGTCAATCTTTCCCTCCCTCTGCCCTCCATCATGTTGTGAGCTCCCTGCTGGTTTCCCTCTAAAGCATATGCTCCAGCTGTGAGTGGGTTGCCTTTTGTCCCTCCAGCATTATTTGTTGTTATTCAGTTTCTGCACAAATCCCCACTGTGGCTTCAGTTCCGGACTGTGATTAGCAGGATTTCACAAGTCACACAGGAATTTACCGTAATTGCCATTTTCAGCAGATTAGACAGTACAGCACAGAGACTTATAGACTCATAAATGTAGCAACTATCACAGACTTAATGGTAATCCCATCTCAGTGAGACCACTGGAAAACACTAAGTCACTATTTCTAGGGATAGACACCTTAATTGCAGTACAGTAGGTAAACTGCTTTTTTAGAGGCACAATGTATCAATGAACTGGCTTTTAACTCACCAACTGTTCACATTTAGCAGGTTGCACATTCTCATAAGGGGAAGCTGCACAGTCACATATCAGACCAGTTCAACACGTGCCAGCCATAGGAAAGAAACCGAACCTGCAGAGGTCGCCACCTACAGGCCAAATGAGTGATAGTTTTCACAATTTTAGGGTTCGTGCCATCTGCAGGCAATGAGTGTCACAACTGCAGATTGTTAAAGCTGCTGATGGCTGTGGGTGTGTCTGTGTTTGAGAACAACTGTTTTCTGGCAGTTCCCCTTGGCCTAGAGACGGTTGTGTGATATCAGACAAATACAAATGGCTTTACTAGGCCATGGTTTAAACATTTGTAAATTTGCTTTCTGGACCTCTTTATTGCACTGTTGAGAGCTACTGAGTGGAGTTTTTAGCTCTCTTCATACATCCCAGGCTTTTTACATTTTACTACACGACCAGCTGGGTCTAATAAAATCATGAATAAAAATGAAACATCACCGCCTCACCCTCATCTCCATGTAAATTGCATAGATGCAATTCATTTGTGGCTGTAAAATGCAAAATATCTGCAAGATTTTGCCACGTATTTACGGTTTATGTTTCCATTCATTCATTCATTCATGAGCTCAGTATTTTCAGACCCATTAACATCAGACAAGTGAGCTGAAGTGTTATCAACAGTGTGAATGGTTAATCCATCCAGAGCCAACTATTAAATTATACCAAGAAACAACAGATTCACAAGAATTCAGTCAGTTCATTGTTTGAACATTCAGCACTAAAGACTAAAAGAACACGAATGGCTCTGACTCTGCACCCTCTCGGGTTTGGACCCACCACACTTTTCCTCCAAAGTAATCTGGAGGATAGTTGATACGCTGAGCAGGACGAACACTAACATCCTCCTTATTCAGCAGAAAATATGCTCTATTGAACAAAACTATTACATTTTTCACCTTTCATATGTCGAACAATAAAACCACAAGCTCCACATACGCCACAAGCAGCATCAGCACGAAGAGGACATGAAATCGCAGTTGTAACACTCATTGCTTGCAGGTGGCTCTAGTGTGAAATTGCAGCAGCTCTTACTTCCCATGCCTGCAGATGGAGCACATCTACATCTGCAGGCCTGATCTCCTGCTGCTGCTTTCCTTGCCAAGAGGCAGTGCAGGTTGGACTGGACCTGCAGGTCGCAGACTGCTGGCTCTGCAGCTCTGCAGGCAGATGATGGCGGCTGCTTTCAGGTGCTTTGCATCAATGTGCATCCTTGGTTTTGTTTTAATGTTGTCCGTGTCTCCTCTCTGACCTCCAGTGACCCACACAGATGGAAAGTTCAGCGCTCAGCTCTCCAAACTCACCGCCATTGGACGGACGCGACATGATGAGCTGTAATTGGTCAGAAGCCTTACTTGGCTTCGGTCATGTTTTGACCAATCAGAGCGCCTTGCTGAGCTCTGGGTCAGGACCTCTGCGTTTCAGCTCAGTAGTCAATGAAGGATGGATTTTGGGGAGTTATTCCTGACCAAAAATTGAAGTGGGATGATACTGATATGGCCTTTGCAGCAGTTTGTGTGTTGATACATTAATTACCTGATTTTTACAATGGATTTATCTGCGACTTGGGCCCTAAAATACAGGAAGGAAGCAGATGAGTATTCATATTTTTTACTACATACTGTCTTAGTTAATATTCAGCTGTAAGATAAAGAGCTTCCATAGTTGTTTCTTCGTTTCTGAAGCTGTGAGATTTACAGAGAGCAAATCTGCTCTGATCCACAGGGAATGTATGTGAATATAGAGGTTTGGTGTCGGGGGGTCTTGCAGAGTATAGATAACATACTTAGAGTACGGAGGGATTTATCCATCCTGTGTAATCCTGAGAGGAAAGTGAGTAATCCCCAATAGCGTCATCACACACGCAGAAACAATTACATTTTCCTCAATCTCGTCCTGTTCTGGATAACTCTAAGCACACATTTTATCCCCTAAATCACCAATTAGTACCACTCATGATAATTTTGGTTATTTTTGAAATTTGGCCAGGAGGGATACTTGTTATAGAGCAAGTAGCAGCTTCATTATGTGATCCAAGGAGATAGATATATAGTGATAGTAATATACAGTGAGGATCTGAGTGTTTTTGCATTTTTTGATAAGTCTTAAACTGTGTTGTTGTGAATTTCCTTTATTATAGAAACCCTAAGTTGAGAAAATATGAGGTAATAAGTACAAAACATCGTCATTTTATTTGAAAATACCTTAATCTTCATCATTTTAATTGGACACCTGCAGCAGATGATGCAGCATAAGATACTGCCTTTTTCTTATTTGTGATGTGCTCGTTTCTAATTTCAGGATTTTTCAGTGACTTCAGTGACTTTGTTTGAGGTTTAACCCAGAAATACCAAAATATAAAGCCTGTATAGATATTTGGACGATAGTGTATGTGGCGAAGAGACTCCATCACGTATTCCTGAGCCCTTTTTGAACCTTTTGCTTTCATCCTTCGGTGCTACATGTGGATCAGCGAGGATGTTGTGCAGGTTTCAGAAGTACATCGTCGTGATTATAGGTCCCCCTCCTCTCGCTGCAGCCTTATACAGCGAGAGTAGGATCGCCTTAATCTTCCTTACATTGATCCAACTCTTAGATCCACACAGGAGTTCCAGAAGATGAGTTCTGGGGATTGATTTCAGATTTGAGGATTTTTGCTGATTTGATTCTGAGGTTGGAATACTGGCTCAGATTCGTACCTTGTTTGATGTGGGTTTGGACTCTCTCGTCTATCTATAGGTGATCCTCCCGAGTCGAGGAAATGGTCAGTTTGTGTGTCACCGTAGAGGGTCCCTCTGGGGTCACAACAGGAAATAACCATGTCCGGAAGCTGTCCCGAAATAGAGAAAAACACACAAGATGTTACTTATCTGGGACATATTTTCTTTTCCTTTTTCATGATGAAATGTGATGGATGTTTCAATAAAGACATGTTGTCACTGTTCTGGAGCCAGCTTAGTGTCTTTGTCTTGTTATGTCAGTCATGATCTGATTGAACCTCCCACAGTCTCATTAAAGGGTAAACATGAAAAGAGGAGAAATGTGAGTGCCAGCATAAAGGCATTAGATATTCTGAGCCGTTTCACAGCCGGGCCACAGTGAACATGGCAGAGAGTGTGTTAACCCACCACATCTGCACCAGCACTGATGTATTATGAAGTTAAACATGCCGGAGAAAACAGTTTTCCAGTATACCAACGAGACTTCCTGTGAAACTTTATATTGAAATAAGCATTCTGGAAAATTTGCTTCCAAATGTATTCTGCAAGTGTACTCAATTAACATATATTGTCCTCGGATAAATGTTTTCCATGAGATAAAGAGCTGCCATTGTTTCTACTTAATTTCTGGAGGGAAAAGGCTTTGCAGGGAGGATCTACTAAATCCAGAGGCACATATGGGAATGTATAGAGCGTTGATCTTTGTGGGCTTATGGAGATACAGAGTCAGGAGGGATTTATTCGTCTTAAGTTAAGCCAAGAGAAAATCAGTAATCGTGATTGTCCTCAAATTGGCATCAGTTTGAATTCTATGATAGAAGAACTTTACGTTTTTAACAGTGCTTTAACGTAAACTCTAATCATGACTGACTGTACAACACCTGGATTTCATGTAGAGAAAGTGTACTGAGTAGTAGCTGGCAGAGCTGAGTTTCAGCAAGATCATGACAAGCTGTGCCAAGGAACTCCCACAGAGTCTCCTACTTATAATTAAAGCATCTTGTAGCAAAGATGTGCCTGTTTCAGATGCTTATTTCCAGTTTTGTGGCCTCCTCGTGGAGAAAAAAAGTTGACAATTTGTTCTCCAGATGGTTGTTCCATTGAGCAATACGTCTCTGTAGCACAATACGTCTTTGTTTACTGCCAGTTTCCTCTGTCTCTGAGACTCAGAGCTGCCTCTTTGCTGTCATACAAATCCTAAACACATATCACTACTGTTACCATCTGGTATGAGTAGAGATGTTTACTTTCAACTTTCCCCCCTACAGTCAACCATCAGGAAAATGTATACACTTAATGCTGCCAAGCGCTGGCTTAGATTATGATGACGTGTGTTAAACAACCTTGATCAGAGATGTTTTAAGCCACGTGAGCAAAGTGAGTACAGGGACTGTTGCTCCAACTCCTTAGTCCAGACTGATTCTATACAAACATTCATAGTCCCAGAGGATGAATCTTACTGACTTAAGCGCCACCAGCAGACCAACCACTGGCTCTAAAGGAAATGTCTCAGAGGCTACTGGATGATTTGCACTGAAAGCTGACACAGACATTCAAGTTTTAATAACGTGATTCTGTGAATTTCACTTTGCATACTTTGCTTTTTGACCAAATACTGCTAATTAGCAACTGTTAGCATGCTAACACTCTAATATTGCAGAACATGGTAAACATTACCCGTGCTTAACATCCACAGGCGGCACTGTCATTGTGAGCATGTTAGCATGCTGATGTTAGCTTTTCGCTCAATGCTCTGCTGCACCTATGTACAGCCTAACAAGTATTTTCAGTGTATTAAAAGCCTGATATAGCTCATTCTTTGGTGCCACAGACCTCCATTGTTGTCCAAAACTATTACTGATGAAGAGATGTATTTGTGAGCCATTTCCTCTTCAGTAGGAACAAATGGGTGCTGAGTGCCAGAGGCAGGGTAGAGAAGTGAGAATGAGATGGACTAACACATGGTTGGTTTTGGCCTTTTCATTTGATTTGTTGACAGTAAGAGAAAATATTGAATAACACCAGCTTTACTCTTTGAAAGAGAGGACATTGAAATAAACTAAAATAACATTTCAGAGAGGACAGCATCTGACGACCCAAATGAATGAGCCATCGATTTACTGTGCTGTATTTATGGAATCAATCCGGCTGTTTTTCTCCAGTGTCTGTTTTTCTTTATTCCCTTTCACACACACCTGCCCCCTGTTTCTCTCTCTTTGCATCTCCTGACATTTGGAGGGGAACAGATGGAGATTGTGGCCGGGTCGGTCAAGCCAGAGGCAGCAAAGGAGATGGGATTTCTGTAACACCAGGGGCTCGGTGAAGGGTACAACGAATGGCCAGCTGCCCCCTGTCTCCCCTGACGCGTACCCAGGCGCTGGGCTGGTGACCCAGTCAGCTCAGAGCCACTCGTCCTATTCTCCTCTTATCTGGCCTTGCTAAGTTCTCCATATTACGAGACCTTTTCTGTCTTCAGATCTATCACAGAGCTCCAGCCTCTCCTCCCCCGCGTGAGCTTTTCGCACCGCTGAGCCAAAGTAGCTTGAGCTGCACTGAGTTCTCGTTATACCATCATGACTCCTGACAGCAATTATCTAACCCAGACAATGCTGATACATGTGAGTGGATGTGTCTGGCTGCATAGGTTGAAGTGCTCTAAAGTAATCCGTTCTCACTTGGTCTTGACATCTTGCGATAATTTCAATTTCCATCATATTTCTATCTAATTAGGTCTTCTCCTTTGCCCTTTAACTGTGCAATCTGAGAGCTGGGGTGCAAAGTGAGCATCTGTATAGAGGCTCTTGTTACCAGAGCAGTAACCCAGGCAGATGTTACGATGCCCTGTGTATGTTCAGCTTATGGACTCAAGAGATTTGTATAGAAGGAGAGGGGAAGAGGACGTCTGCAGAGCCAAGCTGTTCTACCTAACATACTCACCCCAAGTTGCGTCTGCATCTTGTCACCTTGGAAACTTGGTCTCAGCTCAATTTGGCGAGCATTAAATCACTCTCCACACTTGCGGACTCATGGCTGGTGCTGTGAATATGGCTCTGTTCGAACAGCCTCCCCCACCTGCTGCATTGTCTCACACTGTGGTCGAGAGCAGCCTTCTTTTCTCAGGGTACGGAGGCGCTTTGCGGGGCTCCTTCACTTTCTTTGTGTGCTCAGTCGGTCTGTGGTGGGGGTACGGAGGAGGCTTACGACCCCTGCGGCCTTGTGCTGTTGGTGGTTTAGCTGTGGCTGTATGGGCAGTGCACACCTGTGAAGGTCTGTGAGTGGGCCCTGCTGAAGATGATGGCGGCTCTCTGTCATTGTTAGACACAGTTTGAGTTTCTGAGTCGGTGGGTGGGCAGCTGGCAGATGGAGGCTGGGTCAGTGATGGAGAGAGCTGACCCACAGATGGGTGGTCACTTTGTGGGGTCTGATAAGACTTGATTTTGTCCTCTATTATGACAGAAGGGCTAAGGGTGGGGGGTGGTTGAGGCTTTGAAGACAGAGGGGAGGGAGGGAAGACAGGGCTGATCCTGATGGAGGAGGAAGGCCCAGGGGAGTGAGGCTGAGAACCAGGGCTGTTGGGGTTATGGAGGTTCACTGTTAGCGGGGAGAGACCAGGAGTTGGAGGCCGAACAGGGAGGCTTCTTTGGGGAGACAAAGCGAGGTCATGGGGGGTGGGGTTCTGAAGTTGAGGAGGATTGGATGAAGGGAGATTACTGTTGTGCTGCAGCAGCCCACCTTGTCTGGGAAAAGACCCCAGACTGGAGGTGAACCGAAGATTTCTACTCCTCTCTGATGACAACCCAGAGGTTACCGGGCACAAGAGCGCATTTGGTGGCGACTGGCTCCTGCTATGATGATCTTTCCTGAGTGTGCCGGATGACTCTGTGGTTCCTGGCTGGTCTTCAGGCTCCGAGGGCCTCTGATGGATGCTGCCTACCGTCACCTCACTGGAGCTGGAACCTGAGCTGGAGCTGCTGTCATTGAGAGGCTTAGCACCATCGCCTCCTGCAGTCCTCTGCTCCTCCTCCTCATTCAGATCGATGGATGAGGTTAGATAGTCAATCTGCTGCACCACCTAGAAAGCACACACAGTGATGCATAAAAACATGAAGTATGGTGATGACTATAAAGACTGGTTATTAGAAAAAAGAGGAGGTCCACTGATTTACACACAAAGATCAGTTTAATTATTATGAGGAGTACTAAGGAGTCTGTCTTCTGTTGCTCTGAATGGACCTTTTAAATTTGAAAAAAATACCCTGATGATGTAATAGTGATGTCATCAGGGTTATCCCAGTTTGGGGTCTGAGAGATTATTAACAAAAAGTTACAAACTGAGAGAGTGGAGTTTGAAGGATGTGGATGTTTATCAGGCAGGGAACGTCTAGTGAAAGACTGCTGGGTTGCATGATGGGAAATGCAGGATGTTTTTGGAGCTCAACCTACGTTAGGGACTAAAAGTCTGAATATGTCAACATCTGCTTCTTTGATTTTGAAGCCTTATGAAGACCTGAAACTTCAAATTAGTTTCATTCATTTGCTGGTTATTTGCTGTTAGTGTTAAAAAATAATGAAAAACATCACTAATTCTCAGAGGTCAAGGTGACATCTGTCATCTTTTTTCCATTTGACAGGAAATGAGGGGCAAGAGAGGGGAAATCCCAGTGAGATTCGAACCTGGGGCACTGTATTAACATAATGGGCAGTTTAAACATCTCTTCCACCAGGACACTCCAACACTGCATTTATCTAAAGATGTTTCTTCCATCTCTACCAAAATTATTGATAACACTGCTACATAGTGATGGTGATATTTAAGATAAGTTTGTGCAGTTATTTTTCTTTACATTTGCATGTCTGCATGTATAATTTGGTGCACTTCAGATTTCAGATGTGGACTCTCACCAGATGTAGTGCTCTAATCTGTAAGTATGTCACACGAGCCACTACTTGGTCCAAAAAGTGTTTATCTCAGCCTAGAAAGGATGAGATTACTATTTTGGGTAACGTGTGAGACAAATTTAGATGGGTTTCCCTTCTAAGCACACTATACAATTTATCATACAGGCATATGTGTCCACGTGCATATATATTAAATGAGAGCAGAGCATGTAATGCATGAGTGTGTGCACAACACATATTTACCCATAAATGCTTAGCACAAAGAAACACTCAGGTTAGCGGACACACACACACACAGACACACACACACGCACACACACACACACAAGCAATGATGGAGGCTAGAGAGATTGGAGAAAATTGCACTGGGGAAAATGTTTGACCTATCTCTCCACCTGCTCTGTGTGCAGATAAATCCTCAGCCTCTGCTGGAACAGATGAATTATTGTTTTGTTCTGTGTGTTCAACAACATCCTTACCGATGTCAAAAGATGACCTGGTTTGTCTTTTTTTTTTAATGCTGTAGCTTTTTGGTGAGGCATTTCATTTTACTTTGAAGTACAGCATGTACATGTACATCAAGTGACTCTGGGCAGGTGCTGCTTGTTAATGTCAGAAATCAGAGAAGATAAAAGAGAAGGGGACCCTGGTTTTCATCTGCTGCTCCCAAGAGTGTTTATTAAGAGCAATGTTTTTTGACCCTTCGGGTGTTCACATATAGCGCTGATGAGTGCTGAGAGATGTTTGCTGTAGAGCTCAGTCATTTAAGTTTCATTTAACTCTTTCAGTTTGACTCAGCTGTGTGAAGTTCTGAGTCATAGTGCAGCTTTTAGTCTGTCAAAATGTTCTAAGCAGAGGCTCGCTGTCATATTCATGTGCCAGCTTGCTTTTGTTTTGCTTTTCTTTCTTCTGCTCTATGAGGGAGAGGTCTTTAGCATTGCTTTAATATTTGTGTAGTCTCTGTCTAAAATGCTTTAAAGACTCACTCCAATTCCTTTTTATAACAGTGATTGATTATTAAATAAAACTGAGGGATGCTTCTCATGCAACAGAATGATAAAACAGGGCTTTTAAAAAAATATGCGACCAAAGTCTTCTCTGGTGCCTTATCTTCCTTTGATCTGTCATCTCTGTTGTGAAAATTTGGGATTTTTTATCCCAGTGTCTGCTTGCTCGCCCTCCTCCCTCCCCTCTTTTTGTGTAGCCTATATGCTCTTTCATCAGTGTTATATTAATACTGTTACACAAAAACCTTGCAGCCAGGATGATGGGGTTACTAGCTCGGCTTTAGCTGCGACCCCGCAGATACAGATCAAATGGTAAGAGGCGAGATTTACGTGTCACTTTTACTGGATGAGGAATACGAGGCAGAGATACTCAGACATAAATGGATTATAAAAAGCGTCGGACGCTATCCAGCTGTGCCTGGAGCAGCATCTGTCCATAAGGAGGGAGAGTGGAGGAAGAGATGAGAGGGGATGTAAGAGGAGGAATGACAGAGAGAAAGATGCAGAGAGGAAGGCGACTGCTTAGCCTAATGTCACACAGTATCAGCTCAGCAACCTCTGAATGCATTGTGCAAATGGGGCATAACTATTGTCTCATTCAATTCTATGAAAATTTACGCATGAATTGAGCAGGGTTGCTGCATATGTTTGGAGACAGATGACAGGAGAGAGTTGGAGGAACACTTTGCAGACTGTGGTGGATTCATGCAACCCTGCTGCTGACTTTTTAATGCATGTTAAATTCTGCTTAGGACGTGCATTTGTGCAGCCTGTATTGTTATCTGTAAGAGTACAAGCCCTGAATGTTTTTTAGCACAAGCATGAACATTTCCTGCATGAGGAAAAACGAATGTGAAAGGATGCAGTAACTTCTCTGCTCCTGCACTGAACTAATTTGTTTCTGTCTTTCTTGACAGTCCAAGACAGACTTGGTTGAATATACACTAAACACCCTTCGTCTTGCTGAGTCTTTATTGTTTGTGCAGTATCGACAAAAATCCGACACGTTACCTCTTTCATTTCCTGGTGAACGTCCCTCAGCGCTCTAAGAACTTGCTCTAGGTTGTCCACCACTCGTTTAATCTGGTTTCGAACGACCTTCCTGCTGCAGCCTGCTTCCTTCCTCTGTGGCTCCCCTTCACTGGTCGGCCTGTATTGAACCCATGTCTGGTTCTGGCCCAGGATCCCAATTCTTTCCAGGCTGGGTCTAGATTTTCTGGGGCCTCGTAGAGTTGTGGTGCAGCCCAGGCCACTCTGGGGAACCTCGGTGGAGAAAATGACTCCATTGAGAGGCCCATTGAAACCCTCTACGGGTGGTTCCCTCATCACTGTCAGGTCTCTGTGGCTCTGGGAGTTCCTGCTCTGTTGTTTGATGTAGCTGACACTGGAGGTGAAGCCATGCTGCCTCTCTGTTAGTCCCCGAGCATCTGAGCTCAGCCAGCTGGATGAATTGAAGTCTCTCTGGTGGTGGTGGGTGCTGGCATAGTCCCACGCCTTCCCCCTCCTGTCCTCCATGCCCACCACAACAGGCACCTTACAGTTTGGCTCCTCAGGAACAGGAGCAGGAGGGGGTCCTACTAATGGCCCATATTTCCTGACTGTGGTGCTCGTCTGTGGTCGATGGGGGCTCAGGTGGCTGCTGTGATTCCCAGCAAAGGTTTGATTGTCCTGGGCAGATGTGGAGCTGCTGCTCAGAACCTGCGTCCCATCCCCTGGACTGGTCTGCGTGTTTGGGTCTGGATGCAGTTCTGGAGACTGGTTCCACCTGGCAGGACTGTCCTCCCTCTGCTTCCCCAGAGTGCCTGGCAGGATGTGGTGTCCCCTCAGCACCACAGGCAGCATTCTCGCCATCCCCACGCCATTACACCGAAGCTCCCCCTTCTTCGCCCGGTCCTTTCCCTGGATGGAGAAGAACCCAATCCCTTTGGCTCTCTCCAGCGGGGTAAGGTTGCTGGGGGCCTCGGAGCTGGATTTGTACAGTCCATTGAGCCCCAGGTCACTGCTGTGGTGGGGCTTCAGGCTATTGCGCAGCCAGGGGATGAAGTGAGGGGTGTGAGGCTTGAAGCCTTTCTGCTCCCCAGGCGCTGGAGCCCTGCTGTCAGAGAACATGGTGATGGATGTCCAGCAGCCTCACAGAAGGAAAGAGAAGCAGAAGAGGAACAGGAGGACTCCTGAGACACAGACAGCTTCCTCCTCCTTTTCCATGAATCTCTGCCTACCTTTTCCATTAACATAGACTCTATCCGCTATCTCCAGTCTCTTTCCCCCTTCCCTCTCCCTCTCCGACTCTGTCTCCAAAACTTTTATCTGCCTTTTTCCCTCCTCATCGCAGATCTCACCCACCCACTCCCCTCTTCCTGCTAAAGCCCGTTTCTGATTTTATCGCCCTGCCTTCTCCCCCTCTTCTTATCCCGCTGTTTCTGCTTCTCCTCCCACTATCCTCTCCGTTGTAGTGCTCTTGAGCCCCTCACCCCCTCACTGGGCCGGCCTTGGAGATGCTGAGGGCCTCTCTCTCTCCCCGTCTTCTCTCTCTGCCTGCCTGCGTCTCACTGGCTCAGTAGCAGTGGAGGCTTCCTGTCTCTACATCTCTCTCTCACTCTCTCTCTCTCTCTCTCCCTGTCTCTCTACCCCCTCCACACTGCGCTGTGCTGCCTCCTATCCTCGCTCTTTCTTCCTCCCACTCCCTCTCACTGCTCTAACTCCCTTTCTCAATTTCCCTCTTCTCTCCCCATCTCTGTCTCTTCTCCCTGTAAGTCTGCTCTCATCTGAGAACCCCTTATCATCATCTATCTTTGCAAGTCTTTCTTTTCCTCTCTTTTCCTTCTCTTCCTGTCACTCTCTTTCTCCCCCCATCCCCACCTCCTATTTGCCAGGGAGAGCAGCTGAACTAGTGTTATTAATCTGCCGTTAGCCAATGTATATCCACGTGATTCCCCCTGCCTCTGTTCTCATCTGATTACTCCTTCCCCGGCTCAGCCTTTCACAATTAAATGCTGCTTAGGATACCAGAGGGGGTTTAAAAGAGTAGGGGAGGATGGCAGCAGGAAGGGATGGAGGAGGAATAGTAGGGGGCCACATAATTGCGACCTACGAGATCAGAGATCAGCAGCAGTTTGACAGAAACTATAAGCTGCCTGGCTACAAACAACAGCCTGCCTGTGGCACGGCTCTCCCCAGATTATTGTAACTGTCAGCAAATAGTGTCCTGTTACATCCCAGTTGTTTTCCTGTTTTATTTTCTGCCGCATATCTAACTTCCATTTGTTCCAATTATGCAGAGACAGCTGCTATTTTCGGGTTTCTCATTCAAATTCCAATTCTTGGCTGTCTGGATTAGATTTCTTGTGTCTGACAAGCCCAAAGATGCCTCCTAGGTGCCTTTTCACTCAACTGCGGCTGCATGGATGGGTCCCTCCCTCTCTGGCAAGTATCTGAAATGAAAAGACGGCAGCACAGCCACACAAAAGACCTGACAGTTTGCTGTCACTCAGCAGTGAGACACTCAAAGCATCTGTCATTCTGTTAGTCAGCATAGCAATCTATTCCTCTGGTAGTGCCCTGTTAAAATGACTTCATTCACTGACATGTTGTACTACACAGGTACGTGGGGGGAGAGAAACACACACAGGCTTGGTGTAATCTGCAGGCTAAGAAGATTCCTGCCTACATGTCGACAGACTGCTGTCAGCCAGTAATGACCACTAGTCTGGATAAAAAAAAAAACTATAAAGAGTGGAAGCAATAGAGCAGCCACTATTAATCCTTTAGGGGATTGTTCCTCACGACATGCTGGTGCACATAGATGAGGTCCATTTCTATGAGGTTACTTTTGCATGTTAAGATTTAACCCTGAGCTCAAACTGTATCTATGTGTGTGTGCATGTTAGTGTTGAAAAGGTTTTAATTAATGAGACTTCCAAAGTCAATGTCACTTTGAAATAATGGTAACTCATCAAATGTTTGGCAAATTTCAGTCTGGTTTCCGCTCCCTACACTGCACTGAGACTGCTCTGGTCAAGGTCACCAATGACCTGCTGCTTGCAGCTGATACTGGACTGTACACCATTTTAATTCCCCTTAACCTCAGCTCAGCCTTTGATATAGTGGACTATAATGTCATAATCAGCTGTCTGAAGAACTACATTGGCATCAGTGATGTGGCTCTGGATTGGTTGATCTTATCTAACATCTGTCAAACTGGTCCTACTATCTAATGTCCTCCTTTTGTGGCCCTCTATTTTGTGGTATCCCCCATGGATCTATTTTTGGTCCTCTCTTATTTACCATATACTTACTACCCCTGGGGCAAATCATGCATCAACATGACATTAACCTCCATTGCTACGCGGATGACACCCCGTTGTACGTTCAAAAATCTTGACCTGTTGTTTGAAGAGGACAGTCTCATTCAAAATAATGATTTTACCACTGTGCAAAATGAGAAAAAAATTTGAATGTATGAAAAAAAGTATACACACAAACACACACAAACAACTTAACAGATTTGTCTTGCTTACTCAGTGTCAGTTCAGTGATTTTGAATTGTTTAGATAAGCTGAAGGATTAAGTGCTGTTTTATGGGTTCTTAAAACGAATATACCCATTAAACCCGTTTAAAATCCCACTGGAGTACTTATATTGTAGCATTGTCACAAAGCTAAAAATTAGAAGTCAGACTAAAAGGAAACTTAAAAATTACACATTTCAATAGCATCCCAAGTGCCTGTTAATCTCTGATAGATTACATTTGAAAAAAAAAAAAAAAAAACTTCCCTTTAGTGTGTTTATATTTGTGCGGGTGTGCATGTGTGTGCCCATGTATTACTCACATTGTGGAGACATAAATCTGTTTACACAGTCACACTGTGGAGACTCGCCATACTTGTGGGGACAAAACATTTAGTACCCATAATGTAACTCATTGAATTCTAGGATGAAGTCTTTAAAGTTAGGATAAGGGTAAGTCTCCAGGAAATCAATATAAGTCAATATGATGGAAATATGGCTGTGAATGTGAGTGTTTATTAAAGAATTCATTTCTCTTCTCAGTCTTTCCCTCCAATCAGCCACCTGCTTTGTGCAGTCCATAAATAACATGTCAGCGAAACACACAATCATTGCAGATTTAAAGCCAATGTGGAATAATAAGTGGCTGTCACAGTTGGTGTGCACTTGCTGTCTGCCTGGGCAGCCTCTTGAGTCCAGTTGTCTTCACTCCCTCCATTATATTAATGTGCTGAATGTGTGTGTGAGTGATTGAAGGACAAAAATAGGCAGAAACTAGTGTCTAGCAAAGGCAAATTCTCCTTTTCAGTTTGCTGCTGCTTTACTGACATAGTCCTACTTGAAAAGGAGGCCCTTTTGTCACCATCATGTAGCTTTTCTATCCCAGGAACAGTTGGGAGTAGGTGGAAGACAGGGCATATGGCCTCCTTGTAACCTTGTCCACTCTCTCCTGTAGTGCTCCCTCGCTTGTTTTGAGTCCTGTAACAGGCCGACTGCCCATCGAGAAGCAGCAGAGCGTGTGTGCTGCGCCGCTTCAGCTGCACGCGTGTGTGTGTCTGCTGAACTATGCCACTGCAGATACAGTTTCCTGGTTGAATTTCTTCGAGCTGAGACAGACAGAGAGAGAGAGAGAGGAAGCATGCTGTTGAACACCTTACATAACTTGGTAGAAAAGATAGATGTTAAAGCAGAGCTTTGAAAGGAGCAGACCTCATGTCTGTCAAAATTTCCTGTGCAAAATGGCTTTTAGTCACAGTGTGAATGCATCTTGGCACTTGGGAACTTTCTATAGCCTCCTGGACAGCAGAAATGTGTAGTTTGGAGAGGATTATATTTGTTCACACGCCACTTTATTTGGCTCTGTGTCTACTCAAAGTGAAAACGAAGTTCCTGAGAACACAATGTTCTTTTTGTGGTTTTAAATATGTAAGTGAGCAGATGCTGTCCTCCCTGAAGTGTCCAGTGTTGCGCTGGTGATAATCCTTAGGGCTTCTGAGTGTGTGTGTGTTGTGTGTGTGTATACAGCAGTGTCTCTCGCGTCCTCTCATGTATATTTTTGTGTTGTTTGCTTTTGGATTCCCCTCCGCCGTGCTTTTCATCCTTGAACAACACGTCAGTCAGGTGCTCTCTGAGGACTAGAGCGAGAGAGGAAGAGAGAGAGACGTGGGGACACCAAGAAAGAGTAAAAGAGAGACAGAGAAAAGGGGAGGAAGACGGGGGGGAAAAAAGAGTTTTGAAAGACTTCTAACTTCCAAGCTGACTGTCATAGCTGTGCTTGCCAGAGGGGAGAGCACCTTTAAGCATACTGGATGAGTAACGATGTGGAGGGACTACAAAAGCAAAGTAATACATAATAAGCAGCGCTCACTCTGCTCTGCTCTGCCAGCTAACCTACATGAGATTGGTGTTGAGAAAAAATTTGGAAGTGCTTGAAAGGTCAGCAAAGGCCTCATGTGAATGGGGGCTTCTCCTTCAACGCTCAGCACACACTATAATAAGATTTGGAAAGTATAGACGTAACTGTTAGATTGGGATGTCGGCCTGAGCACATAGGTTTCCATAGAAAAAGGAAGTAAGACAATGTGACAAAATGCTTTATGTACTGTACATACATACCTCAGTTGTTTTCACACAGTGATTCACTTGTTACCTGCTGCAGAGGATGTGAACCTCTGTTTATGCTGTAGCATAAAAAGCAACAAATATATATTTCTCTGCTGGTTTTGTTTCGTACACTAAAACTGTCATCACTGAATGAGCTGCATCATTTTCTTCTTTAGTGCCACTCATCTTTTGACTGCAATCCCAGTCCTTTTTCGCTCATTAGGCCTAAAAGGCATTTTCGCTGGCATTGATGATAAAAGAAAATCTAGAAATATGACTGTGTGATGTTGTACGAGTGCAGAGAATTGCCTGCTGTTTGAACACAATGCCCTGCGGTTTGTTTTGTTGCACCACCCAGAAGTCAAACATTTGGGTGTTTGCGCCCGTATTGACAGCCAGCCAACCTTCGCAGTGTTACGCCAAAACCAACTGCCTGTATCCTTGCAGGGATGGACCGTGATAATCTGGCTCAGTTTGTCCTTCCTAACAGGGTTGTACGTGTGCACAGCCAAGCAAGGGAATCATTCCTTTGTCACATTTGATCCTCGAGAAAACTATGATGCCACAATAGCTCAGCTCAACTTTGTTTGGTTCAGGTTAGACGCCTGTACCACAAATCATAACTGTGTGATCTGTGAGCATGAGCGGAAAGAGGAATGGGTCCTCCGCATGCTTCGTTTTTTCCAGCTCCTTCCTTCTTAGGATGCAGGACAGCTCCTTTGTAGTCACTTCATTATGTAGAAATGATAATTATGCCCCAGTGGAAGCTAGCTTCACCAAAATGTATTAAGAGCCCTCAGTCACATCCACTGATAATCATGTCGTGACTGTCATTTTGAAATTTTAATTTTCAGAAAGTGTTTGAGCGAGACACACAGGCTGTGGAAAAAGAAAAAAAATAAGCAAACTAAAATTCCACACTTTCATTACTCCCCCAAATACTACTTTTCTCCTCTTTTCACCTCTTACACAACTGCCCTGAAACAGAAGACGAACAGCGATGAATCACTGAAGTTGATGTCAGGATGTTTTTTGCTTTATTTGACATCACCGTTACGTCAAATAAGAAGCAGGAGAAGTACACAGAGAGACAATGAGAAGCGACTGAGCTGTACTCACGTCTCAGTTTAGTCATACATATACTGCTCTCTGAACTCGAGGGTGCATTCACAAAAAGGAAAAAAAAAATGCATGTTGAGATAATGACCATTAGATGATAATTGGGCACTTGGCGCTGCAGTAGCCTTTCAAGTGTGCTGCAGGGAGGATCTGCAGTCGTGCTTCAGGAAAAATTATCATCCCAACGTCTGAGAAGAAGCAAAGTCAAACGACAGATTAAACTCAAACTCAAACTGAATTCACACTGAGTGTTGCTCGTGCCACGCTTGAAATGAAACTGCAGAATGTTTAAATGTCCAAAAACAGAAGCAAGAAGTCTTTCCATCTTACTCACATCCTGTTCTACCCATGACCGTAGTTTAGGCCTGCAGGAAGCGGAAAAAAATGACCCAAAACTTGAATTGTTTGTCAGCAAGATTGGTTTGTCTTTGCTTTCATGGCTCCCTAACAATGCCGGGAGCAGGAGGAAGGGATTTGGCTGACAAAATCCAGGTCAGACAGAGTCAGATTACCCCGCCCTCATTTGGCCGGAAATTTCCAACATACAGCTAACCGATGGGAAGACGCCCTGTGCTCGATAGTGGAAAACAAGACAAGAAACGGATTCTTTTAAAAAAGTAAATTGTATTATATTTGTTGCGTCTGGATACAAGAGAGACAAAAACAATCATATGTACATGAGTGAAAAAAAAACAGTTCAAAATTCACAATAGTAAAAATGATAAGTATGCTTAATTCAAAAAGCTTTTAGTAAAACACGGGGCTGCTGCAGAGGTTCCTGTTGATTTCTACTTAGTATGTCATGGATTTGAAATAGAGGGAGATTTAAACTAACCCTGAGATGTGGAGGGATTGGAGAAAATGGCATCCAAAGATAATTAAAGTCATCTGTTTTTGGGGACTTAGAAAGAAGGATTTACTTCAAAAGCCTCCCAGAATGATGCAGTCAGAGTCAAATGAGTCTAACAAATGAGAATATACAGAGGGAAGAAATCTAAGAATTAAAAAGGCGAATAAAAACAGAAGCACAACAGTCACCACCTTTGTCTTCATTATCACCATTGGCAGGGTTATAATTATCAAGTGCATGCCGTTTTCTGAAATGCTGCTCTGGAAAAAGACTGCATTATGAGCAACATCAGTCTTCCTTTCTTTGGCGGAGCTGCTGTGGATGAAGTTAAAGTTTCAGCAATCCTATCTGGAAAAGCACAGCGCTTATTACACGGCTCAATTTCCAATTCTCTCACAGGTACGCACACAAACACACAAACACACTCACACGCAGAATACAAAATGAGGCCGCAGCACCAAACAATCTCCCAGACAAGCTCAGTGATACAAAAACACATAGACAAAAAGGAGAGACAGATATTATGTGAGGTTCGAGAAGGATAGTAGTAACTATTCAATGCTTCTTTATGAGGAAGAAACACAACATCTTTTACTTCATTAAAAGGACCTGCATGGCGCAAACAGAGACGGTTATCTCCATCACATTACATGAGGCTGCTGTGTGGTGAAATGGAGTAGCTGCTCGACAGAGGCAGGCTGTAGGCCATTATGCCACCCCAGAGCGGGGAGCTATAATTGCAGAGGGAGAGTACAATCAGGTACTGTGTTTGTCTCTGCTATAATCTCTATACCCTGCCTGGTCCTTTTCATAGACACGAAGCTGCAGTTTTCGTCCAGCCTTTCATCTGACTGCTCACGGGGAGTCTTTTTAGTTCAAATCTGTCAGAATTCAAACCAGAGTTTAGCTGGGGTTTTTTAGGGATAAACCTGAGGCAACACCGACAAATCAGCTGACCCTGGCCTACAACATCTATTATGATGAGTTTTTGGACAGTGCTCGCGCTTTATTCCCCTCTGACAAAACGCCAGAGCAACCTTTTGCACCTGGTGCCACACTGCACTGCTCCCTTGCTGTGATTATGCCATTAATAGAAAAAAAAAAAAAGTTTGTCCGAGCAGATGAGCGTCTGCAGCCAGCGAAACGTTCGACTCAGCGCAGAGACAATCAACAATACACAGCACAATCAAATTCCTTCATGTTTATGGTCCCCCTCTGACCCAAATACATCATCTTTGTTGTGGTGGCTATAAACCAGACTATTAAAAGCAAAACTGGGTTTATAGGTGCCTTCTAAACAAAAGCCTGGCCTCTCTACAAAGTGGACTTCAGTGCATGGTGGTAAGAGCTGTAAGATGCAGGCTAAGCAGGATTACTCAAACTGCCGTGCTTCACATGGTTTCATTATTGCAGGAAAGTACAGTACAGCGCTTGTTCAGGATTGAGTGCAATACCACTTTTAGAAAAAACAAACTAACAAAAAAAAAACAAAACACAACAGCTCTTTATGTCCTTGGGTATCTGGAAGAGACAGAAACTCACATTCTTTCCCCTCCTAGTGCTCCCAAAACCATTTTCGTCCACTAAAAGCACCTTGCAGAGATATAACTGAAGGCTTGTGCCTGGATTCATGTCTTTTTGAATAAGAGAGCAAGCATCGTGCCCTTGGAATGAAGATAAAAATGTTTTTTTTTCAAGGCACAGTTGTCAAGGCTCCTACCCCTGAATATACTGATAAGAGCATGAAGTTCTACATTCATTTAAAAAAAAAAAGAAACAAATAAACAACATCTGCTGGGCTTTGTTTACCTCGAGATAACAAAAGGACAGACTGGAGAAGAGACAGACTTTGGTCTAACTTGACAGAAGAATTTCAGTGTAACAGTAATGGCTGAAAGGCACACACACACAAACACAAAGCAACAAATGAAAAGTAAAAACGTTCGTGATTGTCACCTTAAAAACAAAAAGAAATCCTGCAAGATGGAAGATGAGGGGTGACTAGAGGTAAAGACGCCTGATGACGAGGCCAGCAGAGGTCAGAGGTTCCCCTCGTCTAGCATCTTGTTGACCCCATTACAGATCCTCTGCAGGTGAGAGCGATACACCTCCGAGGGCCCGTAGAGAGCCGCCAGGAAGTCGCAGTCAGCGAAGTGATTGAAGACGTGGTTGACTCGCGAGTGGCTCTTGGCTGTCAGGTGGCGTTTGATGGCCTGGTGCAGCAGTTCACGGCAATCATTCAAAATGGCACTCATGACGCGGCGGTCAAAGGTGAACTCGATCTGGTGGAAACTGACCGCCGTCATGGCCAGAGTGTGGACTTTCTTCCTGTGAGACGAGGAGGGAGAGGAGAAGCTGTCAGTTTCTAATTCTGACTGGAGCAGCAGAGGGAAGTAAAAATAGAAACTGCTGTCTTGTGATTTTCTTTGGAAAAGTTTCACAACCCCCCTGTATCAGTTCTAGTATTGTCCTTCACAGCGATGCATCACCATGCTAACATAATCACCATTCTCCATACTGTGCACTAATGTCAGCTTCACATGCCTCCAAGCTGAGTTTTACTATTTTAGCAGAAAATATATAAACTGATGTGAAAGTCAATTTCCTTAATTTGCTTCCATCAGTGCACAAAATGTATTTTAACTGCCGCGCTCCCCACATGAAGCTCTCAACCGAACCATGATTTGTCACTTTCTTATACACAACACAACAATATTTAAATACATGGAAGGATGTGACAAAACTCACTTTAAACATTTTGGGAAAAGTGCTCATATGGTCTCTTTCTGAGTATTAGATGAGAAGATTGATACTTATGTCTGTGTGTACTAGCCTAGCTTAGTGAAAAGACTGGAAACATAAGGAAACAGCGACCTGTCTCTGTCTAAGGTTCCTAAATATGCCAACCAGCACCTCTAAATGGGATTAATTAACAAATATGCTGCATTCACACAACGTTGAACTGGTTGCCTCCATTGCCTGCCTTGTAGTCACATCTTAGCTGCTTTGGCTGTGCTGCATATTTGTGGTGATGACTGGATTTTATTTACATGTAATGGCCGGGGATGCTGATGGTTTATTTATATCAATGATGTCGATCTTCTCACCTAACTCTTGGAAAGAAAGCAAACAAGCCCATTCCCCAAAACGCTGAAGGATTTTTACTGACGCCTACCTGAAGTTCTCCACCAGGATCAGCTCCTCGGTGTTGAACTGGTTGTTTCTGTAGAGCACCCCGAGCTTCACCACCATCTTGATCAAGTTCTTGATGATCTTCTGGGACTCTTTGCGGTTGCGGGTGTACTCCTTGGTGACGCGGTACAGCTCGTCCAGCACTTCACTGCTGGTGTCGTCGATAAAGAGGTTGGCCACGCTCTTGGTAGCCATCTTGCTCATCAGCTTCTTCTGCGCCTGCAGGGCTAAGCTCTTGGTGCTGAAGGAATCCATGGTCAAGTCTGGGTCAAGATGAGACAGAAAAAGAGAGGAAAGCTGTAGTCAGAGGGTTATGCATATAACAGCAGTGGACGCATTTCCTTTCCTTTTTCAAATAATGACTAAAACCATGTTTATTTCCTAGTTTTTTACAGCTGATATGAAACTAGAAATTGACAGAGAGACAGAGTTTCTTGGGTAGGAGCTCAGACTTTCACATCCTGAAAGCTAGACGGGCCAAACATAACACTGACAGCCTGCTATGTGTGAGGTTATTGCAAATAACATCTACACTAATACTGTTTAAACTGCAGGGCCAAGAACTGTCCCCTTTATCAGATAATGAGCCGTGGCAGCTGTCAAATTAGTCCCTGCAACCCTCTGGCTCAGAGCCTACAAGGTAGTTAGAGAAGAATGTGTCATTCCGCTTGCAAGAGTAAAGTCAGCTTCAGCACGACCACACAGAGCAGACAACGTAATCTGGGCCGTCTTATGCTGAACGCATTCAAAGAACAAGGTGTGCATGTGTGTGTGAGTGAGCAGGAGACAGACAGTGGCAGCTCATTCAAGGCACGCGTGCAGCTTGATTTATGTACGATGCCGTTTCTGAGAGCGTGTCTGTGTGCCCAAACAGGGTGACTCAGTGAAAGGCTGCACCCACGATGGAGGCGCATAAAAAGAGGGGTCAGGGAGGCCGCCGGCTTTCAACCCCCAAATGAGACAGATCCACAGCAAGCCGCATCGTTTCAGCAGGGTTTCGTTCTGCCGGTTACTTTTTCAGGTTTGTACATTCTGCCATTGAAAACATAAAGTGCATCTATTTTCATGTACGCTGCCTCTCTGACCTTCACCCATGTTCAAGGATAACCTGAGTGCACACGAGAGTAAACAAGCAACAAAAAGATGACTTCAACAGCTGCCCTCCCATAAAGGGGCAGCGGGGAGTGGCTGAGGGTGAAGAAGAGGGCGAAACTGTACTTGAAATTCAATTTTGATATGACATGGCCACCATTTTCAAGAATCTATTCTGACACAGAAAGAACCAAAAAGTCATTAATTTTATCTTAAATCAGACTTCTAAAACAACTCCCTAAACTTCATTTTGGAAATCTTGAAATTGGGCTGCAACAACTAACTTATTTTCATTAATATTAATTGTAAAATGTGTCAGAATGTCTGTTATCTTGTCCCAGAGCCCAAGGTGCTGTCCTCATATTGCTCGCTTTGGTCGACACATTTAAACCTGAGTTATTTTGTAATGATGCACCAAATAAAACAGCAGCAAATCGTCACATTTAACAAACTGCAGCCAGAGAATGTTTCACACTGACGCTTGTTTATTAGCTGATTATGAAAATTGTTTCAGATTTTCAATCACTCAGCTAATCAACTGTTTCAGTAAAACTTATTCTAAGCACTGTCTGCAGAATTAATAAATGAAAACTACATGTAAACACTGCAGACTTTTAGATGCATTTTCCCCCAATTTATTATGTAAAATGACACTGCAAGGTCAGTGAACAGAGCGCACACACACACACACACACCATTACCCACATTTGTCGGATTTATTTTCCTTTCTGCTTTTGACAAAACACCAGATTTACATGAATGTGTATTATCAGATGATGAGAGGCACCTGTGAGACAGGGCTTTTGGTACTAACATGTTTGTCACATCAGGTATCAAAATCAAACAGAGCTGCAACTAACCCCTATTTTCATTAGAGATTAATCTGCCGATTATTTTCCTCTAATGTCAAAAACTTTTCCTCACAATTTTGCAGAGCTCAAAGTGACATTTTCAAATAACTTCTTTTGTCCAGCCACCAGTCCAAAGACTCTTCATTTACCATCATAAATAACAAAGTAAAGCAGCAAATTCCTACACTGAAGAAGCTGGAACTGTCTATTAATCGCAAATGAATTCTTTGTCAATTGACTGATCAGCTACAGAACTGATCTTTACAGCTCCGCAGACAAAATATGTTCATATTTCTCCTTTATATTGACACCTCGCTCTTTTGTATTGCATCTGAGGAATCAAGGAAGCAAAAATAAGTAAAACACTTCCTCGCCTTAGGGGGAAAAACTAAATATAAAACAGCCTCGACAGTCAGATCTCGTTCCCTTCACACATCTTCATGTCATTGACACGTTAAATTCAGCCCAATATGCCGCTATCACAGTGAAAACAAAATAATTATATTTGAGCAGTGTCCCATTCACATCACAAGAGGGGCTTAATCTTTTTGCAATATCCCTCCACATGAAAGTAACCCAAAAGCTTAGCTGAAATCTGTATGACTGGCAAATTGCCTCTCCACGTGCTCGAGAATAATAAAAATCCAAAGCAGGAGAGATTCTATTACTGCAGCAGACAAAATGAATGGTGACACATCCCTGCTGGGTGACTTGTGATTTTTACTGTTGTTGGTACTAGAAGGCAGTGCATTTGCTGCTACAGTGTGTGACTTTCATTTCTCTCTCTCTCTGTCTCTCTCCCTCCCTCCCTCTCTCTCTCTCTCTCTCCCCCTCTCTCTCTCTCCCTTCCTCTCTCTCTCTCTCTCTCTCTCCCTCTCTCCCTGCAATGCCTCTCCAAGAATATCAATAAGACTCCTTGGAGAGAGTGTCAGCAGGATGCTTCCCAGGGAGGAGACACATGAGGAGAGGGAGAGCAAAGACAAGAGGCTGAGAGAGAGAGAGAGGGCGGGGGTGTGTTATATATCAATCCTGAAACATCGGGGAAATGTAGGTATTGAATGAGAGGTCATTTATATACTGCTTCATGCTGAATCTAGTTTTACTCCCTCTCTCTTTGCAGGTGCTGGATGTTTAATCAGGCCTCTCGCCGCGCTGATCAAGGATCACTGGCAGATCCCCCATCGACCGTTTCACCGCGATTGTAACTCTAAACTTGCCAAGCTGCACTTGTTACAGAAAATCCTGCCCTGATGCAATGTGTGTGAAATGGATAAGAGGGAGAAAGACACTAATGATCAGACTGAATAAAAAAAAAAAACACAATGGGACATCTTTATTTCTATTTGAGCGGCGACTGAAAACAATCACTTAGTCCTGCTGTCACCCTCTAATCACCTCGGTCAGCCTCAAGAGGACAATCGCTTATCGCAACACTTAAGAGTAAGTCTTCATTTGCCACCCCCTCTTCCTCTCTGCACCCTTGCTGATGGATGTATAAGAGTTTAGAGAAGTGCGAATGGATAATGGGCACATTAACAAAGGCAACCTCTTTCTCAGATTGGAGGGTGATTTCATAGTGCTCATTAAATTACACTCTCATTGGGGACCGGAGACATCATAGCTGTCAGCTCTGTGCAGCCTGTCGATGAACAGAGGAGGAGGAGGGAAAAGAATGAGGAAGAGAGGAGTGTTTACCTATGAATACAAACATTTTAACACGGTGGCACTTAGGAGTGTCTGTCTGAGGTTTCGCTCAAAGCTGCAGTGACATAACGGACCTCTAGCTCTCTTTTCTCAAGGGTGGAGGGAGATCCTCACTTCCCCACCTCCTTTTCCCCAAGGCAAGAAAAATAAAAGCTTTGTGAAAAAAGGGTCCTCAAGGGACAGGTGCTGGGAGCGATGAAGAGGTTTTCGATGAAGGAATCTTTTTTTTTTTGGTGACTTTGCAGCATGAGAGTGGCTAGTGCCAAATCTAAATAGCCTGTGAAGTCCAATGCCCAGGGAGTGCCTGGCCAGCCCTGACACAGCGACTCTGTAGTGTTTATAGGAGGCAAAATTTTTTAAGGATTTAAGGCAGAACAAGACACGACAGCAGCAAAAACTGCTAAGTGTTGCTGCAAAATAAACACGCCGCAGCCATCACACAAACATGTATGCATACACAACACTGATAGCACCGCTCTGCCGAGCAGCTGAAAATGAAAAACAAAGACAGATTGCGGCAGCCAACAGCTCCTCAGCATAATTACCGCAGTTAGGCGAGCTACAAAATCATCAGCTTGCTTAGAACAAGTCAGCATGCATTCACTCACAAAGACATGAGGGCAAAAGCTGAGCAAACATGACTCATGGAAATGAAACCGGACTCTACACGGCGTTGGATGGATGTCTTGTGACAGTGTGGGAGCCTGGGTAATGTAGGACCTCTCACACCCTCCTGCAGGTGCAGAGAGCCCTGTCAACCCTGGCTGACTGAGGGGTCGAGGTGAAAGGAGGCTGTGATGACGAAGAAATAACCAAACCGTCCCCTCTAGTCCTTGGAGGGTTACTGAAGCTGGGTCAGATGAAGCTCTATAGGCCCTTTATTATCCAGGTTTAATTTGCTTTGCCTCTTTGAGTTTCATGGCAGGTAAAGCTGTCTGCATTGGGAACACTTTTCCCAATTCATCTGGGGAAAGGGGAATACGTGGGATGACAACGCCTACTGGCTGTTGTTTTCATTTAGTGCCTTCACAATGTGGCCATTGTGGAGACCTCTGAGACTACTGCAGTGAATAAGGGCTGTACAAATGACTGGCAAATCTTGTTGCTAAGGCTCAGAAGCACTCCTTAACTTTTTGGAGCCTCCAGAGGTTGACTGCATTATAACGAAAACTATTACTGATGATCATTAATTTTGATATTAGGCTGCAACTAATGATTACGGCTGTTCTGTCAGTGGGTCCAGAGTGAAATGTCTCAACAAACATTGGACGGATTGCCACATAAGTTGGTAGAGACATTCATGTTCCCCTGAGGATGAACTGTATTAACTTTGCTGAGCCTCCTCAGCACTTCAACGCTATCCACAGGCCAAAATTCAATTTGTCCTATACTTCAGTTTATACCTGCATATCTAATGACATTATCCTGAGATTTGCACGTTGTGATTAGTGCTAATTAGCAAATGTTAGCATGCTAACAAACTAATCTTAGATGGTGAACCTGGTAAGCATTACAAGCATACATGTTTTCACTGAGCATGTTTGCATGCTGACGTGAGCATTTAGCTCAAAGCACCACTGAGCCTCAATGCAGCCTGACAGAGCTGCATGACTCCAGACTTTTAGTCCTGTTTATTGTGAAATACTGGATCCTTTTAATCCTGAATCCTTTAAATGAAAAAACCCAGAGAAGAAAAATGAGTTTGGTTGAACTGCTCTCAACTCATGTCATCAACTACAAACTGTGATTAGGGGTCTTGAGCAGACATTACTTCTTTTAAGTGGTCATAAAAACAAAACAGAACAAAACAAAAAAAAGTTGAGCACCACAGATCTCGACTTTAAAATGTCAGAAAACGCTGTGTTCATTGTAATTTCAAAGAGCCCAAGAAGGCAACTTCAAATTGCTTGTTTGGTCCAAACAACCGTCCCAAACCCAAAGACGTGCAAATTACAATGACAGGAAACAGAGAAAAGCTGAAAATCCTCATATTTGAGAGGCTGGAAACAGCAAATGTTTGGCTATTTTTCTTGATAAATAACTAATAATTTACGTTGACCGACTAATTAGTTAACCAATCAATTGCATCAGCACTGTTTCATACCATTTGTGACATCTGAAATTGGTGAACTAGCTGCAGGTTTGTCACTCATGCAGACTCATTTAACAATTCAGAAAACCAAAAAGCAGAGATTGCTACATAGTACATAGAAATTCCACACATGCTACATGACATTAGCATGTCTTTGCCTTTTGGCTGCTCATATTTAGATTAAATCCAACATGATGTGAGCCTGGCATTAGTTTTCTAAAGGGGAGGGCCACTGAGCAACATCCAGGATGCAGCCTCTGCATCCACTGTACTCACTTGTCAGTCAAACTAACGCTGAGGTGTGACAGGTGAGAAAGAGCCAGAAATTGGATACACCTGTAGCTTCCGCCCCCTCTAACCCATGCCATCATGCCTCATGAGGAAGAGGAGGCCACAGCACCTAAAATATCACCACTCTAATACCTGCTGCCAATCTAGACAGCTTGGTGGATACTGATAACAGCCAGCATAAAGGGAAAACCAATAAGGAATGCGTTTCTACAGTGCTTGGCCACCATAAGTTGCTAAAAAGGCTTTGGCAGAGACTGTAGAACTTTCCATGACACTTCATCTTACAAGTGATTGGTTGATGGCAGCAGAAAATGTCACGACTTTCATATTCTTCAGGGATCAGTAGTCACACGGATTGGGACACTGTGACCCTGACAGAGACGACTCCATCAGCAGAGAAAAATCCTCTCTGCCATGAGATGGAAGCGATTACTGAGAGCAGCCCTGTATTTGTCGAGATTTACTGCTGTCTAACATTCTGAACAGACATAAATCATACCCCAATCATGCACCACATACAAACAAGCCTATAATCTGCCCTCAGCGTAATGTGTGTCTATAATTTCCTCTGATATTTGACCCTTTTTTCTGCTGTGTACTCAACAAATTAGGTCAACATCCAGAAGCTTAATTAAATAATTTCCAGGTGTATGAAATACAAAAACACTCTTGATTTTAGTCCTCCACTGTATCAAAAGCTTAAACTTTGGTCACCCAGAGGTCCAGCACACACACCATGTAACTGACACATCCCCAGTTTGAGTCCGGCCAATGACCCTCACCATATGTCCTTCCCCGCCATACCCCTGCCCGCCTCCCCTCTCCTGCTGTTTCCTGCTGCTGTCGACTGTTCAATTAATGAAAAATAATATAAACACAATATTCTAAAAGCTTAAAACTGGTCAAAACTGGAGAAATACTATGAGCAGTGCAAAGAGAATCCATTTGGGGCTGTAGGTAAAAATGATGTTTATTAATGACTCGTTTACTGATTAGTTAATCCTTAATTGTTCAGTCTCCAAAATGTCAGAAAATCGTGAAAAGGGTCCACCACAGTCTCCAGAAAGCTATGACATAGTTCTTGTTTTATCTGACTAGCAATCAAAAACTCAAAGATATTTAGTTAGGCATAGGAAACTACGAAAAACAGCTACTATCCACATCTGTGAAGTTAGAAATAGTGATTTTTTTTGTGTCCAGTATGACTATTGCTGTTGTATATTGGATTGCATTATAATTCACCACTTGTGGGGGCTGACAAAATAATATCAACAACGCGACCTGCAATAACATATACAGAGTTGAATCAGCAGCTCTGTGACAGTGCCAGTGATAACTAAAAACGATAAGCTTCAATAGGGTCGTATTCATTGCAGAGCTGTTGAACTGGATTGGATGATGTCGCACTGTGCACACACTCTGAACACATTGTTTGCTTCGCTGCCTTTTGGTAGAACTCCTACGAGTAAAAGGTAAATACAAAACAGCCAACGTGTGTGACTAGGGGGTGTCTACAAGACCACAACCCCAACTTTAAAAGCCAGTTTCAATAAAAGCCTCACAACACTGCAATTGCCAGAAAAACAAAATCACAAGAAAACTGCGTGGACCCCCGAGAAAGACTTTGACAAAAGCTTCTTGATCATCGCCAAAAGCATCACGGATGTCATTAAAATGAATTCTTATCAGGAAATCTTGAATCAGAAAACTTCTTCCTCCACAGATCCCCCCCCCACGCCCCCCCAGCTGTATGATATAATCCGTCTCCACGTTGAGAAACAATAGACAATCCTGCTTGTTATATAAGGTACATCCGTGCTTTGTGTTCAGAGAGGACAAGTAACCACTCAAATGAGCTGTACTACTGGAACCACTCCACAGTTAGGGAATCAACAGCAGGATTTCAGGACAAGTGAACGCTGCTGCAATTTCATCTTTCATCAACTTTTGTAGTGTTTGTCTCGCTCTTCTCTTGAGATGTTGCATAACAGAGGAGGTGCTGACTGCTAATAAGAGTCGGTGCTGGGAACGACGTGTGTGTTGACGGTTGTGGCAGGCGTATGTTTCTGCGTAATGGTCTCTCACACTCATCCGGCTCACTGGCTCCGACATAACTGCGTTCAAAGCTGATGCAACTCACATATGTGAACATGCGTGCTTCGGACGGAGTCGATCATTGTATGGTGCTGTTGTCGCTTTCTCATCTTCCCACACAGTCATCATCTGTGAAGACTGGTGCAGATCTGCTGAGAAAGGAGGCAATCAGTGCACCATGTCCCATCCTACCCTTTTTTAACGGTTTTCTCAGATCTGCCAGAGCCCGCTGAACAATTAATAATTAACACATCGGCATATAATGGATTGGGGATTAATAATTCAGCCTGCCGATTTGGACTAAAATAGACCCGGGGCTAAGAGGACTCTGCTACAGTGCAACAGGTTGGGGCAGAGATGTGGGGCAGGGATAAAGGGTGGGCTACCAGCACATACAGGAAGAGACGGTGGCTGGGAGCTGATGGCGTTCGTTTAGGAACATCCGTCAGTGTTACGCATGCATAATAAGGCTGGGAATACAGTAGCTGCTGCGCTGCCCGAGGCCGGGCCAACACAACACTCACTGACAACATTTGTTCTTGCATTAAAATTCATAAGTGGGTAGTTGCTTTATGGTTACAACTGAGCTGATTTGGAATAACACATCTGTGAGACAAGAAAGATTGCTAAAGAACAAAAAGAGCAGTCCACTACTCTCACACGGGTGCACTTTGACTGGCATGTCCAAGTTTTAATTACACATTATTTACTATATAATTATCATCTTAACAGCACTGCAAGTAATGCAAGACATAATCAAGGTGCTAAGTGGTGCTTCAGCTATGACTGATGTCTGGGCCTGTGACATTTTAATTAAGGCCACCTTAAGAGCAGGACACATTATGACTAATTTTCTTCACTTCAAGCCCAGAGAGCATAATTTGTTAACTCGGTATGCCAGTGGAGTGGCAAATACCAGTGAGCTTGGCTGCAAGAACAGCAGGGACGGAGATCATTGAAAACAGAGGGGGACCAGTATGAGAGGACATGACTGTGACTAATAGATGACTCAAGTGGGATCTGAAATTGGTCCCGTCCACTGGCAGACAACACCACCCCTCACTC
Source organism: Chaetodon trifasciatus (assembly GCA_037975065.1). Classification (NCBI taxonomy): domain Eukaryota; kingdom Metazoa; phylum Chordata; class Actinopteri; order Chaetodontiformes; family Chaetodontidae; genus Chaetodon; species Chaetodon trifasciatus. The sequence continues at coordinate 5,269,051 of JBBMOE010000022.1, forward strand.
TCTCCATTTCAAACAATGCCATGATATTTGCAGGTCATGCGGCTCTGCTCTTTCAGACGAGGCCACATGCTCCGAGTGTTTCGGGTTTCCAGGGAAACTGGCGGCCACCTGTGTGCTCGGCTGAACTTTACGGCCCAGTAAAAGCAGGTCAAACACCTCTCTTGTCTTGTCAGTGAGTTACCATGGATTCTCCACAGCAGGACTCAACAGTGTCTCCAGCATTACTGCAGCAATTTCAAGCTCTGCCCTTAATAACACTGCATGGGGAATGTCTGGCAACGTGACTGCATTGTCCTATTCTAAAGGAGGAGGGGATACGCACAGATTCAGTTACACTGAAATATACATAGATGAGGCTCACCAGCGTCTGCTTCATCCTGCTGGGCAATTATTGTATATCATCATTTCTTGTCTTTCAGAATCCCATTGTGCTGAAACAATAATAAAGTTGCTGTGAAGCACAAAGCTGTGATTAATGATGAAGAGCAAATAGTCATTAAAACCAGTCACGGATGAAATCCAAAATAAATGGATTTTAATTGTATTTCTATTGTACTGTATTTTAATTTCACTGTATTTTCCTGCTGTCCAAGGCAATGGACACCAATTTGATTATCTTAGGGCTGTAACTAATCATTATTTTCATCATCGATTATTAACCAATTATGCTATTAAATGATTCATGTGTTATATAAACAATGCCCGTCACAATTCTGCAGTGGAGCCTTTGGCTTGTTTGTTTTGTCCAACCAGCAGTCTGAAACCCCAAGATATTCAATTTATAATGAAGGCATTGCTTCTCTAGGAGCGCTCATATGGCAAATATGTTGGAAACTAACAAGTGGAACTGATAAATTGTCAGAAAATGGTGCAGAAAATACCCAACACAATTTCCAAGAGGCCAAGGAAACACCTTCAAGTTGTCAGATATCTGATGAACAGTCCAAACCAAAAGATATGTGAAATGTGTGAAAAGCAGCAAATCCTCACAGCTGTGGAGCTGAAACCAGGAACTGCCTGGAACTTAAACAATGGATTGATGACCAGAATAGTTCCTCAACTAATCAATAAACTTCTGGCTTATTTAGTCTGTAGCTTTACACATACTGGCTGCTATATTTATATATACCATATAAATGTTGAAATAAAGTCCCACAGCTATTGTGCGATAGTGAGTTTGGCCTTGCCTCAGCTCAATGGTTGTCAGCCACCGCTACCAACAACAAAGATGCAAGGGGAGCCTCGGCAACTAAAACAGAGCAGGTCCAAAAACGGCAAATCATTTCACCACTGATACAGCTAATGCAAGGAGAGAGGCAACTCCACGTCCTGATCCCAGGCCATAATTCATTTGACATGTCTGTTGAGGCTGTGCATGATAATGTGTGCCGCTACCTGCCAAAGCCTGGGCTGCACAGTGGAGCCATTCATCCCCACTCCAGTCTTGTTCTGGAGAGAAGCTTTACAATGTAAACACAGCGATGTGTTACAAAACATATGAGTGTTTGCAAAACATAGGTCTTGGTCTGGATACGCAGTGGATTATACTGGAACTGCACGAAGGCTTATTAGGTGTTTAAACCAGCAGGGATAAAGGCATTTTCTTTATCCCTTTTTCTTCTTATTCTCCTGCATTTCCTCAGCGTTTCGGTGAGATGTTATAGAACAGACTCACCAGAGATGTAAAACACAAGGTTCCTGTAAAATATTGTTTCAACTGGCCACATGATATACACATTGTCCAGTGTTCAACAGATTGTTTCATCCTTTGTTCAGTTTCAACACAACATATAATCATTCAGCCTTACAAAAGCCTAAAATTTGACATTTGGGAGATTTTGGTGAAAGTGAACGCACCTTCACACAAGTTATTCAACCTTCCAGCCTTTGGTTACACCAAATACAGCCAGCCATCAATAGCTAATAGACTTAATTAGTAATCTTGATAGTAATCTTTTTCTTCTTCTTTTTTTTTTTTTATATATATATTTTAAAGAAAGGGCCCAAACTGCTTAATTTAAGAGTTCTATCTTCAGTTCAAACACTCACGAGCTGCTACTGGGCATCCTGTTTCTATTTATAGCGTCACCAACAAAACTGTCAGCTAATGAATTGCCAACGCCTGTTTGATTAACAGCTCATCAATCAGCTCCATTACTAAAATAATCCCCCTTCACAGTCCACAATAGCCCCGTTTCCCATCAGAAGCCGAGGCCATTGTTGCTGCTCGCTTTGAGATCATTACGCCGCGTTTGGATCACTGACGTGCCTGAAATGATTGACCGTTACTTCCGCTAACTTTGCGTTAAAACCACAATCTGTCAAAGACGGAAAACTGAGCCACAAACACAGCCGAGCCCAGTTCATGTCTGTCCGCTGGCCGTGAAAAAGCGGCCAAACGCCCACTACAGCAAACATTTTAACGGCCTCATAAGTCTGGCTGATTGGCCCGCAGGCCTCTGATAATCGATGCTGCCGCTGATTGATCGTTGATGAGATGGTTCATCAAAAGCTGCTCGGGCGTTCACATCACCTCGGCGACATGGACTCACCTTTCCTTCACCTTCACACAGGACAAGAGGACAACTTAATGTGAGCGGGATGTCTCAAGTCTTCATCCTGGCAGCAAAAAGTCGCTTCACAGCATGTTTTTGTTTGCTCGCTTGTTTTGTTGGATCTCTGCTGTAAAAAACAATCCCCGTCCTCCCCTCGCAGCGCCTTTTCTGTCCCGTGTATCAGGCGCAGATGTGTAAATTATTGAAGGAGTGTTTTCTTCTCTCGGCAGCCGTGAGATCGGTTACAAGAGTTAGTTGTAACTCGATTCCTCCTGCTCGTAAAAAAAGTTTCAAACTTGAGGGGGACCTGGAAGTCAGCAGATTGATGTTGGCTCGGGCCAATGGAGGAGCAACAAGGGGAGTGGGCCAGCCCAATCAGGCCAAAAGAAAGGGCCATTTACAGCCAGCACATTCCCTGCCCCCATTAGGGTTTCCAGTAATTATCCTTGTCCAGTTCCCAGTCCCAAGGCTGACAGTTTCCCAGAGGAAACGGTGTTAAGGGAACAATGAACAGGAACTGTGCGGAGCAGCTTTTCTGTCACGGACTAAATGATGTACTGGCTCGTTAAGTTACACATTTATTAAATGAAATAAAATTAAATGAAATGAAAATGATTTTTTTTCACAAAATGTCACAAGTTCCATTTCATAGTTGCACAACATTAAATTAATTATGAGATTGAGTGAGATTTTTTTTTAACGGATGTTTTTAGGATACGGGAAGTTTTCCCTTATCTGTGTAATAAGGAGACAGGAACTCCTCAGGTCAAAAAGCCTTCTTGCATTATTTTAACGCTGAGGTAATTTTGTAGTATTAATATTAAACACCAAGTGCTTTAACCCACACAGCCAGAAACCTCATGTAATACCCCAGAGGTTTTTTTTAAGTACTTATGATACTACCTCATATCTATCAATATTTATATCTTGCATCGTTAGTCTAAATATTGCTGCAAGTCCTCGTCCTAACAAAACACACGGCACCTGCATGACTCAACTTGATCTGGTGCGCCCTCTGGTGGTGTGTTTTGATTAGTGTGCACTCAGACTCATTGGTGAGGATATGAAGTATGAAAAAACTGTCAAAATCAGCCTTTATCAGCAACGTAAAAACACAGAAGTATATAATTTCTAGAATTTTAGAAATAAACACATAAAGAACTTGAAAAAAATCTGATACACAGTGAAGCTGACGGTTGTAGCTTTTAATTTTGACTAGCAAAATAAGAATTATTGTTCATACGATTACTGTTATTATGATGATTATTTTTTGTAGTATCTTATGAATGAGTGGATTACGAGTATGGTTGTTATTGTATAGGCTAGCACGGGCCTAAACTCACATTTATAGTTGATATTAAAACGGCTTGTACGTATGTGGTGAGGATATGGTCTTTTCTTTCCTAATTTACCCAATAATCATCCCTAATAGCATTTCTGTGACGTCCACCTGTTTTGTTTTTTCCTAAACTCAATCTCCCACAATCCTCAGTGAAACGCAGGAAGGTGACGTATTTGTGCTACGTGTCAGGAAGTTCTGTAGTCAACATGGCGGCTCAGCAGGGTGATGTTGATGAGCTCTTCGATGTGAAAAATGCCTATTATATCGGCAGTTATCAACAATGTATTAACGAGGCCCAGAAGGTGAAGGTACGTATCGAACCATTATCAGTCTAATGTTTTGAAATGTGGTCTTTCGTCTTTACTTCTGCCTAACTGCTGCCAATGACTGTTCCGAACAACAATGCTAAACATGTTAGCCAGTAATTTCGAGAAAATACTTAATTTCTGCTTTCTTATTTACAGCCTTCATCGCCAGAGAAGGAGACTGAAAGGGACATGTTTTTGTACAGAGCATACATAGCTCAGGTAAAACACTTTTAAGTAGAAATGTTATGTGTCCCACTGAGTTCAGTTCCTTGTCATTAGCTGTTAGCTACTACATGGTCATCGCTGTCACAGAACTTTGCATGTTGTGTTTTGTGCTATTACAGAGGAAGTACGCTGTTGTCCTGGATGACATCAAGGGCAGCTCTCCACCCGAGCTTCAGGCTGTCAGGATGTTTGCTGAGTATATGTCCAGTGAAAGCAAAAGGTGAGAGGATGTATTTGACGCGTTGGTCAACAAAGGAAGGACATGGGGCTGAAAGACATGGCTAAAACAAACATACTGTGCTCTTTGTGAATATGCTGTTTAGACAGTAGCTCAATACATTCAGCAATTTTTCATCAACAATCAGTATCAAAATTAGACTGAGCACCAAGTATTGCATGCAGTAACATAAGTAAACACGCTTTCTGACAGGCCTTTGGAACAGAAAGTGGGTGTAAGCTCCAGAACCCAACTCTCCACACAGTGCTGATGAAAATCATGCTTTTGATGATCTGACACATTACCACAGTGTTTTTTTTTTCTTTCCAGGTTTTGCTGTTCTTAGCATGCCATAGACATTGGTAGAATAACACATTTAGGTGTCTGTGTGGGAGCTTAAATGCTTGTGCAAGAGAGGGAGTTTACAGTCACAGTTTCATGCTAAAGATACTGTTTGATGGTATTATAAATGCTTGGGCTGTGCTCTCATAAAACACCAATATATCACCGAGCTTTAGCCTTTACAGCTCTCAAAGCGATTGCAAATTAAACGGCCTCTCTGGCTGATTGTCTTTTCTTTTACCTGATTGTGATTCAAGGATTCTCTCACTTTCAAAGTCCTTATTGTCTAAACAATTTCCCCATTTTCCTCACTCAGGGATGCTATTGTTGCTGATCTAGACAAGAAGATGGCAAAGAGTGTGGATGCTGCCAACACCACCTTCCTCCTCATGGCTGCCTCAATCTACTACCATGAGATGAACAGTGATGCTGCTCTCAGGACTCTGCATCAAGGAGAAAGCCTGGAGTGGTAAGAAGGGATCGAGATTTTACTTAAAAAAAGTCTCAGCAAGATTTTGTTCACGATGTAAACCCATTTAAAATAAATATATCAGCAAAGAAAATAAAATCTGTTACATTTTGCCATCTACAACATAATCTAAAATTATAATAGAAATATAAGAATTACTGTGATTATTACCAGATTATTGTTATTACAACATGAAGTAGAGGGTTGTTTATAAACTGTGGCTTCCACAACCTTTTTGGTAAATTAAAGTTTCAGCTTCTACATCTGCTCCACAAAACTCTGTTATTAGGCTGTTTTCATTTTGAAGGCAACAGCCTGACACAGACCAAGCTGACCTGAACATTCGTTTATTTTTCAGCATGGCCATGACCATTCAGATCTTGCTGAGTCTGGATCGTGTTGACCTGGCGAGGTATGGCAAAACAAAACAAGGAATTACTTTGCATTGAATTGGTAGGTCAGCTTTGTTATTTGAAAGCACATGGGAAACTGACAGTGCGTATATTCTTCATTGTAAACTCTTAAGATTTACAGTATGTATGTTTAAATCTGGATCTGTGTCATAAAAAGAGACTTTGCATACTCAAAAGTATATGCTGTCTCTTTGAAATGGGACCATGTTCCTCCAATAAAGATGCCATTATATTCATCTCACTGACAGGAAAGAGCTGAAAAAGATGCAGGAGCAGGATGAGGATGCTACTTTAACTCAGCTGTCCACTGCCTGGGTTAATATTGCTGTGGTGAGGAGACCTGCACTCAGTTACATTTGTGTAATAGCAACAAGATTCATATAGTTGATTTATAAATAAAAGCTCTATCACGAATGAAACCCTATGTACATAATAAGTTCTACAAGTGCAGCAAGTAAGTTAAACTCATATTCATCACATTATCAGCATCCAGATTGTGTTGATCACTGATGCATTTAATTGCATTCTGCTTGTTCCAGGGTGGAGAGAAGCTGCAGGATGCTTACTACATTTTCCAGGAGATGTCAGACAAGTACTCATCTACACTGCTGCTCCTCAACGGGCAGGCAGCCTGTTACATGGCTCAGAACAAGTGGGAGGAGGCTGAGGGAGTGCTACAGGAGGCACTTGACAAGGTTAGATGACACTAGTTTGTATATAGCTCTCTTGTTTTGCCTCTTCATTGCTCATTACCTGTATATACATGCACAGTTTATTCAGTTAAAGCACTCAGTGGCTTGTGTCTGAGGCTGGTGTTGGTTTCATATCTATGAAGCCCTACGATTCTCTAACAAAAGCAGTGAGGTTTGCAAATACAAAACAGCATTAACACATGAATGCATTTTGTTTTCATCAAATACACAAAATATTTCTAATCCATTGTGCTTCAGAAACAAATACAGCATGCCTTACAAGTACAAAAACATATATCCATATATATAACATATATCCTGGCACAATCTTTGTGCTGTGACTGTGCTGGGGATTTACTGCAGATGGTGCAGTGAGTTAATTTACATGCGATGGGAGGGGAAGCAGAGCAGACTGAACAGCTGAAAACACATTTTATTATAAATATATATGCTGCAGTTAGTTACCATAGTGCGTTTTATCACACTCTATGTGCTTCCACCTGCTATTGCAATAGACACAAATGTCAGGTCTTGTGCTGAGTCTGTGTTTTGCATGTTATTTCCTGCTCCTTCCTCATTATTAATACACATCAAACAGTCATCATCTATATGTTCTTCAACAACTAAACCATTTGCGTCTCTGCTATTGCTCCCCTTTAATTAATTATGTGAATTAATATCCTCACACATCCTCTAACGCCATATATCTGGACTTAGTTTCCCACATGGATTATAAATTACAATATAATTACATCTATGTTCCCTCTGTCAGTCCATGAATATGGATACGCGATTGAACCGTATAATAAATTGCTTTCCAAATTATTTTAGGTTGAGCAAATCTTAAAAAAGAGGGCAGAGACATTGTCTTTTGGAGATGTTACTGTTAGAAATGTTTCTTCAGTGAGAAATGTTATGAATATGACATTCCTCGCAGTTTCACCAACTTTTTTACATGGTGACGAAACACAATTTGAACAAGCCAATCTGAACTTCCCCTCAGTCTTATGTGACAAAATAAAATAATGATATTCATCGTGAAATGTTCCAAGTTTGTGGATGAATCCAGTTTGTGTAACCATGTGGCCTTCAGGAGCAGCAGTGTGGTCAGCCAATAAGTAGTAGTTCATTAAAAATTCTGTTCTTCTTCAGAAAGCCTGTTTCATTTAGGGGCCGTACTATTTACTGATAACCAAAGAAATGGTGAAACCAAACAACCTTTAGTGAAAGAAAGCCACCAATGTGTCACAAAACATTTTAAAGTAATGAGGCTATTATTTTTAATAGAGTTCATATATATGCTCTGATACCACAGGTCGCCAGATGTTTCCTGTTCTGTTTCTCCTCAACAACATCATGTGAAATTACAAAATCTTCAGCTTCTCCCATTGCAACAGCAGATGGCACCACACACTCTTCTGTAGTCCACAGTTATTGTGTTGTATCTTTAACAAGATAGACTGGTGCACGCTGTTAAAAGATATGCACTTTCACAGTGGTGTTGTTTTGTCTATTTTAAGGTTTTTCATACGGTATAAATGTTAAATATAAGCTGCTCTGTCTCACCTTTGTGAATGCTGCAGCTTTCTCTCTCAATGCATTGTGAATGGATGCGATGTGTGCCTTGACCTCTCAGGTCTGTTTTTGTGTTTAAAGCTGTACTAGCACAGTTACGTTGACTGTAAAACCCAGACATTAGTTAACCAGACTCTTACATGGATTTGTGGAAACAAAGCTTTGTATTCCTACACAAGGCAGGCCTTTCAATGATGACTGGATTGGCCCAACACAAGGTTTACTGGTTGAATTATTACAAAGTGATGGTTAACCATTGATGTTATCCTCGGCTAAATGGGCAGAACATAACAAGAGTACAAAGTGACTTGACATGAATGTCAGTGCTCTCAATGAAAACCAGACAAATGTTTTAATGGTGAGAAGTGGAATAAATTAAAAGATAAACCAAATTTACAGTATTTCACACATAGATGTAGAAATACACACATCTGTAGCACCTTTGACTGAAATACTGCACAACACCTACCTGCACCACCTTGATGTCTGCTGTAGTTGTGATCTAGGAAATGAAAGTCATTTCATTCAGTTATTTATCTCATTAAGTGACACGAAATATTTCACTGTCTTGTCGCCACTTTGGTGTTTCTGTTGCTGTCCAGTTTGCTTTGTGAGAATGACCCCCTGTCCATCTGTCTTTGTCTCTTTCCCCCTTCAGGACAGCAGTCACCCTGAGACGTTGATCAACCTCATAGTGCTGACCCAGCACCTGGGCAAAGCTCCTGAGGTGAGACTTTGAACCCAAAGCTGTCAATAAAAGCGATGCTTCAACAGCCATCAGTTTAGCAGTTTCTTATAGACAAACGCGTCCTCTGTCAAAAAGAACTTGAGAAATCTTTTTCCAATAACATTCTGCACTTAGAGTGCAAGATGCTCCCTTCAGCAATTTTATGCGTGTTTGCTTTGATTAAACCAGGCAAAAGCATTCAACCAAGCAGTTCCCTGATTGCGTTTGTCTTCTGTCATGAAAACTAACATCTAAGCACTTCTGTGTTGGGTGTTATGTGTACGCCCTGACACTCATCATCAGTTCATAAGATAAAGGCTCAATTATCTGTCATAAGTCTGGTGAACTTGATAATGCGTTGACCATTGACTCAGAGCTATCATTAAAAAGTTTCCAGCTGTGATAACTGCTGATTAGCACATTTCACTCAAGGTTAACTGCAATTCCACCCATCCCTTTTGCTAACAAGCCTAATCCTCAGGTAGTTCAGAGTAACTTATGAATGGGTCTGGCCATCGTAGATCAGTGTTTCGGGATTTTGAGAGTCTGGTGGGTGGACCTCAGACCTTCAAGGGGGGTCGTGGTTCATGCTCCCACAGAAGAAATCTTGGATCATTTTAAAGTAAAATGCATCAATCTGGTTGCACTTTGAAAGTAATGTAAGGGTTAAGTAAACAGTTGAATCTATTTAAACACATTGGTTGCATGGATTTGAATGGTGATGACACACAAAAAAGTCTGGTAAACAAGAGTTTAACAAAGTTCACAAATGGTCACAAATACAACATTGTCTAGACCCTACATGTGAGCCAACGAAGGAATGAAACAAAAGGGTTTAATTGCCATCCAATCAGTAGTCACAACAGGGCGGTGTGTACAGAGGGCAGGCGTAGTGCAAGTGTCTGACCTACACTTACTGGGAATTCCTTGTTATTGATGGTAACTTCTGCAGTAATGCTATCTGTTTGCTGTAGTACATTGGCAATTAGAAATTGTGTTTGGACCACTGGACAACTGTGGTGGATACTGTAACACAAGTGAACAATGCCTCAAATGACGTTGTTGGGGGCTTCGGAGTGAGAGATGCTTTGCTCAAGCAATGGCGCAAAACACACCGTTTGACATCGTCTATGTTATTATGAGAAGTGTAAAAATGTTTCCAGTTCATCATGAAATTGGCAGGACAAATGGGAAACACTGCATAGATGTTAGATATTGTTAAATGTCTTTATTGGCTGCGTCTCTGCTCTGTGAATGGGATAATGTTTATTTTCTGCCTGGTTGCTCTCATCATTACTCTGGCCTGAAAAGGGCAAAGCTATTTGAGCACCATTTGAAGAACTGTACAAAGATCAGCGTCAGAAATGCAGAAGTCTCTCATGTGGAAAAAACAAAATAAACACAACTTTTCAGACTCTTTGTTGTTGGCAAGCCTTCATAAGCTTTCCTGTTTTATAGGTTTTAAAGTCACTGAAAAACAGCTTTTCAGAGCCTTTAACACCGCATACAATGTTTTTTTTGGGTGTTAATAACCAATGTCAATTTACATCTGTCCTCAGGTAACCAATCGGTACCTCTCTCAGCTGAAAGATGCACACAGAGCCCATCCATTCCTCAAAGACTATATAGCTAAGGTAACTTGCTTATTTCTGCATTTGTGATTTCATAATGTCATCCTCACGCATGCCTCTGGCCTGTGGCCAGGGCGATTTAGGTTGACAAGATCTGCTCAGTTATTAACAAATCTTGACTTGGTTATAATTCAATTACTTGGCTCGGATGTTTTCGTAGTTGGGCAACAGGTGTCCTTGGAGCGAGGTCAATGAGAGCGTTGGACTCTGAATCTTTAGCCTTTGCCACACATTTTGTTGCAATTACGCTGGAGTGCAGATGTAAATAAACATGCTAAAACTGGGTTATTCGGTTGCGAAACAAACCATGCGATGCACAGCTGTTCCACGGTCAACAGTTTTTTTCCTGGTGTTGAACTGTTTCCTCTGCTCTTTGTTTTCCTGCAGGAGAATGAGTTTGACAGACTAGTGATGCAGTACGCTCCCACCGCCACAGCATAAGACATCTGCTTTTGCTGAGACACCGCAACAATGGACTTCAGTATAACACCATGAAATGTCAACAGTCTCTTTCTCTCTCTAACCTGCAGACCTGTATTTGTTTTGATATTTTTACTTGTATTATTTAAACCAGACCAGAAGTCATCGTTTCTCTTGGGTGCAGATGAAACATGTCTGGCTTAGTATCCATGCTTTATAAATTTGCGTTTCTCCTATGGAATTGAACACATCTGTTTAAATAAGCATTCCTTCAAAATGGTAATAAATGTTAAATATGTGTGTTGTGTTTGCAGTGTGGTTTTGTGAAAAAAAAAAAACAAAGGGGGCTGTGCATACAAACACTATTCATTTAAGCCAAAGAAATCCATTTTCAAGCGGTTGTTGGTGCTCTCTGACTCATTTGTATGATGTAAATGTCTTGTGTGTTGAACTTGTCTGCACTGTCTCTTTAAGTCATCCTTTTAACTCTCAGCGGTTCGAGCAGAGGGTTCAAATAGAAGATAGCGGCCCTTATTACGTCACGCCCCTCGCCCTTTTTTTCTGCTTTTCGTATAAACGTACGCTGTCCTCTTTTTGACGTACCAGTTGAAACCCATTGAAGGCAAAACGCGACTTGTCAGAAGGCGGCCGTGAACACGTTGACCAGCGCACAGCTGCGGCAGCCCTGGCGGGGGAGAAGACGGAGAGACGACAGCCTCTTCTTAGGACAATATACTTCTTATTCATCCTTTTCTCTCCGCTGGAATAACTTGGCCTCGTGTGAGATTTGCCGGTTCGTCTGGAATCCGCTGTTCTATCGGTACAGAGACGTTATATAAGGCGAATAACGGACAGGGATGAGACCGGACGTACGTTACAGTATAGCGGCACAATAAACGCACGAGCTGGCTGGACTTGGCGCTGGAAAGGCGACAGAAACGCCCGACCTCCAGTTGAATTCGTGTGTGTATGTGTGCTACATCACGTTTTAGCTTAATTAATTCAAGTAGCTAGCTAGCTTGGAAGCCGCTGCCAATGCTGGCCCATTCACTATTGTGTGCGTATGATTTAACTTAGCTAGGCGGCTAACCAGGACGCGCAGCTGCCGCCGATGAGCCCGTGTGCGTAGCGGAATGATGAGCAGAAGAAACCTCCACCCGACAGGCGCAAAGAGCTCAGATTAATTACCCAAACCCTATTTAATAACTGGTTTGTGTGATTATCAAATACAACCACACAGCCGATGTGTCTTGTCTGACCTGGTGGGCCCTGCTATCATTCATAAAAGTATCCTGAACGCGAAGAAAGGGCCCATGTCTTAACTTGGAAGACAAAGAATTAGGCTACTGGGGAGGTTAAGCTGGCTAGATAAGCTTGTTTTAGCGTTTTTAGGTGAGCTAGCAAGCTGGTTGACGGATTAGTCACACCGTCTGGACTGTACTGCTCCTCTGCATTCCCTCTGTCCCTCAGTTGGAGTATTTTTATTTTTATTTTTTTCTGGTTTCCACGTTCTGGTCCACACTGCGCAGCACCACGATGAGCAGTCACACCGAGGACGGCGGGCCGGTGGAAGTGGAGCCTATGCCGGGATACTTGGAACTCATCACCAGAGCCTCCACCGTTATGCTGGGCGCATGGAGAGACTGTAGTACTTGCGGTCTGGAGCTCTCCAAACGGACTCTCCTGGATAACGCATACATTACCGTGACCGAAGTCGTCCTGTTCTTCTTTTGCGCCTTTTTGTGGACGCAGGTCAGGCGGGGACTGACAGAAAGTCTGTTTAAGGTGAGTGACACACAATCACAACACACACTGACCCCCCGGCCCCATAAGATTATTTAATCTACATCCTTAATTAATAGGTTTAGTGGTTTATTCCTCTAATTAGAGCCCCAGCACTGCACAAGCGTGGCCTCTGAGCCCCCCATCCGTCAGGAGCTGTTCATGTGCTCTGAGCACAGACAGGCTGAACATGAGGCAGTGGGACAGAGTGAGTGACACATGTTAACAAATATTAGATGTTGCCGTTGTAGGTTTAAGATACAGACAGTAAACTCTCTTATCTGTGTTTGTGCTGGGCAAACATTAGAGCTGAACAAGTGTGAAGAATTATGAAATTGTGTTCAAAGATTTCCATTTTGGCGAGCAGTGTTTGGTAGATTTTAGCTCACATACAGACAGGAATGGGTAGTTCATCACTCTACATTGTAATGAAGTGTATTTTGCAGTTAGAAATGCTGTCTAACCACCCCAGACACAGACAGCCAGACAGCCAGCCAGACAGACAGACAGACAGACCTGTAAGACTAAAACCGGAGAGCTGCATCTTCATCTTGCATCTTATTCCTCCCTGGTAATCTGGGTGCACATTGCAGATGTTTTTGTGACAGCCAGTTTTACATGCATACAAAAAATGTATCTCAGAATCTATTTTCTGTCAGTACTTTTTATTTTTGTAACATGAAATATGCTTCCAAACATTACTATTCCATTTTGTCCATTTGTAAGAGTCATTATAACCCTGAAGCTTTTAGATTTCTATCAGTGCTTTTAGGTACTTCTTGGGACATGGCAGGAAGGTCATTAATTGCAATTATTTCAAATTGCAAATTGTGCAGGCTTCCTACCATCACCCCCCCCCACCACCACCACCACCCTCTTTCCCTCTCACACACATAACCATCACTTGTGCTCATTGGTTTGCAACATTACCCACAATGGGCTAATACACCCAGAGATTTTACACAAAGGAATGGTTACCTCGGCTTAAACGGTATGATATTGCTTATTGTATCTACATTATATTAATGGCTTTAGTTTTGGAAAGGAGATCAACAGATGCATGCTGCTACTGTAGAGTAGAAAATCATGGCCTCCTGTAGTTACCTGAGGATGTGCACTTACAACACTGCAGTGTCTCTAAAAGCAGCATCACGTTTCTTACCACGACATGTCACTCAGAGGCCAGACGCTCAGGCTGTGCTCTGCCAGACTGGCCCTATGCCCAGGTCTCCTATATTCCCTTCAATCAGTCAAATCCTGAGTATCTCCACCCAGTTGGTGTTGCCAGAGAGAGGCCCTTCTCTACAGATAGCCTGGATGTGGCTCAGGGCTCATTATTTTGCCATGATTGTGGGTTGGGGGTGGAGTGTCTGCACGGATGCTATGATGATGATGCTACAGCATTGTACTTGAGGGCCCCATGTGTGAAGCCAGATGTGGCCCAAGAATGCAGAGAATGAGGCCTGTTTTCCCCCTTCTACGTTATGTACATGTCTCAGAATGTGACTCACTGACTCCTATGGAAATGTATGGGAAGGACCCCATTTAAGGCCTGGATACTATAAGGGCTGTGAAGGATGAGGTGAGATTTTCAATGTTGAGTGACTTGAAAATTTGTGTCAGCGTGCCCTTGGCTATTTAGTGCACGTGTAATACCACATTTACAGTGCTTACATTAGGGATGAAGAGGATGGGTTCAGTGTTAGGTCAGCCATACTGAGCTAATGCAATACAAATATTGCTGTTATGCATCACCAAAGCTGAGGTTGGCTGTCAGAAGAGTACAACTGCATTATCTTAGGTCCTGTTGTAGCACAGCGAACTGCACAAACTTGAACAAAACAGGATGTTTTCCTACTTGTAATGCTGTACGTTAAGCAAACCACAGCGTATTTAATATCATGTCAGTAATGATTGAATGTGTGGTTTTCACAGTGATGAAGTACACAATTACTATGGGCTCTGATGTGGAGTAAAGTGGCTGAGCTGCCATACAGTATGAGTACACATATTTAATTAGGTCCAGAGCTCATGAAACCAGATGCACATTAATTGTTGGCTTAGGCAGTAGATCAGTGGACAAAGCACAGTGTAAACCATGGGTGGGGAACCTGTTTTCTAACAACTTTCATAACATCATTTTCACAGGGGTGACAAACAATTTCAGATGGTAGTGGAGATGATGATGATGTGACTTTCGGTGGGTTTTCTTGGTTTAGGTCAGTCAGTTTTTGAGCGGAGTCTTTGCAGAGTCAGTTTGAAAAGAGCTACTCATAGTAGCAGGTCATTGCTTTGCAGCTCAGTGATGCCATGTTGTAGCTTGACAGGCACTTCACACTTCAAAAAATATGTTTGGTTCTTTTTCTTTACTTTTCATGTCCTGAAACCTCTCACCAAATACCTGAAGGAGCTTTCATACTCATCAGCATATTTACATGTCACAACAGACTTTTGTTCTTGCAGAGTAGGAAAATGCACAGTGTTTCCTCTTTCCAGTTGCACTTGCTGCAGCTTTAATTTCCCTTCAAATGATTTCACATTTGAAAGCAGAGAGCTGAGAAGCTTTCTGGAGGTTGAGGTTCAGCTCTGAGAGGTGCTTGGTAAAGTCCACCGTGAAGACCAAATCACACAGACACACAGTTTCCACATCAGGTTTTCTCTTTATATCTATGAATTATTCCAGACAAAGTGACACTTTGGAACAGTTTTACTTTGTCGGGTGCTAGCAGCTCCACAGCAGCAACAAGGCACTCCTTCACAAATTCTTCTCCTGAATGAGGTTTTCGCGTCTTAGCTGGTCACAACAAAACTTGCCTGCAGAACACCGTCTCTGTCTCAATGTGGTCTGGGAGCATTAACCTTATCCAAAAGCATTTGTCCCTGCAGCTCATCCAGTTTAGCATGTTTCAAGCTGTAATGACTCTTGAGATTGGCGTCCTCTCAAACTAACTTAGGCACACTGGTTTGTCTTTTACTTCAACCATTTCTCTTGGAAAGCACGACACTCTGCATCTACTCTACCGGCACCATGATGTATTAATGTGATATCAGCCGTTCCGTGTGTGTTGCATTCAGGGATCACTGAGAAGAACGTGTTAGTCTGCTATTCTGTTATTTTCTTTATTGCTGAAAGAAAGTAATCGCTTTTTTTGTATTTATGAATTGTCTCATGGGTCAGATTGAACGGTCTCATGTGGCGTCTATGACCATGAGGCCAGATGTTCCTCCTCCCCTGGTGTAATCATATCCTGTTGTGATCTGACAAGAGAGGCATGAATATTGGTTCTTCTTACATATGAAAACTTCATTTATGGACCTAAAGAAATTACATATGCATCAATATAGCTACACGTCTTTATATTCTTCATTCTCAAGAATTTGCTTACATGTTCTATTTCTTGTTGACATGCAATGATTAGGTGATTAGTTGTTAGTATTAGTCAATTAATCTGCATCTTTTATGATAATGAACACTAATTAATCCAGAAATCAGAACCTGAAGTTTAATTTGTTAGCCGCAGCTCTAATTTGTTGTCTTAAATCAAGTCCTACTTGCAGAAGTCGATGCTGAATTTTAAAACACATCTGCTAGAAGGGCTGATGGATAAAAATAATTAGTTTCCTGTTTTGTTACTTACAGCACTCCCAGTCATGTTTGAAGAATGAAAGTTGACCCACTTAGACTCTCAATTTGTTCTGGCCTGCATTTTCCACTGAACAGTCACATTCGAGATATGAAACAGTCTGAGCGATTTTTATTTGGATTCTGTTGTATGTTTTAGGTTGCTGTAGTCAGCCAGTAGCACCACGATAACAGCGAGCAAACCTTGTTACAATGTGTTACCTAAACAAGTGTGAGACTCATACCTTCTGGTAGAACCCACTCACTGTCAAAGGAGTTTACTCTGGACTTTCTTAAAGAGATATTCAGTCTTCTGCACATTGGGAAGATTTGTATTCACGGCATACAACTAGACATAAGACTGTGGATGGACTCGGGCTGGACGATGTCCACAGTGAAACATGAAGATGACATAATTGTGTGTGTGTGTGTGTGTGTGTGTGTGTGTGTGTGTGTGTGCGTGCGTGTGTGTGTGCGTGTGCGTGCGTGTGTGTGTGTGTATGTGTGTTTGCACTCATATAAAGGTACTGCAATTTTTATTTTATTTATAGTTTTCATATACTTTTATTAGTGCTGTCAAAAATATCGCTTTATTAACGTGTTAACACAAATCAATTTAAACGGCGTCATTTTTTTTATCGTGAGATTAACGCTCTTTGTGACCTAGTGAACTTGTAGTTTTTTATAAGCTGTGGCCACTGCTAGTAACGTAAGAAAAACTACAGGATCTGGTTGTAAACCGGAAACAAAACAATAGGCATGCCCCACGCATGTGTTTGGTCTTGCCTGCTCGCTAGCTGTGAAAAAGTAGGCTACTGGTTTGTGTGGATGTCAAGCGTGAAACGCCAAATTGGATGCGAACAAGATTCTGAATGGAAAGTTTAGTTTGAAAAAGTTGCCAGATGGGTTGACTGACAAGATCAAAGTTATCTGTGTGTATTGTCGGTGTGAACTGAGTTATCACCGCAGCACATCCAGTCTGAAATACCACTTGATGGCCAAACACACGGCTAATGCGAATTCTCCGCCACCTTCTTGTCATAACCAGGCGACAATGGATGGCTTTCAACAGAGGCATATGGATGCTGTTATGTTCAAAGGAAACTTAAAAAGGGAAAGTTTAAGCCATGGTTTAACTGCACTATAGCCTGAGTCCTAGTTTACAATGATGTTCACTTTGTAACTTTATCTTGTATCACCCTGTTTTAATCCCTTAGAAAGGATTGTTGAAGGGGCTTTTTTGTAACCAAGTATTTATTTTTTGTCATCTGTTTATTTTGTCTTGTTAAATTGTGTGAGATTTTGCTGGAAATGTGAATGACTGCTCAAAGTGAGAATGTTAGTGTGAAATATAACAATACACGTTGTTGTCTTCAATAAAAAACATTTGCACAAAGCAAGCCTATCCACCTTTCCTTGTTGATAACAGTATTAAAATGACAATTCAAGAGACATTTAGAATAGATAAAAATGTGCAATTAATTTGCAATTAATTGCGAGTTAACTATGACATTCATGAGATTAATCGCGATTAAATATTTTAATTGATTGTCAGCACTAACTTTTATATGTAATAAATCAGCAAAAGTGTCCTCTAGTCATTACAATTTTAGTAATTGATTGTATTTTTCCTATGAAATCTTCTCAGTTAATTGTACAGTTCAAGACAGCAATATAACAATTCTGAATTATTTGTTTGACCGGTGGATCGTTGCTTTATGTTTGCTCGACGTTGTAGTCTCGTCTTTGAGTTCGCTCCGTAACTAAGTTTTATTCCTCACTTTTCAGTTTCACACCCTGATTTCTTTGGGTGGGTGCAAACCAGATATATTTAAAAGTAATTTTGCGCCTACATTAAAACATTCTTTCACTGAGTTGTAAATAATGTGATTAAATGAGCAGTTTTACCTTTAGTAAATCAGGTGCAAGTAGATATTCTAATAATTCATGAATAAACCCATCCTTTATTTTTGTGCTCTTTGGCTGATACCCCCTTCCAATATATTCTGCAGTCATCAGTTCCAAGGCACTAAATGTTTTAATATATGACTCTTATTGGAGTTTTACTCACAAAGGTTTTATTGCACTCTCAGGAATTAGATTTTATTCGCCAAAGTGAAAATGCGCTCACATTTGGCACTTGGTAGGTGTTGATTTCGGACCATGGGTGTGTGTGATAGTGTGTGTTTGGCAGGGTGTGCGCCGGCATTGATATGAACGAGTGGAATCGGGGGGCAGCTTTTAAAGCACAGTGTTATGATCGCAGAGGGCTCAGGGGTGGATGACTGTCATCATGCATTGGTTCAACCAAGGATAGACCCTTGTTTTTAGGGTGAATGAACCCCATGAACAAGGTCAAGATTACAAATCTAGAGATTGGATGGACCGTGTTCCCTTTTGTACGTGTCAACCTTTCTGTGTTAATGTTAAGCTGACGAGGGAAACCAGGTTCCACACGGTGCCATCATTTCACATGTCAGTGAGCATGCTGTTGGGTGAGGTAAGGCGAGCGCGTTGGGGGTGGGGGTGGCTCCTGTGCACAGTGCTGCAGTCAGTAGTTTTCGTCATGTTTCACTTTTGGTTTGGTGCTTCACTGTACAAGTTTGAGCAACTCCTGCTGTATTCAGCTTCAATTAAACACAACTTATTGATAAGCCACTTGAGCTCTATTGTTACATAAAGACGCATCATAATCTCCTGACTCCACTGACACTGCTTACATCAGCATTTTAAGATTCAAACAAAAGTATGTGTCCTTTAAGTGTGAAAAGCTTAGCATTTATTTTAGGGAAACTTTGAAAAATGTTGAAATTCTTCACTCTGCTGTTATGAACTGTCTCCTGTGGAATATAGTAGTCTTTTTTTTAATCACGTGACACGCTGGCAAGTGTGAAAGTAACTATTACTTCCTCATTGTTTTTTTTAACTTCACCCTGCAGACGCATCTGTCAAAGCTTTATGTCTCTCTATGCTTCCGTGATTCAAATGTTTGTGTGGTTTATGCATTGCGAGTTGCAATAATGTGCAGGTGTGTTCGTGTTTATGTGCGGGTGAGGTTTCAGATACATATGTTTGTGTTTGCACACTTTTAGTCAGTCAAAAGCATGCTTTTGCAACTTCCTGTCAGAGGGGATAAATAAACAGAGAAGGAAGAGAACGAGAGGAAGGAAGGAATGGACAACAGAAGTGGGGCTGAGGGGTTGTGTCAGGGCCAACCCTGCTGACTCAGCATGCAGCAGCCAATCATTAACACAATTGCACACACTCCCTCACACATGATATGTTGGACACACATGCAACTTCCGTCCACTACCTAACTCTTATTTTTATACCCAGCAGCATCAGAGCATGCATTTTGAAAGTGGCAACGCTCTAGCTGCTCATTATAGACAAACAAAGCAGGCAGTGGTCAAACCCTCTTTGCAGCAGCAGTTTATAACCTCTCTCATAAATGCCTCTCATAGCCCCTCACACACACACACACACACACACACACACACACACACACACACACACACACACAGACACACACACACACACACACACACGCACACACACACACACACACACACTCTGAAGCACTCACTCAAAGAGGAGAGCAGCGGTATGTTTGCCAGCTCCAGCCTCGTTGCAGAGCTTATCTCCCTGCATAGAGGCGAGCAACACCTCATCCCCTGCTGTTGTGCAAAATGTGAAAGTGGCCTGAGGTTTGACAAGGTCCCCAACCACAGATCCCCGATCATGTTCCGCTAAGCCCCTACCCGTTGTCGTGCATTAGAGCCGCAGACTGAAACCTGATATTGGATTTGTGGTGAAGGGGAAGTGCTATCCATTCAGCCAAAAGTGCCCACTCAGGTGAAACTTGCTTGTAATTTTGACACTGATTGTGAGCAACTGAAGTTTGGTTATTATTAGTCCTCTCCTCCCCTCTCCCCCACCTCCTCTCCTTTCCTCCCCCTCCTAGCCTCTCCTCTCGTGACTCAGCCATCTAATTTATCATCACATAGCCTTTAAGCGAGCAGCACTTTCACCATCACCTGACACGTGATCTATTGCTCTGTGCGCTTCAGTGTGTCATCCATAATAAATACGGAACACTTATGGCTTCATAAAACTGTCAAATCACTGTTTCATACGCAGCGCTTTTGCTTCAGTTAATTAGGATTCGTCACTGTGACTTGATGACTCTTGTTTACATTTTCATCAGTGTTACACACATACAGTATTTCTGTGTGTTTTTACAATATAGCATGCCTCATTTCAATGCCACAACATGTTCCAAACCTTGTGGTTTTGTAAAAAGTTCAATGTCTGATGGCCTCCTGCACTGATGCTTGGCTTTGTGCAGCACTGGCTGCCTGTTGGCTTGATCCAACCTGAAATGCCCTCAGCAGGAAACATGTTTACTTTAGGAGCTGCTTTCCATATACTTGCCTTTTTGAAGCATTTGGAAATGTTATATTGACATTTTGTCAAATTTTGTACGGTTAGCCAAATTACCATGTTGCAGCATCAGCAAATGTTATTATTTGTTGTGGTAGCGATCAGCACTTTGAATTATGCAACAGTTTTTGCACAAAATTTGGCAGAATTGCAGAAAACTCTAAACTGTGTTCCCACACACCTCCTGTCCCACAGTGCCCTGCTAATAAATACTTGTGGAAACTTGGAGACTCTTATGTAGAGATGAAACAAGTAGTGGCTTGATTGATTATTTAGTTGACAGAAAAACAATGAGTGATTAGTCTGATAATTGATTAATTGTTTCAGTCATTTTTCAAACAAAAATAGTAAGTAGTAATAGTAAAATTCAAAATATAAGGCTTTTCTCCCTGTTTTTCTAATTGGAAATTAAATATCTTTGGGTTTTGCACCATTGATGAAATATTAGAAGACATTTTAAGATTAGATGCTGTGGAGTGTGTGAAGTTGCAGCAGGCATTTTTTTTTTGCATGTTTTCAGACATTGTCCTTATTTGATATATCCCACATTTAACTAGAAGGGCACTTGGCGAGTGCAAACCTCTGCCAAGGCCAATAGTCCACTCTGAAATGCAAATCTGCAAGTGCAGCCACAATGCATTCTGGATATGTTCCAAAACCATTAGGATTATTATTATTAAGTGTGGTTGTGCCTAATTGAATCCTCATCGTCTCAGCTGTGCATTTATTATGCACGCCCAAAGTGTAGATATTTCATAAACTGAACATACATTTGTGAAAAACAGAAATTAGATTTCCATAGCCACACCTTATTTTTGAGCATTGTTTCAGTAAGTGGTGATGTTAACAGATGTACTGGTTCTCCAGTGAAACCAGTGTCCCTGAGTGCTTCATAACATCTGCACTCTGCATGAAGTTTGAGCAACACTGGAGGATTACTGGTACCTGTGAATGTGCATTGTGGTAAGAAGTCATTGCATTTCTACAATTGACTCTATCTATCTGGCTATATCACTATTGAACTACCATATAATGGATTTTAAGATGTATGGCATTCATTGTGTCAGGGCCAAATGCTCTATCTTGCAGTGTGCGTATTCGCCTCAGATCTGCTCCAAAATTTAGCGGGTCTTCCTTGGCCCATGCTACACCCTTCCACCAAGCTCCATGAGACAAGCCAAACCCAAAACATGACCTCCTTGGCAGAGGTAATGAAACAGTTTTTTTTCTTTATTTCCTTTATTTCCTGTAGTGTGAACCTGGAGTTGTTCTAGTCCCAAACACAAATTAGACAGCAGCTTTGTCAATTATTCCACTGAAAGAAGACACAGTGGGAGTGGTTGTGCACTCTTTAACATGGTGAATCATCTGCAAAGCAGCCATATGTTCCACCAGCTACAAAGCACGGTCGTGAATCAGCTCTGTTTGCTGACTGTGACAGTCAGACTCTCTTCTGGTCAGCTGGAATGTGCTGTGAGGCCTTGACTGCTGCAGAGCTGCTGTGGCCAGCCTCTCAATCTTTTTCCTCTTCCTCTCTTTTTCTCTCTCTCTCTGTCTGTCTCACTTACTTGTCTCCAGATAAACAGTGGACAGGCTTTCATTAGACACAAGAACACACTGTCACTATAGGCTTCGCACTTGGCAGCTGTCTCTATTCTAACAAGGCCACTCTGTAACTGTGTGAAAGCTCAGTAGTTGGAGGAAACCAAACTTCATTTTGTCTGCTCTGCATCACACTTAATGCGCTTTTTAGGCCACAAGCAGGGACCCTCTGGCCTCCTGCATATGGCCCGCGATCCAGTCCGACAGGCAATTTATAAATCTAAAAAAGCAATAAAGACAGTAACATTAAATGGTAGACCAAGACATTCTTCTGAGCGGTCCGTGAATACAACACATGGAGCAGTTGACATCAGGTCAGTGCATCATGGCACCTGTCAACAGAACATAAGTAGGTGCAGTGTCGCACTTTCCTAGAGAAGTGGACAAATGATGATTTTTTTGTCGGAGCAAAGGACAAGCCAGTGTGTCTAAGTTAGTTTGTGAGGATGTGCTCACATTGATGAAAAAAGACAATCCGGAGTCATTGCAGCTCGAAACATGCTAAACTGGATGAGCTGCAAGGACACGTGCTTGGATAAAGTTAATGCTCTTCCACGGCTAAGAAGCTGAAAGTCCATTCAGAGGGAGAATTTGTGAGGAAGCACCTTGTTGTGGCGGCAGAGCTGGTAGCACCGAACAAACTAAAGTTGTTCCAAAGTGTCAGTTTGTCTTGAAGAATTCATAGAGATGAAGGGAGAACCTGTTGTGGAACTCAGTGACAGCAAACGTGTGATTTGACCTTCATGGTGGACATTACTGAGTTCCTCTCATGCCAGCGTCTCAGCTGGAAAGAGGAACACTTTTGTTCTTTCTCTGCAAGAACAAAAATGTGTTTTGACATCTGAATATGCTGATGTGCGCGCAGAACTCCTTCAGGCATCTGGAGAGAGGTTTCAAGACACGAAAGTAAACAAAAGAAACTCAACTTATTTGCTACCCTGTTGAATGTGGAACCAGTTGTTGTGTCTGACAACCAAAAACATTAAATCATGGAGCTGCAAAGCAACAATTTGCTAGTGAGACCTTTTCAGAATTGACTCTTGCTAAGACTCAATTCGGCTTATGACTGACCTAAACCTGGAAAAGCAGCTGGGAGTATCATCACCATCATCACGACCATCTGACACCTCACCAAACACAAGCAGTTCCAGTCAACGCAGAAGTTAGTGTGGTATATGTGTTCAATAATTTAGTATGGCCAGGGGCTTTGCCAAGGGGGGGGGGGGGGGGTGATAAGCTTCTGAGATGCTGAGTCTGTGTGAGTGTCATTGTGGCAAACTGTGGTACTGTAGACATCTATTGTAGCAGGAACTATCACATAAGCAGCTTTGAGTACTTTGCCAGGTGTTTATATATCTGTCTGTCTGTGGACACATTTTGACAACTCAATTCATGACATGATGGTCATGATGGATTTTAAAGGTCCAGTGTTTAAGATTTAATGGCATCCAACATTGAGGTTGCAGATTGCAAGCAACTAAATAATCCTCACTTCACCCTTTGGTGGCTGCTAAAGGCCAAAGGCCCTCTCTGGTGTTTGGTTTGTCCATTCTGGGCTGCTGTAGAAACATGGCAGTGCAACATGGTAGAGTTTGTGGAGGAGGACCTGGTCCCTCTGTAGATAAAAAGGGCTCATTCTAGATAACGAAAACAGTACAGTTCTTATTGTCACATTATTATACATCGATAAAACCACAATCATAGTTGTTATCTTTCATTTTTGGAAGTCGATCCCCCTAAATCCTAAATACTGGACCTTTCAGGAACCTATTTACAAGGCATTTTAAAGGGAAAACTTAATGGTTATATTAAATGATCAAAGTTAGATTAGTGAAAGTGAAAGCTAATATAGATACAGGATTACATTGATTAACCGCACAGGTCTTAAATCCCAATGTGTAGCCATATCAAAGAACACAGCAGTGTGTGTGTGCCTTATTCTCAGCTCTAATCTATACCTGAACCAATAACCTAGCCTTAATCCAGACATCCGATCATTATTTAACTCCATTAGTCTGTTAGTGCAATGAGGCCTATCATCAGCCTGAACCAAGCGGCTCTAACAAGAAGATTCTGGCCTTTTTGAGGCACAGACAGACAGACAGACACGTGCCCACACACGCACACACACACACACATATTCGACATTATCGGGGAAAGAAAGAAGAAAGACGCTGTCGTTATTTTTATTTATACATTTATTTTTTACTTAACTCTGTGGTCATGTTTTTCCTGATACATCATAAATTAAAAGTGTATCATATTTTTGAATGAATAAGAGAGACCTAACAGGCAGGTTTCCAGAGCCTGCTTGCCAGATTTGTATTTATTATTCAGCTCCATATGGTGTCAGATATGTCTTTTCTGTTGGTGACATTACAGAAATATGCGACCTTGTTATGACACATTTAAAACAACTCTGAACTGATTTGAACAGTTTACCTGTGTATCATCACATATCATCGCTTTCCATCCCATGTATGCACACTCATTATTTTGCCTATTTTGATCTCAATAAAAACATTGTATGAATAAAATAGACTAGAAAATAGGAATTACAGAGTCATTAATGCACCATGAAACTCTCAAAATACAAAATAATTATGCATTATCAGTTGATTTTCCCATCTCTAGCAGTCATCATTGCTGTGTGCAGATGAATGTGTGTGCATGTGTGTGTGTATTAAGCTAGCTTTAGATTATCTGTGGGTGGATAATTATGCTGAGCTCATGAACCGCCGCCTGCTGATGGACACATAGATTGGCCTGTTGAAGGCACACACACATGCACTCTTACATACAGTCAGTCCCCATTCGCTCTGTACTGCCACATGGCGTTGGTAGTGCATTATGAATGACAGCCATATGCCTTCTAGCTGTCAGTTTGGACAGGGAGCAGCTTGAGTGAACGTCTTCTCTGAGACTCTACCTTTATGTCTCTTATTTTTCCATTCTTTTTCCTTCTGTTGCTCGTCCAGAAATATGAGGGTATGAAATAGTGCTGTATTCCTTATGCAGCGGAGACATATGTAATGGCAGAGACAGCACTTACTGTAATTACATGGACAGAAATATAAACCATGCGACCACACATCACAAGCTCTATTTCGACCAACAACTGCATCAGATAAAGAGCTTACTGTGTGCCACTTGTGTGTGTGTGCTGCTGTAGACTGTTCCTGTTGTGTAACAGGGTAGAAAAATAGTGTTTTGTCCCTGCGGAGCAGATGAATGTATGTATCTTGTATCTTTAGGCAAAATATGACAGCATGGTTATTGGATGAATGTCTGTGATACATGGAAAGAGGTTCAAGAATAAGCCAATGTAGGTTTTCTAATTAGCTCAAGACATTCATGTTGATTTTAGTCAGCTGACAATTAAATGTGACTGAGGTGGATGAATACTGCTCGATGTCATGTGGCTTTAGCCTCTCTGAGGTTTTGCTGTGGACACAGATAACGAAGCTAAAGGAATAAGAAATGAAAACTACAAGTTATATCTCACATCACCAGAGGGTATAATGAAATACGGGGGGCCGAGGAGACTGTTATGTCACTGTGTAGTACTCACTATTAAACTGGTAGATGAGGGTAAGTGATGCGTAGCAGGTGATCACAGCTTTCTCTGTGTCATTCTTAGGCAGGTGTTAAACTGTGCAGTTGTAGCAGTGTATGTGAGTATACTGAATGTTTTAGCTTAATCCTGTCAAAGTATTGTGCTGTGAAGTCAACGTTCAGTTACTGTGGTGATGCTGCAGGGGTTAGTTTGACAATCCAGTTTGGGGTTATTGTCTCCACTGACAAAAATTGTGACACATACTGTATGTGCTGGGAAACTATATGTATGCTTACACACACACACACACACACACACACACACACACACACACACCCATTCCTTATTTGAATATTTTGAATACATTAATACAGTAGGAACTGAAACGATCACATGTTAATTTGCACTCAAAATAGGTCTTTGGCCCTTCCCTTGTTGTGACAGCCAGATGAAGTCATGTGTATAATAGCCGCAGTCCTGTCGTCATTGCTGTCTTTCAGTATTGAAGTTGTCTTGAGGACGTTCAAGTAATCAAATTCATGGCTTTTTAAGACTTTTCATGGTCTACAAACACCTTGAATTTCTTGTATTGCAGTTAGATTTTACACTAGTTGTTTTTGAAAGATTTCTGTGAGTAGAGGGCCAGAAAATTTGCTTAATGTGCCAATGGACAGAGGGTGCCAGTGCACTAAAGAGAGCGCTAAAGAGAGCAAAGTCAAATGTCTCTTGTCTCTTTTTACATCCCTCCACACATGGCTGCTGCTGACTGTCAGTGATATATGTTGTGGTTTTTCCCTCACTCATGGATGCAAGGTGAGCGCTTATGCAGTCACGTACTTACATGCAAATCAGTTTGCCCAGTGGTGGCGGCGCCTCATCTAATGGTGCGTTTTTAATCAAATGAAGTTCAAATGTTCACGCAGCCTCTTGGTTCAGCATCAGTATTCCAGCAGTGTTGGACAGGCCATCTGGAGTACCGTGAGTTTTCCTGGTGGGCCAGCAGTCCAACCACATCCATATGGAAAGACAAAACAAACATCACATGCTGTTTGATCCTTAATTACCGTGTCAGACTAACAGTCGCACACGTGTTGCCTTCAGGCGTCTGTTGAGAAAAGGAATTTGCGCAGAAGTAATCTGTAAAAATGTGGTAAATATGGAATAGTAGGGATTTATTTGACTCAAAGTTTGACCCAAAGATACATATCATATATGTATCATCTTACATATAAAACAGCAATCTCCCCTACATAACGATTTAGCACTCCTTTGCATTTGTGACACAAAACCAATAAGCTTAAGTCGGATAAGAATGTCTGTGACTCTAGGCTACAATATAGGTGCAAAGAAAGAGCCTTTAACTTCTTGTTTTTTCCTTTTCATTATGAGACTTCATTAACTTAATTCTGCTGCTGCCACGTGGATTCATAAACTATATTTAAGTAAAAAACAGATTTTTAGCCATCTGATATCTGACTGCCACATGTCAGGAGATGCAGATGGTTTCTCTGTGTGTGTGTGTGTGTGTGTGTGTGTGTGTGTGTGTGTGTGTGCGTGTGTGTGTGTGTGTGTGTGTGTGTAAGTGTTCTCAATGTGGTTAGATTAATGAGTGACGTCTCCTCCTCTTAGTCAGTCACATTTCTCTTTACTCATGGTGAACTGGTTGGAGGTCCTCACAGAACGTCTTTCATCTTGGAGTCCATTCCTTTGTATTGAGTCACATGCCAAATAACAGCACACTCATCTCCCCACACGCATCGCTGTCTGCCGTCAGTTGCTTCCAGTGAGTAGACAGGATATGGATGTGAAGGCGTCAAGACTGAAAAAGCTGCCATTACCCAACATTAGCGATGAGCAGAGATTAGGAGAGAGAGTGTGACTGTTGCTGCGTCAAGCTTTTTGATATTGTCCATGTTGCTGCTTCACATTGGAAGTCCTACTTGTTACTTCCTTATTATTACTGCTTCCTGGTTCATCTCTGTTTCTGCCAGTTTTGACAAACATTCAACCAATCAGAGCTAAGGAGGGTGGGAGTAAGAATGAGGATGTCATTTTTCCACACAGCTAGCTAGCTAGCTACATCCATGGAAAATACCCCCCAGAAATGGAAAATAGCCCCCAGCCTTCCTGTCAACTGAAAAACGTCATTGTTGGGATGGATATACCACTTGGCCTTGATTCGGTAGGGTACAATAAAACAAAATAACCCCCTTCATAATAAGATATCTGTTAACTTGAACACAATGAAGGGATGAAGTGAAACAAAACAGCAATTTAGGTCTGATTGTCAGGCTGCTAAAACTAATCAATCTACAGTGGATTTTAGAGATTATAGCAGCATTTGTTGGTAAATAAGTATTAAATATTGGAAGAGAGAACTGGTTAGAAGAATAGAATGTGTTCATTACATTTTGAACCTAAAATCTCCAACACATCATCGAGACAAGGAACCCCTTACACAACCTGTAACATGGAAAATATAGAATAAATATAGAAATTCAGCAGTGGAAGTACTCTCTGGAGCCTTCTGCCTACATCTGAGGCAAGAGCTTTATCCCCTGTGACAGCTGTCTGCTCATCACCTTGTTAAAAACAAGAGGGGAGATGGGGAGGGAGGAGTGGGTGAGATTATTTTCTCTTTATAAAGGCCGATCCGGTCTGTTTGGGGTGAGGTAGAATAGATGTGTAAGGAAGGGGATTTTTGATGTGGTGAGGAAAATGGTATTCTAACCTCCTTATAGCACCAGAAAAGTCTCGAAGACAGCTCAAATAGTGTTGTATAAATCGTTAATCACGGATAAATAGGCTATGCGCTTGCATATGTAAATATAGTCTGAGACATGCGTTGGATTAGCCTGTGTAAATGCTATTTGGCCCCAGTCTGGGAAAAGATGTAAAGAGAACGGAGGGGATCGGTGACAGAATAGGGTTTAAACGTGACACTGAGAAGGAGTGATGTCAGATTAACCAGAGAGATGGAAGCCAGGCAAAGCTAAAGGAATGAAAGAAGGTGAATGAGAGCGTGAGCCTTATTGAACAGATCCACACATGAGCCAGCATCCTGACTCACTGGCCCAGTTTGCCTCCTTATGCAACAGGCCAGTGGAGTCCATTCACCCTCTCTCTTCTCTCATCACTTGCTTCCAGGAAGGGCAGAGGCAGGAGGGCGAGGGGGGGTGAAAGGGATAGCATTGGGGTGCAGCTGCATGATGAGCTGGGAAAGAGGGGGGGGAGGACGGATGAGGAAGGACTGGAGTGGAAGAGAGATGGAGTTTTTAGCCACACTGTAGGGCTTTGCCAGCATCCCTGCCTGGTTGCTTAGGGAACCGTTTATTTGTTGAGAAGTGTCTTTCACACTGACTCTTTTCCATCCACACACACTCTGCCTCTATAATTTCCTTTTCTCCCTCTGTTTTAAGACTGCTTCTCTCTCTTTTAGCAGACAGTGAAATGAAATCCAGTGATGCCCTGGGCGAGGTAATGAGTTCAGCCAGTCTGTGAGAGAGAGGGAGAGAGAGGAAGGGGGGGCTGTTGAATGGTTGCAGGTCCCAGCTGAGTGTAATTCAAGGCCCTGTCCCTTCTCTAACAGAGGACGAGTGGATTATCTCAGTGTCCTTGACCCACTATACCCCCCACTCTGTAGGCTGGCATAGAAAACTAAAGGGTACATAGATAGGGTGGGTGGTGTGATGGTGGGCTGGCTGGCACAGAGATAAGAATGGAGCCATTGGCAGGCTGTTATGTAATATCTCAGAATCTGCATTTGAAACAAAGATTTTTGTCCCTGCTGTCTGGTTTTGGTCGCTTCAAGGCCAGCACCAGAATACAGAGAGACCACCTCTGTCCAGAATGAGTCAGGAAGCGAAAACATCCCATTTCCCAACACACACAGTAACTGAACCTCAAATGCAAAAGTGCAGACAAAGGCTTCACACAGATATGGGTTTGGGGTTTTATTCACTCTTGAAAACAAGTGTTGCAAGGGTTTAAACTGGATGTCATCAGGACAGTGATTGGTCGAGAGTGATGCTGGGTGATAAGCCAGACACAGCACTGCATTAAAAAATGCAGGGGGCCACTTTGGTGGGGGTGTGTTGCTACAGGTACTGATTAGAAGAGGAAATATGATCCAGGAAGTCCAGTTTGAGTGATAGATCCATGAGTTTGACACCATCAGATGGTTTATGTTAAGTTTAGTTATAAATTGTAATCTGCTGTACAGGAATGTGTGCTTGTGCCTTTTTTCAACCATGATGGCTACAACCATATTGACACATAGAACTGTCCGGTGGTGTAGTGCAGGGCCTATACAGGTGTACGGCATTTACCTACTTGTATACCTACTTATTTTTCAGTCAGCATTGCATATACCCACTTCTAAACCCCTTTAGATGCGCGTCATTCAGTTTTGTACTGCAATTTTTTTCTTAGGATAATGAAGGCATGACCCGCCTTACTTGACTTTGATAGTGCTCATTGCTTTTGTTGGCTGGGTGGGTTAGATTTAAGCATGAGGAGTAATGATTGATTAGGGTAAGGCAATCAGAGGCAGGGTAGGCCAGGTCACACCTTCTCTATCCTAGGATAAAAATATCACCTGCAGCCTACCTGCCCTGTTGCTTTACCTCAAATGCAACAAAGTGTAGCCTTTGGCATATTTTCTGAAATTCATAGGAAAGATGAAGCAAACTACACAAACAAAATTAGCGGGAATTACAAATGAACTTGTGATGTTACATCAGTGCTGTTAGTGTCAGGGTTAGGGGCTTAAATTGGCACAGAAATTAAGAGCATACTTGCATCTCCAGACATCACTGGTACAGAAAAAAGCTGTGAAAACCAACTCATTCTGTGCTCTAACTTTGGCATTTCAGTTTTGATTTAATCAGTGTTTGCCATTCCTTTTTGACTCCTTCTGTCAATAGGTTTTCAGCTGTTGTGAGTACTTATCTTGAATTTCCATTTCCACTCTAAGGAAGTGGTGTCATTCTACTATTTTCCAAAGTATAGCAAAACCTGCAGCCAGTATAGTAGAAGTCATACAATCATGTTACCATAGTACAGTTCAGTTCTTTCAAAAACAAACCGTGTCATTACTCCTATGAGTTTAGATGCAGTGTAAATGTAGACACATCCACTGCAGACGATGCAGAGGAAATGGATGGAAGAAACACAGTTAATGCAAACAGTACAGAGTGAGACAGTGGGTATAGAGATTAATAGTACAGATAAGATGTGGAAACATTAGTAAGAGATGTACCAGTAGTGCGACAGCAGTAAGGGTGATTAACAGAGCTGCAGAGGCATGGCTGGTGTTTGCAGTAACCTGTATCAGCTATTAGTGTGTTCCAGTCTTAGTGAGTGTGCGTAGGCTTATGTTTTTGTGTATTGGAGGGGGTTATGCGGTGGAAGACTGAGGGGGTATGCTGTGTACTGACAGCTGGCTTCTATAAATAAATGTCGCAGGCAGGGGGGAGACGCAGAGGGGGAGAGAGAAAGAACGAGGGAGTGGAGAAGAGTGACAAATAAAGGGGAAGGAGGGGGAGAGAACTGAGGAAGGGAGGGCTGATGGAGAGGGACTGATACAGATGTACTGAGAGACTTAAAAGAATGTGGTGAGTGTCCTGCGCTCGGGTCATGACTGACTGAACACGCACCACATGTCACCGCAGTCTCAACCAATCAGCAGCCCCGGGTAGGACCATGTGCCCCCTTGATGCTGCCATCTTTTTCTACATGTGTCAGGACAGAGGATCACAAAGTCTGTTGCTGTTACGCTTTTATCTCGCATCAGTGTTGCCCCGTCTTGTTTTGACTCTGTTGTGTGTGTGACGCAGGAACTCTATCAAATCCAGGAAACAACAGAGAAGGAGACAGAAACAAAGAAAAAAACAGAGAAAAAGAGTGAGAACAGACAGGACAAGGACCAGACAGACATGCTTTCATGAATCTCTGTAAATGTGACTTTTTAAGACCACATGGTTTACGTTGAGCCATAGTGATGCTCCCTCCATTAATTTGTCATGCTGTCGGTCACTGAGCCTTGTCGGATCACGTCCTGTAGACTAGCTGCTTGCTAACAACTGACTAAGACGTACTGTATCACTGACACCGGCGACTTTCACTTTCCTGCCTCCTGTTACACCATTTCATTGCCTTCCAAAGTGGCTTGCATGTGAGTATGTGTGTGAATGTGTGTGTGTGTTGCATTTTGCTTATGAGGCGGCGAGCCGGGTTTGGTTTCCTGTCTTGGCACAGCTATGAAACACTGAACACCTGCCTGTCTCACTGCCTAGCTGATGTACCCATCTTGCCTGTTTTACCTGTCATTGTGCTTGTCATAGTACCTCCATGTTTCCTTTTACATGTTTTTCTGTGTGGCAAACTGGTTGGCAGTGTCACATCCTCATCATTTTAAATCAGGTGATCTGTTTTTTTCTACTGTGTTTATAAGCTTTCTGCCAGAAATCCCTGTCTTTCTGGCAGAAAGCCATTCAGTTTTCAGGCTTCTGTCGCTTTCCTTCATTTCTTTAAACAATGATTATCAGAATTTCTGCTGTCAAAACAGGAGCGACAAGAGGAGGCTAAAGATGAGAGAGAGGACACAGTGAAATTAGGGAGGGGGATAGAGGAAGATAACATGGCCCCTCCAGTGCGTAGGTGGGGTCATGTTATCAGGCTACATCAGGACATGAGAAGCCATCTTCCTGACTTCCTCTGTTTCTGCTTACATAGCAAACCATCGGCAGACTTGTGAAAGAGTTTCTGAGGGAAGACAGTCACATGCTTGTAATGTACTGTAGCTTAGTGATGGTGTACACATGTGTCAGGAAGAGAAGGACACACAGAGAGGAAGGGAGCACTTGTTTCAGAGTTATTCACATTAGATACTACCATGTATATGCAACAGTCTCTGCATCTGTAATCTATCATCTAAACAACATCCTGACACTGTAAGAAGAGCTGGCAATATGCTGATAGTGGTTCATCTTCCACTTCTTATTGACATCTCAATATGAACTACCATGTAAATGGATAAAGAATAATAGGAAATTTATTATTAAATACCTCTAAAGTGGACAGGATGTTGTCATTCTCCAAACCATTGACTTGACTTAGCTGCCCTGCTGCAAATATATACGATGTTTGGTTTGAACTTTGTTAGCAATGTCATTTTGTGCGTTTTTATCCTGGTCAGCTTTTTAAATACTGCCGTGTTAGCAGTTTTGGTTAGTTTACAGTGTGCTTGAATGTTGTGTGATAAAAGCATGATATATGAAGGTACACTCCTCTTGTTGTCTTCATTGTAGCTAATATTCTGTATTCCACTTAGGCCCATTTGTTTGCTGTAGTCAGTGTTTATTAGTTCAGAAAATGTGCCTAGTTGTTCAACAGTCCCTCAAAAAAAACACATCTGTGGTTTAATCCCACTGCTAAATCTCTCTGCTCGTTCTTTCTCTTTAAGATGTGGTTTTTATAAAAAGCTGGAATATTTGAGGCTTTTTGTTTCTTCGCCTTTGCCTAATGAAACACCATAAATGATTGTTTACAATTAAACAAGAGCAACTGAATGATTTCATCGAGCTCAGAGGCCACAGCATTGCATTAACAGAACGGCATGTTTGACCACACATCTTGAATTGAGAGCCGTCTGTAAAAGAACACCATCTAAATTAATCAGCTATTGTGTCCGATGGCCTCCCAGCAGCTCAGCACGCTGCATGCTTGAAGAAACAAACTGAATTTTCTCTGAGTGACACTTCCTCACACTTCCTCTCCTCTGTCTGACTGCGGTGTCTCTCTTTGCTCTGTCCCCACAGCCTCTAGCACAGTGGTGGAGGCTGATGCCCAAAGATGCTGCCAAGATGCCGGAGAGCGCGTGGAAGCTGGTCTTCTACACCATGTCGTGGTCATACAGCACCTACCTGCTCTTCTTTACTTCCTACTCCTTTTTCCATGACCCGCCCTCTGTCTTCTACAGTAAGATACACGAGTTCATTTGGTAACACTTTGTATTAAGGTACACATCTTCACCATTAACTTGCTTCCAATTAGCATGCATATTTGTAGCATATCAGCTCATTATTAGTCTCTATAGATTACTTATTAATGACTTATTCTGTGTGACCATATTCTACTACTTTTAGGCCAAAAGTTTTCCCTCAAAAGATTCCCTAATTACTGCATATTGATAGTAATTAAGGAAATTGTTGTACATGAGTTAAGATGTTAATAACCAAAGCCTTAATAACTAATAGCAACCTAAATCCTAGCAGTATAATGGTTTAAATAGTATGTCCCAAATTAGATTTACACCTTTAACTCCTCAGTGTTTGAAACTGGTCTATATTAGATAAATGTTGACCTCATAAAAAGTTTGTTTACTAGTACAATAACTGGGTCAAGTGATTTTAATCTAATTAAACAGCAGTCAGCGTGACCTGTGGAGACTCTGTGGGGGTATAATGCTACTTTGAGTATTCAAATAGAGAGATATTGTATTCATGGGAGTGCATACAGGATTTGACCAGCTTGGTGGACCAACATTTAAAAGAACTGAGCTGAATAATTGTACCTAATGGAGAATAGTCATGACAGAGAGTTGGTGTGATGACTGTTGCTATATCGCTAATGGAGGATAAATGCGTAATGGGGATTCAATTTATAATCCAGATATGTCTTTTATAGTCTCTCTGCCTCTTCCGTCAGACATGGAGGTGTCAAGGCTCCAGTCCGACTCTTAGTGGAGCTAGCAAAGGCTGGTTGACAGCGCCAGGTTCATCTTTAATAGCTACGTCACCTCTAATAGCTGTCAACCTGAGATGTTTACAGAGGCTGTGTAATGTGGCTGGACCGAGAGAGAGCAGGAGTGAGAGATGTGAGGCTTAAAAGAGGAGGTGAAAATTTGGAAAATTAGGAGAAATCAAAGTAACACAGTGGCACAAGTGAAGAGGGGCAGAGTGTCTGTATTCTGAAGAAAAAATGCTTCAGTTTGCAGCTCCCATGCCTCCCTTGGCAGCTCTTCTGTTGTGATCCATCTCGCAGCCTTCTCCTCAATGTTTAATGACGGAAGGACCAATCAATAAACATTACGCTAGGCCTCAACGTAACCCCATCCCACTGGAGGCAAACCTCACTCAAACATCGGAGGAGAAAGTTTCCGTCCAACATCTGATAGGTTTCTGAGACACGAGTTATCCTAGCAGCTTCAGCGCACTTTCGAAACCTCCTCCTAAGGTTGAACCTGATTCCTCCATCTTCCTCCACATACTAACTACCCCAGCTGACCCTTCACATCTGGTATCCCCTCATCCCTCCACCCGACCATGGAAGTCAGGAGAATTGCATCAGTTTAATGCAGCTTTATTCACCTTAATGGTTACATGATTAACTGTTTAAAATGTTTTTGTCTCCACAGTCATTTGTAAACTGAAATTCATGCCGTCTTAACACATGCTGACAAACAAGTGCCTTCTTCACTTAAGCTGGCACTGATAAGCAGTGAGCCTGGAGTGAATCAGTCTGTTGGCATGTGTGTGTTTCCAGCTCTGTGATAGTTACCATACAGTCACCTTCCTCTGTTTTATCATATGAGCAACAGGCTGAGATGCACAACTACAAACAGCAAGAAAGCAAATGGCAAGGGGGAAAATAATACAGTTACAATACATGAGACAAAAAAAGCTCTTAGGGAGAGCATAGTGTACCCCACTACACTCTGCACGTCTTTAAATGTATTTTAATTCTATGAAATGTTTAATTTTAATCTGCGTCTGGTTTCAAATCTGTGTCAAAATGCATATATTGAAAGCAAATTGTAGTGATTGGCTGATGGCAGCGATAGTTTTTGAAATGCACAAGGACTGTGCACATGTGACAGTTTAAAGAGAGTAAGACTTACACTGCAGTGTGTTTTCACTGAATGGCTATTAAAGTGTGGTATGTTGCTGTAGTGCCACCTACAGACAGAATGTCGTCAAATGTGTTTTTGATTGTTTATGTGAAATAGCTGTAATTATAACATAAAGCAAAACGATACGGCAGCCTCATCAATCACTTGAAATCTCTCAGTTAAGTTTTGCCGTATCCTACTAGCAAACACACAGACAGACAAAGGAACATGAATGAAAACATAACCTCTTTGGTAAAAGAAAAAGTAAAGCTGACAGATCAGGGCTTGCTGAATTAAGATCGTGGGCTGATTTCAAACTAAAAGCTGACATCCTTGATGTGCTCTCAGTGTCTGCCAGGCTCTAACCTCTCCTCACATTTCCTGCCTGTTTGACCAGACTGGAAGAGCGGTATGTCAGTGCCTGCAGACATCGCCATAGCCTACCTGATCCAGGGCAGCTTCTACGGCCACTCCATCTATGCTACAGTCTACATGGACGCATGGAGGAAGGACTCAGCTGTCATGGTGGTGCACCACATCATCACTCTGGCACTCATCATCTTCTCCTACGCCTTCAGGTATTTTTACCTGGTTTAATGTCGCGCCTGGTCTGCATGGAGCCATGAAACACTGTTGAAAATATTAACTACAGCCTACAGCCAGCCATTCAAATGCAACTCAATTCAATAGATAATAGTGACCTGCTGCATATAAGCTGACCTGTGTGTACACATGCTGTACCATATGATCCCTGCCCCGCAGGTACCACAACGTAGGGATTCTGGTGTTGTTCCTGCATGATATCAATGACATCCAGCTGGAGTTCTCCAAGCTCAACATCTACTTGAAGTCTAGAGGAGGAGGCTATCACCTGATCAACGATGTGCTGTCCAACATGGGCTCTGTCAGCTTCAGCATCACTTGGTGAGGCTCAAGAAACAAAGACACACACACAGACACACACGCTTGGACTCATTTTCTGTCTTTGTCACAGTTTTTGTAGTCTTGGCAGCTTTTTTCTGTCTGGCTCTTATTCACCCATGAAGTCACGATTGTCTGTCTCTCTCAGGTTCTGGTTCCGTCTCTACTGGTTCCCTCTCAAAGTGCTGTATGCCACATGTGTGTCCAGCCTCCAGTCTGTCCCCAGCATCCCCTTCTACTTCTTCTTCAATGCTCTTCTCCTGGCGCTGCTGCTCATGAATATCTACTGGTTCCTGGTGAGGACACACAGCTTTTTTTTTTTTACTCAAATCGAGAAAGCATTTGTGATGAGTCTTCACAGAACCTGCCACAGCACTGACACAATCTGATCTATTTGTGTTCCCTGATTTCCTCTCCTGTTCTGCATAGTTCATCGTGGCTTTTGTGGTGAAGGTGCTAAAGGTGAAGGAGGTGAACGATGTCAGGGAGTATGAGGATGAGGATGGCAGCAATGCAGCAGCGGGCCTGCTCAAAGACCCCCATGCAGAAAACAGCGATGACGGTGCTGGACATCACATCTCTGCCCAGGGGTGAGCTACACCTACAGACCCCCTCATTTGTTTAATCTGACAGCGAGACCTCAGCTCGGGGTGGAAAAATACCACCAGCCAACTGCTGGCAGATTTTCACAGTAAATGCTGAGTTTGTTTTCACCAGCAGCAGGTTTGGCAGGAAACCGAACCAGCAGTTTAAGCAGCTATTTGTAGAATTTCCACATCAATAAATCATTGGTTTTAAGACGAGAGCAGGCCTGGTGCAGTGTAACAGTTTTTACACGGGTGTTAAGTTCTGATACCAACACCTGACCCAGTGCTACAAGACGGAGAACTGTGCTTTACCAACATCGCTTTATGGATAAACACTCACAAAGGCTATTTAAAAGGTCTGAGAAACTGCATGTTAACACATAGCCAAGTATACTATAATATACTAAATCAACAGAACTGAGGGTCTATAGTCATGCTAGCAGCTCCATATGTTGAGTACTCGTTAAAGAAGTACTTTGAGCTAAATGCTAACATTAGCTAATTAGCAGTGACAATGTGGCCATGCTGATATTTAGCTGCTATGAAGTTTACCTCCACAGTTTAGCATGGTAACATTTGCTAATTAGCACTGAACCAGAAGTACAACTGAGGCTGATGGAAATAATATTCATAAATATGTCTCATAATGACATAATTTGTAATAACATAGCATAATAAAATAAGCAACGCAGGCCTTGCAAAATGTTTATAGTCTATAGTTAGATATTGTAGCTCATGGACAAATAAGTCAGTGTCGTGTGCTGGCCTGTCCTTGCAGTTATTGTAATCATTATTAGAGAACAATAAGGAGAGTTACAAGTACGTTGTTTGAATCTGTGCAGCTTTTGTATACTTCCAAAGAGGCCATTGTGTTGTGTTGTAGTGGTCTCCTTTAGTGTGTTAGTGAGTACTCAGCACTTTGCAATAGTGAGCTTTAAGCAAGAAAAATGCTAACTTGACTAAAACCAAGGTGTTTATCTGAAGTTATGGGTCCATCTGTCTTTATTTGAGGAGCTGCCTTCAGCCTCTTGGCTGACTGTCATGTGCACCTCTATCATCTGCTGCTGATTAGCATGGCAGCCTTTGACCACTGACACTCTGGAAGACCCTGAAGCTGCTCAGTCGCTTTTCAGTCAGAATATTCACAGAAAAAAACTGACGCTGTGTGAGATTTGATAACTGAAGCAGGTGAAGAATTTATTCCAATTGGCCTTTTCTGCTCCTCTGAAGGCAGCAGTAGCTGCAGAAAGTGCAGGTCTCCCACTGGGCTTGTGTAATGAGTGGCCCTCAAAAGCAGATAGGATCAAAGAGCCTGAGACCATATGGAGATGTGATTATGTGGCACTCCTTATCTGCCTGGCCTTGAACTCTGCTGATATCCTCTGTGCCTGCTAAACCTTCACATCTGCTGATCGCCTCACTTGACAAGCTTATTCTCTCCCTCTCACTGCCATGCTGTCCGGGGCTCCTTCACTCTCACCTCCCTGACTCTCTGTTGTCTCTCCTCGCAGGAAGCACGTGCAGAACGGGGTCACCAAGGACAAGCATTTATAACAGGCTCTCTGTCGCCACCACCTGGCACTAGGCTACGAGTACAAGCAAGACAAGGCGCCCTCCTTGGACGGCTCACGCTCAAAACGTGGCCGAAAGGAAGAGTGTCACAAAAAGAAAAAGGAAAGGAAATGCGTGCATTAGGCCGTGAGGTGTTTTTACTCTTTTTATTTGTTTTAGAACATTTCATTTCATCACTGTCATTTTGTTTTCAGTTTTGTTTTTATTAGAGCACTGTGAATGTTATTTCAGGTGACTTTTTTTTTGTCTTACTGTTGCTAACTTTACATGATAGATTCAGTAGAAACAAACTGGTTTGAGTGAGAGTTGGACTGCGATTGTCACGCACAGCGGCGCGGGGTGTCATAATCACCGCCATCACCCTGAACAGCGCTGCAGCACCCAGGAAGGAAAAGGTTTAGACCTGTAGTGGTTCTGTAGCCACTTAGACCTCCAGTAACCTTTAGTACTTTAGACAATAAGGGTGAGCTGTGTTTGCTGTCAGTGAAATGTTTCCTAAAGAAGTCCTCTTCCTTTGCTCTCTTCATCTTCCATCCGTCCTCTCTATGAAGAGAAAAGGCAAAAAAAAAAAAAAAAAAAAAACGTTGAAAAGGGAAACACTGCATCGTCGTTTTCAGTATTGTTGTTTCAGGCATGAGAGCCTGCCTGGCACTGTCTGGTGCTGTTTCACCACATGTATTGATTTTCATATCATTGCACGTCAGCGGTGGCGCCCCCCCAGCCCTCCCCCCCCCCCCCCCCGCATCCATTAGTTGGAATTGAAAACCCACATTGGTTGTGTCGGTATGTGTGTCCGGATGTGGAGAGTGTGGACGTAGCTGAATCTTTTAAACTCAAAGCCCTTCTTTTCACAACATTTCACCTCCTCTGATTTCTTTCATCTATTTTTCTCTTGTACTGATGATCAACAGGTACTGGGAGTACTCACTTGGCATTCTTGTGTAGAAATAGAAAAAGTTTTTTTTTTTATTATTTTTAATTGTCTTTGTGTGTCGCAAAGCATCTGTTGCTGCACTGACATGAAGGCATACAAGCTGATTGCTGGTTTAATGACGGCAAACAGCTAGAATTGATTGACTGGGTTTTGCTATCATCCTATCATCATGAATTTAATTTAATTTGTTTTAACAGTATGAATCTCAATAACATTTATAACCAGTTCATGGGTGTTGGCGGCTATGGGGTTCACAGATAATTGGAACAATAGCCCAGAACTTGTGTAAAGATAAAAATCAGTATGATAAAAAACATTATATATGCACACATTATGATATTCAGGAATGCATGACATCGAATGATTTTGGAGATATGCTATGAAATTGTCTTACAAACAAACAATGAAGAAAAAAATCCTCTCACTGTGTAATCATAATGTCTTTATTAATGTCCTAAAAGTGATGTTTTGTGAAGCAGCCGGAACCACTGAACACATGGATGACAAACACGCAAACCAGTGCGATAAACCCTCGTGACATTTACATGAGGGTACTTTAGAGCTCCAGACACATTAAGAAACAGGAGGGGACGAGATTAAACTCCCAGAAATCCCACACATGGGATGTCATCTGTAATTCGAAGCCATTAAATGAAGCTCTAGGGAAAGGGACCTGTTTCACTCGAGTGGTTTCACTGGTTTACTGTGTGTGTGTGTGTGTGTGTGTGTGTGTTGGTGGAATCCGCTGCTGCACCTGTTGAAAATAAGGGATGTTTCTACTCTTCCGACCGTCTCGATCAAATTCAAGCTCTTGTTTCGATGAACAGCATGCTTGTGCTGCTGGAGCAGGCCGCAGATGTCGTCTGTCTGTTTTAATTTATCTGTCTGTCTTCCACAAAGCCCTCGTACAACACTTGGGGGAAGAAACTAACTTTTAATTTTACATTAAAGTGTCACTATTATTGCTGTAGTTCAGGTTATTGTTGTTGATTTTTTTTTTCCTTTTTGTTTTTTTTTTGTTTTTGGAATTGCTGCTGTTATTCTTTTGTTTTTTCCTCAGAGCACTGTCGGTATTCCAGTTGTGTTGTTTTATTTTTTTCTGCTGTGTATGAGTCGGTGGTAGTCTGCTCAGATCAGATGTTTCCAGGGACCAGGGAGAGACGTTTTGTTCACCTCCATCAGAATTTAGTCTCAGATCTCTTCCTTTTAATCTGAATGCTGGCTCGCACTCATTTTACTGTAGTCATTATACATCTGTACTGTAAGTAACACGGCTTATCAAACATGTTACAAACACGTTCAGAGTCCTGTGGCTGACTGGTTTTACTAGCATGCTGATGTGGCAGGAAGTGACCTCCAAGGTCCTCCCTGCTCAACTGTGAGACTAGAATATCCATAGTTTGCTGATATTTTTGTTATACGATGACAGGGAAGGGAAGTTTGCAGTGAACCCCCAAAGACCCGGGATCTGGATTAGGTGTGAGTCTTCCCTGGAGTCTGGTATGGTACCGTGTGCAGAAGTGCACCTTCAGACTCTCTGTCACTCTCCCATTGTGTCATACTGCAAACGGTCCTGTGATGTCACTTGTGAACGAGTAACTGCGACGAGGGGTGGGCGATATGGCGAAATGAGAGAAATTGGCCGGACTGTTTACACTGTGGTGTGTGTCCTCTGAACATATCTGAGGCCTTTGTGGGCAGTGTTGTAAATCAATGAGCTGTTTAATGGCAATATTGGATTTTATAGTTTTGCGTCTGAAGTGCTTTGTCTTTTCAAGTATTTACTTTGATGGATTACCCGAAAGCTGCAGTAACCAGCAGCTGTGCACTAGATAACGCCTAATTTGGTTGGTTTTTCAGAAAATGTATTGTACGATCACGTATATCAGTATCAAAAGAAATCATTTGTATTGCGAAAAAGGATTTTTGTCCATGTCGCCCACCCCTAACTACTACCCACAAGGGACAAAACTATCTGAAATTGAAGGAAAAAACATTTGAAGAGTCTGTTTATTTTTCTTTCTGTATGGACTTGGCTGATTCGATACAACACTGGCCTACAGTTCAGGCCATGTTTGGTTGACGCTGTTGGAAACAGGTTGCGTGTGAAGCTCAGTTCAGTCAGACTACTCATGCGGAACAGAAGCGTGTGAATGTGTCGACTTGATGTTTGACGCCTGAACTCGTCACTTCCTGTTCGCTTACAGTAAGATCGGCTCAGAGAAGATCAGGGAGGATGTGACACAGTGTTTGCAGCAGCATTGATGGGGCCACCTTATCACAATGCTTCCTGTGGATTTGAGTTATAGTGAGTGGAGTCTATATTTGATGTCTAGACTCTGATCATGTACTAAATCAGCTCAGGGGATAATTAAGGGACTGAATTAAATGAGCAGCATTTGCAAACTAATCAGTAGAGCAGCTGCATTGATTCTGCTGCCTTACCGCAGACGCTGCAGTGGATTTGTGTTGCATGTGAACAAAGAAGGACAGATTTGAGTCCAGGCTTTGACCTCGTCACTCCTCTTTTCCAACACATAGAAAATTTAGGGAGTGACGATAAAAGAAGCAGCATTGACGGTTCTTTAAAGGCTGCGTTGGACGTTCTGTACTGAATATGATGTGCGAGTTTTCTGCCTGAACTGGCTGGCAGGTTTCACTCCATCACGACGCAAAGCATCGTCACAAACGGTTTGATTGTGCCAAAACGTCCACCCAAATTATGAGGCAAGTGTTTGCAGGAGTGAAGAGCAGAGTGAATAGGGAGTGATGGGCAGAAAAGCCCTGCAGGTATTTCTTATAAATTGCACTGTAATTTATTAGTATTATTTTTATTGTTCATTAGTAGATCAAAATTAGAAAAGGGAAGGGAGAATTTGGGGATTTTTATGACTTTCTGGGAAGAATCAGTGACTAAAACTCTTATTAGTTGAAAATGTATTTTAATGATACATGTTTTTTTGGACCATTGATACACGCCGTGAGCGGTACAAATTGCCCCGTTTTTTTCAAACTGAATTTGACCACTTGATAAAGACACTTGCTCTTTTGTAATGCAATTTTAATACCATTCAGCCAATGTTATCGTTTCATTTTTTTCCCATAAAATAAAACATGTCGGTAAACAAGAGACACGCTCCTCGTGGTTTCTTTTAATAACTGTTTTTATTTTTTCAATCACAACTGATATCATTTTCATTGCAAGGATCAAGTGTTGTGGATGAGGTGAAACAGAGTTCAGACCAGAGAAGAGTTCATTTCAGTGCACACATGAAAACTAACTGCTTCAATAAATTAAATATTTGTATGTCTCACACAGTATTTTCCTCATGGGCGGGGGCGGGGGGGCACAGGTCATGCAGTAACACGTGGAAAATACAAAACCGCAAATAAACACCATTCACCCACACAAGGCAAGACCAGGCCAGAGAAACGTCAAGGAAACACTGCAGTATTGATTTTACACACCCCAATGTCTCATGAAATTAATATTCAAGGCGTGTTTAAGATATTCTGCCCCTTTAATCCAACACCCTTTGTGTTATTGCCCGTTTTAAGACATCCAGCGTATGAACACTGCAGCGCCGGCTTGACCAAACTCTTCACAAGGCTTTAAGGACGTCTGATTAAGTCGGATCACCTTATTGGCGCAGTCAGCAAAAGGTCAAATTCAGCACAACATG
Source organism: Chaetodon trifasciatus (assembly GCA_037975065.1). Lineage (NCBI taxonomy): Eukaryota > Metazoa > Chordata > Actinopteri > Chaetodontiformes > Chaetodontidae > Chaetodon > Chaetodon trifasciatus. The sequence goes on from JBBMOE010000022.1 coordinate 5,312,561, forward strand.
TTTTCTACTGATAAAAAGGAGTAAAGGGGGAACTTTTATCTTGTCATGTTGTGTTGTACGTTGCACTCTCACATGCTTAACACACATGTGCTCTGATTAGACGGAGAAAAAAACATGTTTGTTACATGTGACCTTTTTTCAGATGAGTGTACTTCACCAGCATGATCAATTCATGATTTCAAAAATAAGACACGGCGGGTCACAGCGACAGGAGACGAACCTCGACGACAGAAAAATGTGATCCAAAAAGAGAAAAAAAAAAAAAGGGGTGAAATCTACTTTAAGTTTCTACAATTATATATTAAATTGGGAGAAAGGGGGAGATTAACACATACAATTTTTTTTTTTTTCCATTCAACTTCATCTTAATTCACTACCAAGGCGATGGACTCAGGATCGTCTAAACACTACTTCACATTTTACTCAGACATCTCGTCTTATCCGTAAACGATATTTGTGTAAGGAGTCATTTTCACTGAGCGTTTAAAGGACAAGTTCACTTTTTTTTTTTCCAAGTCCGTCTCGTCACAATACTCACACGTCCACTGCAAATGACCAGCAACTGTGATCACTCCTCGTTTTCATACTGGTCCAATTACACTGTACGAAATGCAGGGCTGAGATGACGATTAAAAGCTGATCAATTGGCAAACATTTGCCGATTCCACCTGTTTTAATTGTTGCCTTACTTGGTTTTATACTCCTGTGAACTGAATATTCGTACAGCCATCCTCTAAAATTCTCGTTAATGCCTCTTCAGCTGAACATCAGAAGGACTTTTTGCACAGGAGGAGGCTTTAGGAGGTGGCCAGCGTGGAGAGAAAAGATGACGACAGTGACTGATTTTTTAATGGGAATGTGAGCATCGCATTAAGGCGGACTGAAAAAAAACGTGAACCTCTCCTTTGGTGAACACATCTCTCAACAAAAAAAAATCTGGGCTAAACTCTGTGTGGTCAGTTTCTCCCTGTAGCTGCCTGAGACAACACGTGACGTCGGTTTGGCAGAACAATCACTCGCACGGTACACTGAGAGGAGGAATGAAGAGCGATCAGCGGTACAGCAACGTCACAATCTCTCACTGAATCTCATCTAGATCTCAGAGGCGTGGACAAATGTTTTACATCCCTCACAAGAGTCAAATAAGAATGAAACATTCCCAACGCAAGTGATTATCATAAATGAATGAGGAGACATCTGTGTTCATGAAGACAGGGAGGGTGAGAAATGATTCCTGATTATTCTGGTCCATCAGACCACATGGATTAAGTTGGCAGCAGGACATGTTCTGACATCTTAGTTGGTGGATCAGGCTGAAGGAAAGGGAAGTGATTCTGCTGGTTTGAAACTCTTCTCGAGAACAAGCAGCTCAGCCCAGCTTCTGTGTTCTTACTGGCTAAAGTTTCTTGATTTGGGGAAAAGGGCGGGACCGGGGAAAAAAAAAAGACAAAAGAAAACATGGTGTCGTGCGCCTTAGTGGGCCTTCACCTTGGGTTGGGTGATTCTGCGGACAACACTGTAAAGGACTCCGAAGTTCTGGAAAAGGAAAAGGACAAGAGACGGTGTTCATGTCATGTTTCCAGATGAGTGAGACCCACACTTCAAACACAGACCTCAATGTTATGTAAGCATATCACAGAGTGTGTGAGGGTTTGTTAGAGGATGGGTGAAACCTTGTAAAGTCCTTCAGGTAAAGGTGCTACATAAATGTGCCACAGCTGGTGGCTTAGTTAAGGGTCATTGAGAGGGTGAGGGATGCTTGTCTCCTCTTTGCTCAACTGAAACCTCTTAGATAAGATTTTTTACATTTATTATAATGCAATAACAAAGCCCAAAAGTGCCCTTAAGTACAGAAGAACGACTGCATATAAGTGCTCATTTAATTATTTGATTTAATTATTGAGCAGCTGTGTCTGTTTGATGTTTGGGGCTGTAAGTTTTCGAGCTTTTCCGCTGTAACAAACTGCCTGCTGCAGCTGAAAATGATGTTATAAGAGCAAAGAGAGTTCATTTACAGACCAGACAGTTCAACAATGAGCTGAAGCTTGCTGTAAATCTGAGTGCAAATTCAGGTGATGTCTCTGTAGGTCCAACACAATGAGCAACACATTTATATAATGTGGTGCATATCTGAAAGGAGACACAGATCGATGCATGAACGCAGTGACTTACCTGGATAGCCAGATACATCATCCCTAAGTAGGCAGCAATGCAGACGGCCAGCAACAAGTCAAAAATAGCAGGCTTCACTCTGAGAGGTGGAGAGGATCACCAGTGAGATACAGAGACAAAGAGAGAGGGATGATTTTTCTAAGAGGAACACAGACACAAATGATCCTCTGAGTGATTTCATCTTTCAGGACTATGAGGACTAATTAAAAGCAGGCAAGATGGCCTCACAAACATAGACAGGTGTGTGCGGTAAATTAGCACCACTGAACTGCTCGGGTCCATGCAGTGTTTTTTCTGAGCGGCAGCATCTGTTTTCAATTGTCCGTAATGAGAAGAGAATGTGGATGGCAGCATGCAGCCACCAAGAGGAAAAACACTGCATCCAGCCGCCTTTCAACCAGGAGAGGTGAAGGTAACGGTAAAGCAGAAAAATATTAAAATGTGTGTTGCACCTGGTTTGTGTTTGTGTTGTTTTTCACCCCCGCAGCACGCTTGTTAAGCTAATACCAAATTGTCTGAAATTCTAAAGATATTATCACTTCTCAAGTGCTTCATCCCAGCACCCTGCAACCGCAGACAACAGACTATTAAGCAGCTCAGAGGAGGAAGAGGAGCTCATTAAACGTACCTGTAAGCATTCATAGTCTGCTTCAGCTGGTCGTAGAATACAAACTCTGGATCCCTGAAGACAAGAGCGTTAAAAGCTGTTTTATGACCTCAAGATAAGAAAACTTGTACAAAATATATTAGATCATGATGACAGGCAGACAACAAGCTGCTGTTACAGTCAAATCTGACATAAAAACCAACTTGTTTTACAGGTTCAGTGGTTCAATCTTGCATAAATAAAACTGTGCGTTCGTCTTTTCTTTACCTTTTGTCAGCTTTGACGTAGTGTCTCTTGACATCCTTGAGGTAGTGTCCGAGGTGATACTCCAGAGTGGACACCACGCTGCTGTCTTTGTCCACCAGCTGAGCGGCTCGGGGCTGGGCCGTTAGCCAGTCCACCACCGCTGATAACTGCTCCTCCTGAACCTGCTGGCGCGACGAGACAAAAACTTTATCACGACACAGGTGCACAGTACAGCGTGTGTTAGCACGGTTAGCGCCAGCACATTTTGGCTACATCTGCCATTGGATGAAATGTTGCCTCATGTAAACAAAGTAGATAACCGCACACATCCAAAACTCTGTTTTCCCTGTCAACAGTCAAAACGAGTCTCCTAACATCTTCTATCTGGAGGGAGTTTTCCAAAACATCCATTTTCACTGACCTACAATGCAGTTTGTGTGTGTACGAAAGGCCAAAACACACAGAAAAAGCCACATTTAAAAAAGCTCTGTGTAGATGTGGACTACATATAAGAGCGGCTATTTAGCAGCATTCAGCAGCAATTTAGTTTAGACTGACCATCTGTTCGGTGAAGATCTGCAGGTCTCCAGGAGCCCCCTGATTAGAACAAGAACAATAACAATAACGTCACAACACAGGCAGAAAGCAGACACAGTGACTCGTGTCGATACGTTCTCTCCATCCGTGCGTTCACCTTTTCAGTGAGGTTGTAGATAACTCTGGCCAGCGCCTCTGCTACCACTTTGGTGTTCCTGCCGAGTTTCTTCACATCTACATGAGGCCTGTAAGATACAAACACAGGTGTGCAGACAGTTAGAGAAGGTGGAAAACAACCAGGAGAGGAACCAGAAACCCTGAGCAACAAGGAGAAAGTGAGGACAGAGCCTCCGTTTCCACACAGGTGGGCTGGAAGGAAGGCAGGAGGAAAGAAAGCTGAGCAAATATCAAATCAACTGACAGGTCAAGTGTGAAACTGCAACACCGAGCAGATAAATGGTTTACTAAGGCACAGAGAGATGGGGAGATGGATGACTACAGGCACAGTACGCAGTTAAGGAGAATGGAAAAAGAGAAGACATCAAACTGAAAACCTCACATGCTCATAAATACAGCCGTGAATGTTGTAAACTATGCACTTCTCGTGTCCTCGCAACACACCAGTCTTTCCATGGAAGGTGTACAAAGGGATGGAGCGTGATGGGACAGAGCACAGCGGCTCAGGAGAGGTGGAAAGGAATGGATCTATGACAACACCGACCACATGAGCGAAAATGAGCCGGCAGCTACAATGGAAACTCTTTTTCTTTCGGTGATTCAGAGACTTGCAGTAATGAACCCACCCAGCAGGGGGCTCTCCCGCTCCGTGGCGAGAGGAGGGGGACACTGACCGCACGTCCATGATGCTGGAGCGCTGCGCCAGGCGGTGGGACGCCAGGTGGGACAACGTGAAGGCCGGCAGCCGGCGGATCCCGAAGCGCTCGTGCTCCCACGCCAGCATGTCGTCCGCCAGGTTGATTTTCTTGTGGACCATAGAGAACTTGACCTCTGGGTACTGACTAGCAACCACCTGATAGGAAACGAGAGGGATATTACCCTATTATATTTCTATTCACAATTTCTACACAGGCGATGAGATTATTAAAATAGACCCATACCTCTGCTACAAAATAAGAGCGTGTTTTGACATGTTTTTGTGTTGACAGATTCAGTAAGTTAAGTGACTCTGTGGTGGATGGAGCCTCGGGTTTCTCACCATCTCCAGCTCCCTGAGCAGAGCATACTGAGGAGTTCCCTCTTTAGGAGGTTTGGACACATGGAGGTGCAGAGAGTCTCCGTTCCCCAGAGTGTCCAAACACAACACGAAGGCCACGTTGTCCTGCAGCAGACTGGAGTCTGTGGAGGAAGGGAGAGAGAGGAGTGAGCAACAAGGAGAGAGTTAATGATCAAGTAAAAAAAAAAAATAATAAAAATAAAAAAAATCAGAAAGGTAAGGAAAAAAGGTGACAGGTGACACATCTACACACAGAGACATATATAAATATTTTACATGGTGGCATCTGGTTATATGGTTTTAAAATAAACTGGTAAACATTGTATTAGACTACCGAGCAGTACCTGTGTGGTCCAGATTGTCCTCCAGCCAACGCTTGGTGCCCTGGTAGTTAAACTTCCCCCCACCAGACACGAAGAACAGCAGGTTGTACCTGAACACACAACATGATTCACAAATGAGTCACATCTACAAGGAAAGATCGCCTGAGGGAACCTGGCGGAGGAGGACATGTGACCTGTAATCTGTCAATATTAGTGTTCATGAGAAACAGACGGTACATCTTAAAAGGGACGAATCAAATGAGCAGTGGCTTTAAACCTACGCCTATTCCTTCTTTACTAACTGCTCTCTTCCTTCCACTCAGCTGCTATGAAGCACATTAAGACATAAGAATGAGCCTGTACCATATTATTGACCCCTTTAAGTGTTATAACACAATCGGATGTGATCCTTCCTGCCAGCAGAGTGCACAGATAATGTTCAATCTAGTCTCAACAGGCATTTGGAGAAGGACACTAAATGCGATAGACATAGCAAATACACTTTGCCTTGAGCTCAGATGAACCACTCAGGTCAACAATCAATAGCACTTTTATGTTTCAACATATATACAGAACAATGCATGCAGTGAGCGTGCAGCGCAGAGCTTCACTGAGGCGTCTGTGTTGATGCCAGTGTACAAAAATTGTGTATAAACTGTTTCAACAGCTATTTGAGGCTCATGACAGATCCAAGAGCAGTCTAAATGTGAGCGCTGGTGTCATTACTCACCCCGCGTGTGTCCTCTTGTAGGTGTAAAGTTTTGAGAAGAGCCGAGCCAGCTCTAGTAACATGGACACCCCACTACCGTTTGAGTCCGCTCCGTACGACAGCCACTGCACACAACAACACAAACAAAGTCAGACTAGCGTCCCGGCCTGCTCTCCATTCGTTAGCGGTTGTGTTGCATTCCTGCGTCATTTCCTGAGCTATAACTGTATAAAAACAAATCAGTCTGGAGACTAAATTAAGTGTCAAATTAAACAAAATCCGCCAGATATTTGCTGATACAGAACTTCTTCAGCTGCTAAACCTCCTGTATGTTTTCAAAGTGCCAGGGTTTATTGGCAAGAAGCAGTGAATGTACCGGAGCAACACCAAAAGAGTCGTAGTGAGCAACCACGACGATAGTGGGCAGGTCCTCTCCTCCAACTCCAGCAAGACGGCCCTGGTGAATAAAAACAGAGCCATTAGGCAAGTTCAGGATTCAAAACTCATGCACTTTCAAACTTCTTGAAGCCTTTATAATCACATCTAAATTGCTGCTTTAAATGCAACTGCAAAAAATAAAGTTGACAGAATTCCTTCATACCAACAGTGTACAGGACAGTAAACTGTCACTTAGTTTGTTTTACCAGCTGTGAATAGTAACAGATCACTGCTTCTTTGTATAAAGGTTGATCTCCTTTCTGCAGGTTGTGCAGCATGCCTTCCTTTCCATTTTTTATATTTCTCGTGAGCCAGCCAGTTGTCTTTAAACGACAGCCTGGCACGATGCTAAAGCAATAACAAAATCCACCTTCTCTCTTGTAGCTAAGGAGCAGTTACAATAGTTAGCCACCTTCCATGTTCCTGCACACACAACATCAAAGGTTACGAGTGGTTGATGATGAGATGCCAGATTATGTTGAAAATCAAACATCTTAAAAAGGAGCATATTCAAATTCAAGCATAATCCTAACATAATAGGCTTGTGTTAACCCTGCAAGTCAAATAAACTGAAATGCAGAAACAGGATATCTAAAGCATTACATTCCACCAGACCGACGGCACTGTGTGTATCAGACTTGAGGCTGGCGGCGTGACAGTGCAGAGCTGCAGCGGGTCACAGTCGACCTCCTGACCACAGACTTCTGAGAAAAACCTCACTCCGTCTCCTAATCCCCTGCAGTGTGACTAAACCACTTGCTCCTTCTGGTTTTACCACAGAGCTCAGTTGAGAAAGTCCTGAACTAACACTTCTCGCCTGCTTTGTTTTGCTCCCTCTCCGGCTCAAATTGTTTGATCTAAAATGATCTTCAAACAGCGATCAAAGCCGTCTAAATCCCTTTGTGAACTCTTGAAACAAAGGGACAGAAATACTGCAGCAATCGATTCTTGGAAAGTCTCAATGAAAACAGTTGACACTCATCACACCGAGCATTAATAATCTCCTTGTTAAGGGTGGAAGCCTCTCATGTTCCCATCATTTTAATTCAAAATTGATCGTTAGAGCAGAGGGAAAAAAGCTTAGCACTAAGCATTTTTAAGTCCTGTCAGGCCACCAGGCTTGATATTGTGTGTAAATCCATCCAGATTTTAAAATTCCAGGCTTTCAGTCCATACAGCTGTTTTTGTTCTAGGACTTATGCCCACCCACACGCAGGCAGAACACACAACACTTCCCTAGCCTTATAGCACAACATGGATGGACACGGCTCCAGGTACCAGAGAACCGTCTCTGTCCACCTCACAAGTAGATCCTCCATAATTTGGACACATGGCTCACTTGTGAAACCCTTTTCGCACTCAAAATGTTCGGTAACTCACTGCCTGTAAATTACTGGTTTACTACCTCAGCTAAAAGCCTGAAAACACACCTAACAAGTCAAGTCAACAACACCCCAGTCAAGTCACACAGCCTTTTAATCTCTTTCTCAAACTGCAGACTTGGCAAACAGGTTAGAAATCTTTAACACAAAGAATATTTTTCAGCCAGAGAGTCTTTACAGATTAAGGAAAGGAAATACCATCAGAACAGCAGTAAGTCGGAAAACGGCCCTCTGGGGTTTTCCAAAGATCGCCAGTTATTCATTTTTTGGAAAAATCGGATGTTTAGCCTAAACTTAGTACATGATTAGCCAAAGGGGGACTGGAACTTTTACCATCCGCACAGAACGTTAACCGATAACTACATAAGATGTTCCTTTTATTTAATAAAACGCACAACAGAAACTTAATGCAGAAGCCTTTTCAAACCAAGCACAAAGAGCTGCATTTTAGATATTTCACAAATTATTATCAAATCACCATACAAGGGAAATGTAATCGACACAGCCTGTTGACTGTAGGAGGAAGCTGGATCCAGCTCCCTGAGGAAAACTACGCCAACTAAAGCGTCCACAGAAAGGACAGAGATGGAGGTGAAACCAGGGCAGTCCTGCTGTGTCCTAACCACCAGCCACTGTTCTGCCTAATGCCACTGTAACGTTATCCTGCAACCCTCAGTCTGCTGCTTCTCAGGGTATTTCTGTGTACACAAAACTGCTGGTAGACCAAAAAAACACATATTCTTAGGATAAATAATGAAAATATAAGAACGCAGAATTTACAATACTGCGAACTGTAATCTGCAAAAACCAACATCTTGGAAAACCTTTCTAATCTTACAAGTGACTGCGTATTGTTTCATGAATCTGTCTCATGACTCTGTGTGTTTGAATTGTCTTCAGCTTGTGGTTCAGTCTCTCACCTCTAAACTGGTGATGACCCAGTCACTGATGGCTTTGCTCTGAGCTCCACTGGTGACCATCTGGAAGCCGTTGGCTGTGGCCGTATGCAGCAGCACTACAGAACAACAGAAAACATAAAATCTGAATTGACTGGTATTTTCACATCATGCCATCAAGCCTATTGCTGTGAGATTTTAAAGCATTTATGTTTTACTTCTATGTATAATAAAGACATAAAGAGTCAAGAGAGGATAACTGTCCACCTTCAGCTGCCGATAAAGAGCCCTGTGAGGAGGAGGAGGTGAGGGTTTGGGTGTAGATGGACAGCAGCTCATCATCCTCCATGGCAAAGTAGACGGGGACGATGGTCTCAGTGGCCAACATCTCCGGCTCCAACTCCATGAACTGCTGCACAACAAAAACAAACGGAGGGGAACAGCATGTTTAACACACCAAGCTTGAGACGCTGATGGACCAAAACTGAACAAGGGAAATCTGATTTAATTCCTTTAACCATGCACGTTCAGCATTGCTCATGTTTTGAGAGGAATGTACATGATAGGAGACAGCTACAGTGGCAAAGAGGAGACAAACTGCGGTGCAAACGAACAGAGCTTTTCTACAATAATTCACCACAAATGGAAATTAGTTATGTAACCGAACAAGTAACTATACTAATGCCTACCACTTCAAAAGACTAATGATCCCACACACAAAGCAGGAGGTCTATTTTGTCATAACTTGTGCCAAGTGCTTTGGTGGGATAATATCCAATCTCTGTGAGAGGGTAAGGAGGACATTATTCTCTGTAACTTCAAGACTCACAGCTCCTCCTCGAAACCTTTCCCTTTGTTTTGGACTCACCCTAACCTTCAAAAACACAGATCTGTCAAATAAACTATGGGCTGGAACAACACTTGCCTCTTTGTTTTTACCATCGTTGAGGTGCCCTTGAGCATGACATGTAACACAAACAAATTCAGCCTGAAGCAGATGAGCTTGTGGTTGACAACTGTGGTGAAGGACACTGCTCAGGAATCTCAAATAAAGCTTGGCAGAAATAAAAAAAAAAAAAGGGGGACTTGCACGAAGTCATGCACGAAGACTGACAACAAAAATGTGGATGACTATGATTTTTCTTCTACTTGTGCCGTTTATCTCCAGCACAAGCAACAGCACCAGAAATCGATAACAAACAAATGTGTGACAACCTGCACTATGTCCTGGGGCACAGCAGACATGTTCTTGGGCAGGATGATGACCACAGCCCCAGCTGACTGGCGCAGGGCTTTCTGGTACTCTTCATAGGAGAAGTCTACCAGCCGCATGATAACACAGCGACGACTTAGTACCTCTGCTTCCACAGTACGGGCCTCTGTGTTCAGGATGGCATTCCTGGTACCTGAGGGTACGAAGACACACTGATCATCCAACAATAACTCCTGTCTTTACGATGACTAGAAAAAAACGTATCCTGCTATTAAAGCACTAGAGCTGTTAAATAGAGACTAAGATTAATCAAAAGTCACTAGGGTTGGGCGGTCTATACTCTACAGTGGAAATTAGTTTACTGGGAGAGATTTGGCAGAACTGTTTCCACCACAGCAGCTATCCCTTAGAGTCTCATAAGAGATGCCTCATAAGTTAATGTGAGGACTGCTTACCATGTTTTTACGTGATGTGAGAGAGACAGTTGGTGGTGTTAATGCACCTCTATGCTGGTTTGCCAACAACAGCAGAGGAAGAGGGTGACAAGAAAGCACGGAGGAGGAGAGTGAAATTGTAAATACAGAGCAGGAGGCATCTCAACTAACCCAAGACGAGGAAGAGAAATCGTCACTGAAAGGGCTGCAGCTTCTGTCATATGAGCATGGTTTTGATTTAGAAATTCTGACAAAGTACGGTTATTTAAAATGTTTACTGATTTGAATTTAGAGAATAATTGCTGTATCGTGATACATGTCGTCACCATGATATATAAAATCATTGAAAAAGTGACAGATTTTGGCCATATCACTCACCCCGAAATGTCACCATATAGTCAAACTAATGACGAGGCTAAAATAGAGCATACATCAGACAATAACAGGGGGCTGTGTTTGGCTGATCTCTTTGTCAAGTCTGGTAGCATTTATTAAATTTCATCCAAAACTTGGCACAGGAATAGCCATGGCTACTTATAATACTTCTTAAAATAAGCAAGCCATTTAAGCAGTTAAGAAATCAATCCATCCATTCATCATTTTATTATAAATAAAAACTAGCAAACTATGCGAACCTGCGTTTTGTGTATGTCCCGTTTGAGTTGGATATTTCTTTTTTTTTGCAATATTGCTAATGTCATGATGTATTAACACTGCTAATGAAAAAATGGGTACAGTTTAGTAAAGGCTACACACTTAAGAATGACAGTCAGATATAACTTTAAGGAGTAATGATCTTGATATGCTTCTAGGAAGTGAGTTAGCTTGATGCTGCCTGCTAGCAATGCTAAGCCACGCTAGCAGCTAGCTAGCTATCGCTACACTACATGCTGTCATTGAACCGTTACTTCAGATTAATTTAACGTTAGCTGGAGACAACAACAAGGCTAACTTGAGTTAGCTGTTGGAGACCGATCTAATTTCTGGTCAAGTTAAGGCGGTAATGCTTACATTTATTCCGATGTAATACACTAGATAAATAGCTGCCTTACCGTACGGCTGTCCCTGCAGGTCGTACTGCTGCATGCGGTATACCGTGAACTCATGTGCCGCCTCGGCCGGCAGCGGTGACACCAGGATCAGCACCGCGGGGATAAATACAATGAAGGTGAGGGGAAACGTGGATTTAAACATGTTATCAAATACTTCGCTAGCCTCTTCAAACATCGTGGCAATTGTATTCAGCGCACAGCTAAGGTGAGAATAGTATTTTCAGCTGTCACCGTTCTCAGCAACTGACAGCTGGGGACCCCGTGAAGCTAACCAGCCAACCTCAGACCAGAATCAGAGCAGCTGATAAATAATTCTGATCAGGCAAGTAGCTGGACACCAATCACTACGGACTGGGACTAGAACTAATACAACATTACTACCAGTTTATGAAAATAAAGTAATACAGTGCAATATGTACTGAACAGTACGTGTTTATTTAAGATAATTATCTGATAACTACATATTTCAAAGTGTGTTGAATCAAGGGTCCTTCAGGAATCTACTAGGACAGCTAAAATTGAAGTGCTGTGTGTTATTTAATGGCACTAGGTGGCGCTGTACACCATAGAAATTTACTATGATAGCGGTACTGTGAATAATGTCATCTGGATTACAGTTGACTATATTTAAAATAAATGTTCAGACTTCAGTTTAAAGTGTAAAATATATTAAAACGTTAAAAGTCTAATTCTTTTTTGTGAACCTAATTATGCCAGAGGTGCAACCGTCAAATTAGTCCAGAGTCCCTTCCACACAATAAAGCACTTCTTGAAGCACAGACAAGTCTGTAACCAGGATGATTGTGGTCAGGAGTCTTGTGGGCAACTTTTTTTCTGGTTTGGTTGGAGACTGTATGACTCTAGGCTGACACTTAGCTGTTTGATCATTCCCAGGCACACTGATTTAGAAAGAAGGGTTAAAATGTGTGCAATGAAGAAAGAAGGGCCCTTGAAGTAACACTGATGGTGAAGGATACTCTTCAATGTTATTTTTATGTTATGAATCAATCAATCAATGAGCATTTCTGATCAATTTCTTTCAACTACACTACAGAAATGGATTCTGCTATCTTGCTGTGTCCTGCTGTTGTCCATCACATGATCTTACACTGGAGCAGAGGAATATATTTTATTTATATATTTTTGTTTCCACCAGACGTTTTGACCAAGTTTTAAATCATGAAACTCAATAATAAAAATTAAAAGCCTGAGTCCAGTTGGGTAGAGCTGAAAATCATATTCCTCTCTCTTTGTCTTCCCTCCCTGTCTCTCGCTCCCAGGGCTGCTCTGCTAAGTGGCAGATTAATGCTGATATGATGTCCTGCCGTCCCACTTAATGGACCTTGGCGTCATTATTTCCTGTTGTATGAGTAATCCATGCCCAGGCTGGTGAGAGAGCAAGCAGAAAAGAAACCACAAAGCCAATATGGACGTTGAAACTAATTGTAATAATTTTACATTATTGAAAAATGATCATTTGGAGATCTGCTGACAAGGGAAACATACTGCTTGACATAAACATGACAAACGCAGAAAAGAGCAATTGTCTGAGGAGGAAAGTCATGTTCTTGTATGGATGCTGTGTGAGTGGCACAGCAGCACTGGTGTCACATGAATCTAATTTCTCCAAATTCATAACATCCTGTTATCGCAGCATCTTCCGACACAGTGGCTCAGCAAAAATGCACGAGGTCACATTTTTTTCACTTGATGTCGCCTCGTCCAAAAACAAACATTTTTTCCAAACATGACCGTGTGCGCACTACAGTGACAGCACACGCACGCATGCGCATACACAAACACACACACACACACACACACACACACACACACACACACACACACACACACACACTACTTACCTAATCCTGACCTTTAACCTTAACCCAAGTGTTCACCCTAAAATTTTAATGATTGACATTGTGAGGACTTGTGTCTCCGTAGGAAGACGAGTCTCCACACAGTGGCTTTGTAAAAAGATTTATGCAACCACAACATGAGTAATACACATCCACAGACACACACGTACACACACACAATGCATGAGCTGTTCAGTGTCCTCATTTCTTTCCAGCACTCCTGGGAATGTCCTGAATCAGACCAGCCTTTGCTCCCGACCCCCGGCCACAGAAAAACACTTTCTCTGTGCGACCACACAAAAGGTGCAGTCAGTGTGTGTGTGGGTAAGTACCGTGGATTAACGAGAGATTAGCTACCTTGCAGTAAGTAAGCAATTTCTGAGTAGCCTGTCTATGTAAGTGGCCTCCCCCTCGGTTTATTGCCCCTTCCCATTCTCAGAGGATGCTGTCATTTTCTCACCACGCTGGACGGCTGCTCAAACACTTGCCACACTGAAGTGTTTAAACCGCTCCACGACAAGGTCAGAATCACAGAATACCACAGATATACTGTAAGAGGGAATGATTTCTGTCATGGGAACTGTGCTGAGGCCTCCACACAGACACAACTATCAGCACACAATGACAGTCTTTCTAACCAGGACCTATGGAGCAAGTTTTCTGAGTCATTCACTCCTTAAAAGACCGCAATAATCCCCTTGTTAATGAGCAGAAGGTTAGAAAACAGCAAGTCCTGCCTGATGGAGAGATCTAAGAATAAAGGAGGGGGGGCATGATATGACAAAGTGGTCAGAGGATCTGAATCATTTCGATATGAATACTACTTCATACAGAATTCACTTTTTTTGAGCTGGTAAGTTGCAGCCACTTGACTACATAGTAACTGGGTCCCGGCAGCATTATAATGTGAAGTTTAGTGAAGTTAAAGTAGTGAAGTTATGGTATAAACCTAAAATAGAAATACTCGAGTAAAATACCAGTACCTGTACTTGCACTTTACTCAGGGGCAGATTTTACCATTAGGTAATGCAGGGAACTGCTTGAGCCCCGAACTGAAAGAGCTCCAAACAGCCACAGATTTATTGTGAAATTTTGAATTATGTTACTTTTCTAACTATAGCACCATGAAATAACTTAAAAAAGCCCCCCAAAACACTCATCTATATACTACTTACTGTGTACTTTCTATAAACATTGTACTACACTTACATGACAAATAAATGGGACTGGCTATGTTGTAAATTCAGATTTTACTTACAAAATATAACCATTAAAATATGATGCATTATAATTCATTAAACTATCCAGCATTATATTAGAATTAAAAGCTGCACCTTGAACAGATGTGAAGTAAATTTAGTATGTTGTGCTGGTAATCCCTCTTTTTCAATTCGAAGTAAAAATCTGAATGCAGGACTTTAACTGTGCAGTATTAATAGTTTTAAGTACTTCTACCACAGTGAATACCAACATTCCCAGTAAGAGAAATGCCCACATCACTAAATCCACCCCTGAATGTACTTAGTTACTTGGTACCACTTAGGTCAATATGATGATTAATTAGCACCTGAAACGTCTTGTTTTAGGGGATGGTTGCTATCAATTCAATAAAAGAAAATTGCAGGATTAAAAAATACTTATTTTAAATACTTATTTGTGAGAAGATTCGGTCTGAGGGTTTGAACTGTGGCTGTTCTCTCAACATGACCCGGTAATAATGGACCTGGTGTGTGTACCGAGATGATGGCTGCCTCTCAATATAAAATACGACCATGCTTTTCTCTCCTGCTGATTTACCGTGATTTGTGGCCACAGGCCTGGTGGAGGCAATATTGCCCTGGCTTCTTTACGTACCAGGCAATTGATTTACCAATCATTTTCATCAAGGCCGGTGGAAATAAGACAAAGAAAAAGGGATATCATGGTGTATGACAGCTGAGCTGCAGCCACTGAGGCTGTGGGCCTATTTGGTTGCGCAGGGCAACAGTCAGATAATGGATGACGAGGCCTCTTGGAGCCAGCCGTTCCATTAGGTTTTGTTAATGCGGTCAGAGGAGGTTGGCGTGGCTCATCCGCCTTCATATCCACTTTCAGAGACGCTCACTCATGCCGGCCAGTGGATTCGGCCTATCTCTCTCTTGTGCTCTCGCCGCTGTCTTGCTTTATGCTCTTAACCTCCTCTTACAGTACATCCTTGTGTTCCATCGTCATTTTCCCTCGTCTTCTCCTCTGCTCTCTCACTGCTTTTGTATTTGTTCCTCTCCCTTTTCTCCATGGTTCTCGTACAGGGGTTGAGTGGATCCATTTTGTGCTGCTGCTTTAGATTAGCTGGTGGTTTTCTTCAAGTATCATCACAGTCATTGCACAAGAGTAAACGGTACATATTGTCTCTGAATTATATGCCGAGGGATTTGCGGTTGATTCACACTTTTGCAATACAGAACTCTTAGAAGCTTATTTTTAAATGTGTGTGCTTCTCCAATGCTTTACAAGCACATAACTGCAGCATGTGTGGCAAACTGGGAAGTCCAGGCTTGTGAAAGAGGTGTGTGTGTCATGGCCCACTGTCAGGTCTGTGTGAACTGTACATTTGGTGGGGGAACAGAGAGAAATTCATGAATGGAGACATGGGTGTGTATCTGCTTGTGTGTGTGTGTGTGTGTGTGTGTGTGTGTGGCAATCACTTGCTGCATAATGCTGGGAATGTAAGCGTCATGATGGGAGAGGATCTTGTCTAACACTTTCCTGTTTGTTTTTCTTTCTTTCGGCCCATCAGGGTTGGATTACCAACCTTGCAAAGTGGCCCCATACTTGCAGGGGACTTCAGCTCTCAGGTTCATTGCATGTCTATTGTTCTTTTGATGGTAATCTGATTAAATGCTACTTTGTTTGCACCACTGATGTAGAATATGAATTGAGGGTGGTCCTGCAATGTCAGCTACTTTTGTGGCCCTGTCTTGTATCTATCTATCTATCTATCTATCTATCTATTTTTTTTGTGCTGTCATCAGCTATCTATCTATCTTTTTTTTGGCCAGTTGGGGTCAGCAGAACAAGCTGCAAGCACAACACTCACAACTTATGAAGCTGTTACAGCAAATGAGTGAACAAACAGCTGTATGTTTACTCATCCAGCAGATACAGAGCAGCACTGGAATAAAATACACTAAGAATTCTGAGAGGAAATGCAATATTGACTCTTTTTAAGCTCCGTTTTTGGTCTGTAGCAAATCCTGTGTGAAATATCTGGTTGATAAAAACCATTATGTTCACCAGCAGGTGGCTAGCTGCCGGTCTGCTGTTTGGTACTGGACAGGTAGCATTTAGGGTTTTGTTTTGTTTTGTTTTGTTTTTCACTGAAAATGGCTGCATGCTAATGCCAGAAACAATGTTGATGAGAGCAGTGAGAGTGAACCAAAACTGTCAAAAATCAGAACAATCAGCTGAAAGTTGCTAAAATGTTCAGTAGAGCTGAGGAGAAGTGCAGAGATGGGTGTGGGTTCCTTACTCCGAGTAACCCCGTTGGCATTACATAAAACTGATGATATTAAAATATTGATTGGTGCAACTTTAAGTCTATATCAGCCAGGTATTACAGTGTTGTTTTGTGGCTGCTAATGGCGTTTATATTAGTGTCAATATATTCTAAAAGTTTCCTTCATCCCTCCAAAAGTGCTTCCTCTGACCTTCCCCTCATCATCCCTTCGCTGCCTCATGTCCTTGCATCCCCACCAAAGCGACCCTGATTTCTCCTAGACCAAGTAGGCCTTGTGTTCCTCGCCTGTACCTCCCTGTCATGTTTTCATCCGCCCGGCTGGTGCATCACAATGGATGCCTGTGCCTGCTGAGCTCCCTCTGACCTTCTCCCTCACCCAGCTGCTCTCTCTCTCTCTCTCTTTCTCTCCCCCAGCTGAGCGGGAAGCTGCCTTTCTGCCAGCCTAATAAATACAGAAACAAATTGCGGCAGGTTAGAAGTATGCAGCGTGGGCCGGAGCTGTTAATGTAATGAACTTGGCTTCATGGAAATACGAGGCAATTAAACTCCCACGGTGCCTCCCTCTGGCCTAGACAGACAGACTGAAGGGGGGGTGTTCGAGACCCTGAAGAGAGAGAGAGAAAAGAGTTAAAAGAGAGAGAGGGAGAGAAAAATGGGGGCTCGACAAAGAGAATAGAGCCATTTAGCAGGCCCACAGGAGTAGGAAGTGTGCTGACTGTGATTGAGCTTAAACACCAATTAGTCATGAGGCCGCCTTGTTTGGGGGTCAGCTCAGGCCTACAGGAGCACTGTCCGACCATCGCTCACTCTCCTGCTGTTTGTTTTGGTTGTTTGCCGCCCTGATTGGCCTGATTGCTGACTGATTGCCAGCCAGGTTTAAGTCGTTCAGATGGCGAGAGAGAAACAGGGATGAAGACGGGGATCAGTGTTCTGAGTGTTCACGTATTTAGAGCTCAATATCTCATCAGATGTTTTTTTTCCAGTCGGCTGTTGCTTCTCTAAGCAAACAGACTAAATGTCATGTGAACAGTCTTCTTCCATCTGTTGAAAGAAAAATACATTACCGTGTTGCTTCCATTACTGTCCTTCTCGCTGTCTCAACCTGATTAGAAAACACACAGCTGAATGTATCATAACCATGTAGGACAATGATATTTGCGTTTTTCATCCTAATGTTCACACTCCAGGGACTAGTTTGACATTTTGGAAAATACGCTCATTTGCTTCATTGCTTTATTCTTCATATTGATCATTAATAAGCTGGGGCCAGCAGCTGGTTAGCCTAACTTAGCATAAACTGACTGGAAACAGGGTGAAAATGATAGTGTGTCTCTGTCCAAAGGTAACAAAATCCACTCAGTACTAGTACCATTTCATGGAGGGTTTTGTGGAGATATAACGTGCTAATTAGTGAGCTTTAGAGTTGCAGTTCAGTGGATTTTGTGAGCATCAGAGTTAGGGTAGCTGTTTCCCCTCTTTCCACTGTGTGCTAACCAGTTCCTGGCTCCAGCTTCATATTGATAGATAAATAAAATAAATAAGAAAAAATACATTTCTTAACAATAAATTGTAACATGTTTTGGGCTCACAGAGCACAAACTTAGTAAAGAAAGACAAAGTTACCCCTTATTGAAGGCCCTCAGATACCGCTCTGTTGAGGAACTCAAATCGAGAGCCAGCATCAAACGTGAGTTGTGGATCTGCTCCAATCAGGGAGGCCTGATCCCTCGGCTTTTGCCACATCTGGTTTGTAATTGGCTGTGCTGCTGTAAGGATGATGCAGAGGGCCGAGAGGACTGTTGGAGGCTGTCTTCCATTCAGCCTGCTTGATGAGTTTTTATGAGGGAAGTCCAATATCTTCCAGCAGCCCATCACAGCGTGGTTGTTACAGCATGGTATCTGCCTCCTGGGCCACACTGCCTGAGATATTCTATATCATTCTCTCTTTTCCTCATGGATTCATTGTTTGTTATGAATATAAATATCGGCTGGCGTTTGCCAGATGCACAAGAGTGTGGGAGAAAGGAGGAGGGGGAACATGATTGAAATTCTAGTGAACCTTCAGGAAGTAATCTGGACCAGGGTGCGCAGGAGAGAGGGAATGGTTTCCGTCTGCTTCTGTTTGCACTCTTGCTGAGATTTGTGTGAAATGAGACTTTCTTGCCACATGGCTCACACGCTTTCTCTCTCTCTCACTGTGTGGATATCACAGTACTGACCCAGAGCTTATCGATCTAGCTGCATACACGATATCAGCACGGGGCGTTAACCCGATCTCCCCACACAAACACAAAACATCTGTGCTGCTGACTCTCATAAAGCCAACCCACCACCTCAGTGCGAAACTGTATTCACAATAGCAGAGAGGCTGGTCTTTGGTCTGAAGAAGCTCAAAATCTGCTGGCTTTGAAGCTACCAGGAAGCCATTCTCTCACTCAGCACAGATAACGCTCAGGCCTTAACCCAAACTCAGATCCATGTGCTTGCTGCACACAGGAAATGAAGAAAATGTGATGAAATGAGTGAGGAAAGCAGAGTGTGAAGTTCAAACAGTGAAACCAGTGATGCAGTGTGTAAATGAGTGATGACCTATTTTGTAACCCAAACATACGCACCATGTAAGATTTTCTTAAGTGTTAATGCTACCTTGACAGAACTGAAGACGTTTTCTATTCAGATGAGTTTGGTGAAGTCAACTCACAACCAAACTGTCTTAAGCTGCAAGAATGCCAAAAAATCAAATATAAAGAAATTAACAGTGCACACTTTTAGCTACCAGTCACTAGACAATCATCATGGCACGTGTTTCTCCAAGCGTTTCCTACAGGCCCTATTCAACACGGCCATGAAATAAAGAGCTCCTGCCCTGACCACTCAGAGCAACAAAGAAGTGTTCGGAGAGCTGCTGCTGTTTCTCGTAGACTTGTTTTTTAGAGGAAAGCATTAGAAGCATTCGAACAGCAGATTCGATTTATCCAGGCCAGCCACAGCTGTATAACAGCAGCTTTCTCCACCAAACCTAATGCCTTATTTTCAACAGTGTTTGAAATGTTTATCTAGTTTGAGGAACCTGCTAAAAAATGTATTTTTAGCTTAATTGTGATGCATTTTAATGTGTGTGTGTGTGTGTGTGTTTGTGTTTTCTGTGGGCTTTCAAATTTCAATTATCCTCATCATAAAGAGAGCAGTGCATTCCTTCAGTTTCCATTCAAATGTAAAGTAATAATAGTAAACACCTACCATCATCACAAAGAACAATAATCACATTAATATTTTCACAAACACATGATAATATGACAGGAGACGCTGTGTAATCTCATACCAATCATACTTTGTGTTAGGAATCATCTCGTCTCAGGGACTACGGGCTGTATTTTAAAGTACAATGCAAGGCGATGGTGATGCTCCTCTCTCCTTATGGCTGAATCCCAGATGAGGATGTGTTGAGGACCTGACAGGAGCCGATTCATCATCCCTCACGGATCATCCATCACCAGCAGCAGGCAGAGGAGCAGTGTTAGGCTGGGTGACAGCCCAGGAGCGTATAGGGAGCACTCTGCTCCAACTGCCCCGCAGGATGCTCGGCCCAACACGCGCTTCGGGGAGCTTCCTGCAGTGCTGTGCAATGATGAGTTCAGCCTGTGCAATGTCCAAATGTTGAAGTGATAGATTAAGAAAAACTGAGCATAGGCAGGGGTTACAGGATATCTATTAATGTCATCACACCGGCAGAAAGATCCGGTGCAATCTGAATTCAGGGTGTGAGAAATGAATCATACAGTTAGATTTACTGAGTTTACTGGAGTGTGATTCAATTTCAGTCTGAGTTTTCATTATCTAACTTGACTAACTTTTGATCTAACAGGATGAGGAGAAAAGATGTTTGACATGTTGGAAGAGGACAGGGAGTGTTATTTAATATTGCTTGGTCATGTGGTCATCTTTGGATATTATTTATCATCGTACTTTTGTAGCCTACTTTGTACTTTGAATAATGTTTTCCCGTTGTGGCTACGCTTTGCCGGAGTTTCCTAGAATTAGCTGCTCTAACAGGTTGCTCTCTTCACCTGCTCTGTCGGCCACACCTTTAGAAAACTTCTGTAAATATTCAATTGAGTATTTGTATAAATATTGCTTTCAAGTGCTATTTCACCTGGTGAAGGATAAAACTTAAAGTTTTATTTTAACTTTTGGCATGAAAGTGGAAACAATACTAAGAGTGAGCTAGCTGATTTTTGAGGGTATGTGAGACTTTGAGCTAAATGCTAATGTCAGCATGCTAACGTGCTCACAATGACAGTGCTAACATGCTGCTGTTTAACAAATATTTGCCAGGTTCACATCTTAGTTTGGCATGTTAGTTTGCTAATATTTGCTAATTAACACAAGTACAGCTGAGGCTCATGGGGATGTCTTCAGTTTTGGTCATGAAACAATGTATTGAATAAACTGTACTTTAACCCTTGATGAAACGTTAAGGCATTACCAAAGTTATTACAATATGTCCTCAGGTAGACCATCCAACACTTGTTAGGTAACGCTAGAAGGAAATGTCTGGAGATAGTGAGATTTAAATGTCTTCAAAATTTCATGGAAATCCATCAAAGGGTTGTTGAGTTATTCCAATTCGGACCAAAATGGAAAAAAATGGACCGAATGTCTGACTGACGAACACACCATCATTGGCATTCTCAGAGCCACGTTTTTCTCTTTTCTTGTGTGTACATGTACATATCTGTATGCATCTGTGCATGTGTTTTACATCTTGTCTGTGTAGGTATACATATATACTGCATGTGTGTGTCCCAGTTGTACTGCCCCGCCACCTGTCTGGATGTCCACCGCCTCTCGTCCTTTGATGCTGGGCGGTGGTGTGTCATCCAGATGTGGCGGCAGAGGAGCGAAGAGTTCAGTTAGTCCCTGGAGATTTTCCCCCTGAGCCCCTCGCACAAGCAGGGCCACTGGGAAGAGCGATACAGCTGACATATGTGTGTGTTTTCTTGCCTGCCTGTCCTCACCCTTCTCTCCATTGTTGCATGCCTCCCTCCTCTGGAGCTGAACTTCCCACTTTCTGCTTCTCCTTCATTTTACCTGCTGCTGTTTCTTCCTTTTTCTTCTGCCTTTGGCCTTCGTCCTCTTGAATTCCCAACTGTGGCTGATTTTCAACGTCCTCAGCTGGACATACTTATCACATTAAGATCAGCTGTGCTGGATTAAGGATAGTTGAACCTTTGACATAATGAAATTCTTTCTTGTGGTTAATTTGCTTCCCTTCATTGTCTCTGTCTCTTTCTTTCTTTGTGTCCTGATTTGAAGTTTAATTGTATATGCTTATATGGTCATTCTGCCATTTGTCAATAGTTCCTTTTCATGCAGAAAAAGCACAGGTGTAATCAAAAACATGCACAATACCCTGCTATTCTGCATGCAACCTCACTGTTATGACTCACTGAGACGCTGAAGTGTAAAAGCACCGTTGTTAATGTTATTAGTTACACCTGTGTTTCTCGTGCTATGACAAATCAAAATGTCCGTTGTGGAAAAAAGATGATTCAATTATTCAGAAAATGGTCTTGTAAAATATGAAAAAGGTGTGCGATCCTTCACATTAGATACAGATGAGAAGTGAGTGTATTGATAATGGACACACATGTGGCTGTGCAGTTTTGTTATAAGCAGAGCTAGTGTTGGCCTCATGCTTGAGAAGTATGGGAAAGAACAGAGTGAGAACACTAACAGAGAGCCCTGCAGGCAGCATGCATCACACGCAATCCCTCTCTTTAACAGCTTACAGCAAAAAGTCCCTGAGCTTTAGGGAACATATGTGTCTATTTTCACTCAAAAGAGCCATTCAGCATGCTTGTGTGAGTGTGTATATGTGTGTTGGCTTGTGTTAGAGTTACTTTTTCTTACTATATCTGGCTAACAATTGAGGGCAGCTGCAGAGGGGGTCTTCGAACGGTCACTGAAGTTACTGATGCTACAGAAAGGTACAGTGCTGCTGCTGCTGCAAAAAATTGACCTACTGTATAATATGAGTCTACAGCAGGAGACACTGCCTACAGCTATATGATCTGAGTTCAAGCTATGTCTCAGCAAGCCTCTGCCATGCTTGAATTGCCCTTGAGCAACAAACTGAATCAAATACTCTCACCTCTGCTGGATAGGGAGAAGTGAAATAAAAAACATTTCAGAGAAATACCTTAAAGCCTGTACAACCTCTTCCACGCGGAGGCTGATGCAGAGATTGCAGATAATTGAGAGAAGTCTAAATTATGTCGGGAGACAGAAAAACATAGATGATCGACATTCAAAAAACTCTGTTTCTTCAGTCTATTTTTTCATCTGCAGCCATGCTGCTGCCCTGTGTGAAGGGGCGAGCTCTGGTTCAGTCTGGAAACAGGATGTGGGCAGGAGAACTGGGCATCTGCCACATGCCATGGAGCCTCTGGAGCTCATTTGCATAGGTTATGTCTGTGTGTGTGTGTGTGTGTGTGTGTGTGTTTGTACAAGTGTTTGGTTTGTAGCCGGGTGTCCAATGAAATCCTTGTGTGCATGTGTGTCTGCGTAGTTGTCCATTGTCAGTTTGTGCGTGCCTATATTTGCAAATGTTGGGTTCATACCCCCTGTTTAGTGAATGCTTGTATATAACAACTGTGTGTGTGAGTTTGTGTGTGCATAAATGTGTGTCTGTGCATGGGCTTGTTCCCTCCCCCATCTCTTGCGTAGGCTTCTTTTCCCGGCACAGCACCATGCATGGCATCCCCGCTGGCACTGTCTTCAGCCCACCCTGGAAAAGTCAAAGACAGGCAGCCAGGCTGTCTGTCTCCTTCAGTCTGTCATCAGCCTCACCTCTCGATCTTTCCGCTCTGGCAGTGTGTGGTTCAATATCAAAACATGAAGACGGTCAGGACAGGAGCACGACGCTGCAAAAATATTTACCCTTCCTATTACCCATCAGATATCTTTCAGCAAATGCATCCGTTCAGTAGTGACTGGCAAAAAATACTAACTTTGTAGACTTGAGACGGGGACTCATGTGAAAGAAAAGGTGTTTATCTCACCTACTGTGTCTAAAAAACACTATCAACACATCTTTGAAAGGAAAATGTTCAAATCCAGCAAATCTATTACAAGGCAAAAGACATAAAACTGCTCTACTCTATTTTCCTAAACTATGTGAGTGTTACCTATAAAAAGGCAGATCACTCCTCCACGATGAAGATGATACCACATAACTGAAATCAGACTGGGAACAAGGAAATTGAATTGCTGGGTGCAACATCTATAGTGTCCTGATATACAGTAATATTGACTTATGGTCTAAATGGACATTTTTGATACAGAAGCCTTTTCTTTCTGAAAGCAAGGCCACATCACACAAACAACATGTGACATTGTTTCTATGCTTTAACAAAGCAATGTATTAAAAACAGGATTACAGCTTGCTGTTTCAGTGAAGGTTTCAGTTGCTGAAAATGAAGGTATGATCCCAGTCGGTCACTCTGCTTCTGTGCTTTATCCTGGCTCAGTGTGCTGGAAAGTCTGGATGCTGCAGACTAGTTTAAACAAACAAATAAGCCCAGAGGGAAAATATGAGAAATACCGGCAAACATCAGCACCTTGGCTTGAGAAATGAGCGCCGATCGCTGCCCTAAAAGATGACTTGTTTTGTGCTGAGACGGCAGCGCCTACATGATCTACGATTAATGTTGTCGTGCCACGTCTGTTCTCATCTTGTGCAGCTTTTCTCTCATAAGTGCTGATTAATTTTGTGTAGTTTTCAGAGTGGGCAGTAATTCCTGGCAGGCAGCTTCTATTTGCCCAGGGTTTGAGATATCCATCTGTGAGATTGTTCAGCAATTTAAGTAGGACTGGTGTTGTGCACGTTGAAGGCTGTTGCTCTGGTTGGAAAAACCACTGAGCCAGTAAGAGATTTGTAGGCGGGATTAAGAATGTGGACATCATCTCCCTGTGCCAGAGGCAGAAAAATGGCAGCAGAGAGACTGACATTGTTGTATATATTGAAATAATTGCACTTACAGAAAAATTACTCTCAAACCTCCTTATTTCCTCAATTCACATTAAAGCGTTTAGTGAAGAACATTAACGTTCATCTAGAGGTGTGATCGTGTCCACAACTGAAAACAACTGCCTGCTGCTGCTGGAAACAGGCTTGACAAGAGCAGCGACAGTGAACCAAAACAGTCTGTAAAATGACAACAATGATCCGAAAGTCTGGAGCTGCTGAATTGCCTCATAACTGTCTGAGAGCCCTTTCACATTACCCGCAGTCATTTGATCCATTGTTACTGTAATACAAAAATAATCATTAGTGCAGGTTTTTTTTTTTTTCTACTTTGCTTTTGTAATTTTTGTTTTAGTGGAACACGATCACAGAGGAGAACTGAACTGACATTTCACCAGGGGAAATGAAACACAGCTCATGTGTTTCTTTTCCAAGAGTAACAGAAAAATGACATGCAAAGACAACACCACCGATGTTCAGCAAGCATCACCTCAATTCCATATCAGTTTCAGTCCATCTAATCCGCAAGACATTGATCTCGCAAATATACATTCTATTCTGCCTTTGTCGTATCATGTTCATATACAATAAAATTAACACAGCTTGAGGCAACACAAACCAAATTCTATTCACCTCTACTGCATGGTGATGGCAGCAGAAATCTCACAGACGGATATTTTAAACCCGTGCAAATTAACTACACTCTATCTACACAACTCAGTACTATTGGAGGTAAGTGGGAAAATACTGTATGTCTTTTTGTGATGTGGGGTGCCCATCACAGGTCATTTGTTCAGGAGAAACTCAATGCATCAGTAGCCTACTTTACTGTTCGC
Source organism: Chaetodon trifasciatus (assembly GCA_037975065.1). Classification (NCBI taxonomy): domain Eukaryota; kingdom Metazoa; phylum Chordata; class Actinopteri; order Chaetodontiformes; family Chaetodontidae; genus Chaetodon; species Chaetodon trifasciatus. Next base: position 5,338,024 of record JBBMOE010000022.1, read on the forward strand.
CCAGAAAAGTAGAAACCTCATCCTGGAAAAAGACACTGAAGTCTAATTTTGTGCAGTGCGATGATAGATTGCTCTGATAAAGTAGCTGTGAGTTATGAGACGGACAGACGGCTCCAAGAACATTGCAGGGGCTGCAGTTCTCGTCCCCCAAACTGCTTTTGTAAGATATTATCTAACTTCAAAGAGAACACAAGAGTTTAATTAATGAATGTTATGTCTGGACATGTAATACTCTTTGAAATACAGTCTAATCTTAGCTGCTGCCCTCTAATCATTTTAGATTTACAGCAGGGAGCAGCAGTTGGAGCCACCCGCGGCCGTGTCTCTACCTCAGAGCCAGATCATTAGGATGTCCCTGCTATTGTACTCTAACTGTTTTTTTTTTTTTTTAACTTTGTTGTCTACTTATTCTGTGCTGCATTAATTATATTAAATTCTACTTTTAACAAAGACTTTTGTAGAGGGCTCAGAATAGTTTTTAAGGACACTTCAGTGGGACAGGAAAGCTGTGCTGGACACACTGGGATTAAACTGACTTTCTACTTACAAGACGCTCTCTCCGCTGGGCCTCCTGTCACTCTCCAGTGTCAAACTTAAAGGCCAAGTCCAAAACTGCTGCATCGTGCCTGCAGATGAAACACTGTCAGCCCTCTACTGTCTTTGTTGACAGAGTGATTTACTGGGTTGAACATATTGATGCCTGGGCTTCTGAGACATGAGCGGATGTGACTTTGCAACCTCTTAAAATGTACTTTTTTCAACGGTTTCCGTGCTGCAAAATACTCTCAAAATATAGACTCTGATTTACAATTGTCTGTTCACTAAAACACTAGACCACCTCAGATGAAGACAGATTGTCCAATCATAAGCTCAGCAACTCTAATTAGGCCTGTCAAGCTTTGATTTGTTGTGGGGTCACAGGTTACGTCAAAAACCTTGTAGCAATTCCCCACTATGTGAAGGCCATCTGGATGCTATTACATATATCCAGCACATTGCCAGTGACTGCCAAACTGTCATATCAGCATTGGACAGTATCAATGTACTCACATTGTTTATGTTGTGAAACGGTTGCAGTTGGCTTGGGTTTATGCACCAAAGCTACTTGGTTCAGCAAAAGATCATGTGCTACAATAAGAATGTTATTGTTATGTACTTGACATAACTTAAGCGTAACTTGAAATAGGTCATCTCTGTCTTTCCGTTTCATGTGGACATGAAGAGCGGTGAAAGCCCTGTGTTTGTTTGACCCATCTGTCCACCCCACCTTCCTCCATATGTAGACTTTCTTGCTCTTTATACGCCACCTGACGTCCTCCTGCCATAATAACTACAGCCACTAGAGGTTGCAGCCTAACACTAAACATAAATGTGGGTGTAAGAACCTGCTTGCACAGTCTGTATATGGCTGTTTTTCTCATGAGGACTGGCAGGTATATCCGAGTGTAGAATAACAGTTGGAGTTTAGTCCAACTTTTTATTGGATTTAAGTAAGCTTACACTCCATCAAGCCCAGTCAGCGTTACAGAGATTGCATTGCTGTCACATTAGTCCTCACTCAATAAGCTTCTCTTATGTGTCTTCCTCAATACTAAAAACGAAAGCAGACTTCTGGAAAATATGAACAAGTAGGAATGCTAAGCATCTAAACAGGGTTATATCAGAAAATAATGATGATCTTATCTGACATTTTACATCCTTATTTCCATGTCTTCTAGCCTACATGGAACATCAGTTGGTGAGAATGGTGAATTTTTGTCTGGGATCTAAAAACTTTAGCCTCTGTCTGTTTATTACCTTTTCAAGTGCACATTTATGACCCTTTCTGCAGAGTCCCCTTTTAAAATGAGTCCTCTTGAAACAGTAAAAAGTCAGTCAGCTCAAGGAGCTAACTGTAGCTTAATTAGCTAGCTAACTGCAGCTGATACAATCTAACATCTAAAGCTGATGTTTGAAGCCTTTTTTTGTCTGCCTCTATCTTAAATCACTGAATCAGAATCAGAATCAGAATTCTTTATTGATTCAGTGATTTAAGACAGAGGCAGACAAAAACAGGCTTCAAACATCAGCTGACCAACGGTTTCAAAAATATCTAAGACTTTCAAGTGGTTCATCTGCCACTGTTATTACGATAAACTGCATATGTGCCAAGCAAGAACAGAAAACTTGGGTGGCCAGTTTCCATCATTACATATTGTGATAGTATGCTTCTGACTATGTTACTATGATTGTGTATTTTCTGCCCATTGTTTCATTGATTCCACATACATATCTCCTGCAGTGGCAATAGACCATTAGTTCCCTAATAGCATAGCAGGTAAACATCTGAGACAATCACATGGCAAACAGAGAAACACTATCAATGCCTCTCAGCCTCCAGAAATATGATCCCACACCTTGACTCCTTCAAAGTACCTCAGCACCTCTGTGAAAGAGCAGAAGGAGAGACAGTGTCCCTTTAAGGAATAACTCACAGAGGAAGAAGAAAAGCTGCAAAGTTGGAAGGAGAGGAGGTGTGTATGTGTACGTGTACATGTCAAACTGATAGACACTTGGGGGAGAGACAGAGGAAGAGAGAGAGGGGGGGGGGGAAAGAGAGATAAGGAGAAAGAGAGACAAAGACAGAGAGACACAGCATTGCATTAGGCACTAAGAGCCATTCCTCGTTCGCTAAAGGCTAATGCAATTGCCACAATAAGAGTGTCTCAGCGGAGGCTGTAAAATAAACTAGAGAGGGGAATGAAAGAGGAGAGGCAGGGAGGGAGGGAGGGAAGAATGGAGGGAGGGATAGGGAGGAGGAAAGGAAGAAGGAGAACTGGCAACTCTGCCTCCAGACTCTCATATGGACAGTGGATCTCTTGGGACAACTGGTTGAAAGTCTCTCTCTGTCTCTACTGTTACTCCTGGCTGTGTGTGAGTGGCTGAGTGGGTTGGTGCTCTGCTGTGTCTCCAGAGTGATTTATCAGGTTTGCAGGGAGGAGACAGAAGGAGAGAGGGGGAGACAACTCCGGTAGCAGGGCAGGCAGTAGTTACCAGCCTGCTGGCTGGGTGTGTTAACTCCACATCTGACCTCTATGGGAACACAGCAGCCTCCACTCCTCTCCTCCCCTCCTGGCAGACTGTGGGAACAAGGGGGACAGATCTTCGTTTCGCCCCTCTCTCTCGCTCTCTCTCTGCTTCTGGCTGGGCTGTTGAGCTCCGGGAAGCGGCCCTGGACAGAGCAGGACATGACAAGACAGGACAGCTTTGGCAGCGAGACCTCAGCGGGAGACGTGGGCTCTGAGGATTGCACTGCCGACTGACTCTTGGATCTGAAATGGCACAGTTGGCACAGTCACGCTGTCAGTCAGGCGGCCACGCAGTTGTCTAGTCAGTCATTAGTCAGTCACGATGTTTAGTTAGTCAGCCAGTAAATTGGTCAGTGGGGTGCTCCCCATAGGGTCAACTCTTCTACTTTGTGCATATCCTCATTTGAACTCTGAGGTGACTCAGACTTACCGGGTAGCCAAACGGACCTGTGGGCATGGTGAGTGGCAAACTCCCCTCTCTGTCTCTCACACGCTTTTTCACACACATTTCTTTCCTTTGACTCCTTTCCTTCTGTGGGTGTAGCGTTCTATTTCCAAGTTTTATTAGTTTTGCTCTGCTGTGCGCCTCTCTGTATTTCTTCATCCTTTGCTCCTTTGGCAGCTGGCTTGTCACAAACACAACATGAGACAACAGATATGATCAAAGCTCTGGTCTGACGCTATGGAATTTATTCAGTTGTCATAGCCTAGCTTTGATCCTTCGGTGATTGCACTCGGGAAGACAGTGCATCACTTTGTATGACAAACAAGTAGTTGCTTTTACATCCAGCTCTGGCTCACCAAAGGTATTTCAAATGGGTGGTTAAATCTTGTTGTTCGATGGTCGAATGAAAAATAAAATCTTTATTTACTCAAGGCTACTTTAGAGCGTAACATAGTGGATTTTGTTATGCCAAATCAATAAAAACCTTGTAAAAGTTTAATAAACCTGTATTTGATTTTGATCTCTGTGAAAAGAAAAACAGATAATATTTCACACAGACACACACACACACACACACACACACACACACACACACACACACACACCTGCATGACTTTTGGCTGCTGCACCAGCACTTTTTCTCTGCGAACTCATGACTGTGGGGGGTTTTGTAGAGTGCCATAATCTCACCACTGTTTGGAAAAGGAGTTTGATGTGATAAACTAACTCTACAGTCAAGTGCACAGAACATTTTTGGACAAATAGTTCAAATATTTGAGCCTGCTCCAAGGCTTTATCTGGGTCTGCTAAATCACTGGAGCTGTTCCCATGTGTAAGAGAGACATGTGACACAAGGGCAACGTTAATGCTTTTGGAAAAGTTTTCTGCTTCTGGATGTACAGTGTATTTTATGTGCAGCAATATAAATGAGAAAATAATGACCATGAAGGAATCTATATGCCTGCTTAGAGCCACATTTAGTAATGTTTTGGTATTAACATGAGTGATAGATAATTGTTAAATGTAGCAGTTACCCGTAATGCTAAAAAAACTGAAAATTAACGCCAAACTCTGCAGTTATGTGCATCTTTGAGCTTCTTTTTGCTCTTTTTTGTTTTTCCCTGCTCACACGTGAGCTGCTGTGTATGGTTGAGTCTCATTAAAATGGAAGCAGCCATTTACAGCAAGCAAGCTAGACTAGTGGATACCACACACCAAACACAAGACGGTAAAGAGCTAAAGTGGCTGCGGAAGAAATTTAAACATTTCTCAAGCTCACGACCCGGAGTTGGTCAACCAAACCATAGCTATGCATACTGGACTTACATTTGTCAGGTGGGCAGAAATAAAACTCCAATGGAATGCCCATCTTGTTCTGTGTAGATAATTAATGCAAACAAGTTCACCATAGCAACTTGATAAACTGATGTTTTATTAACGCAGTATATCTGGTAGGTTTTTGGGAGTTTTCCTGCCCCCTATCGGTCAAATATCAGTTAATTCAGCTTTAAATCCAAACTCTTCTTGAGAATTGGCTGAACATTGCATACTCACTATCTGTGGCAGATGTTGAAATGGGCGTTGTCTCCAGAACAATGAACAGATGTTTGCTATTTGGGTTTGGCTGCTAATTTTGTTGTCACTGATAAGAGTTAATGCGAGTGTGAGCACGTCTCCATGTGGTGTGTGTCCTCCTGCAAGCAGTGCACCTGTGTGACTCTACAGTAGTTTGTTGTGTGTGTGTCGGTGTCCTGTGTGCAGCCACATGGCCTTCTCCTCTCTCATCGTTTCCCCTGCACTTTGTGTGTTCGCTGGTTCCTCTCAGATCAACTGCAGAGTTTTTAAGTGCACAGGACAGCATGGTTTCCCTCGGCTCTTTCAGCCCAGCCATGCATCTACCACAGAGAATTTCTGTCTGAGCCGAGGCAATTACAGCACACATCCAAAGCCATCTTAGTCAGGAACCAAATGAAGGAGCCTTTGATAGGCCCCGACTGATGCGTATTTACTTTTTACGACCAACCAAGTAGTAAACAGCTTGCCTTGTTGGCGCTGGAGCGACACTTTAAATACAGGCCTGTTCACACACACAAACATATACATAAACACACGCACAAACTGACAAAGACTTCTCAAGAAATCAACAGAAAGGTACACAGCCATCTCTTCTTCTGCCAACACACCACAGAAATATCCACAACTAAGTGACACCGCCAGCTCGATTTGTTTGCCAGCCACTGATTTCATAATCAGGTTTGTCGAGCTATGCTTGGCTGTTGTTTTTTTTTTTTCTTTCGTCTGAGCTGCAGACACAGCAGCAGCAGCAGCAGCAGTAGCCTCCAATTGAAGCCATGTGTGGTGGAAAAACAGGCCTCAGTTTGTGGAGAGATTGCATGCTTGGAGTGGGAGGGAGCCTGCCGGTTACAGAGGTCACAATCCGAACACGCCAACTCCTCTTGGCCTTCTCACACGCCATGCTGACGGATGCATCTCAATAGTCAGCCAGGAATCCCTCCCAAACCTCCTCCACTCCCCTCCTTACCTTCGTCAGAATTAAATATGACCAGGTTACAGAGCTCTGAGAGCTGCAGGTTCTGCTGCATCTCTCAGCTGCTATTTTCAAATTTGTAGTTTACAACATTTAACGCACGACTTTCGGAATAATGCAGAATAAATAAAAGCAAGATGGAAAGGACTCCTAGTGAGCTTTTGTTCTTTTAGGTGGTGTCTGAAACCACAAGAACGCTGTGTTCAGGGTGTGCCACAAATAAAAAAGTGGTTGGTTTAGTTGAGTCTGGTATTAGACTTTGCAAGCGTTAGCTCTAATAGCAGCACTGATACATCCTAATGTCCTCAGGTGAACCAGGTAGTCCAACATTGTTGCATCTGAGTTTATTTCCTCCACATCTACATCACTTGAACGTGTTCTCACACACTAATATCGCATGTGTAGTACTGCATGTACAGTACTGCATGTATAAAACGCCTCTCCCTGTTCCTCTCACCCTGTACTACACCTCCCTTTATCCTTAGGTTCTTTTCCTTCTAGTAAAAACGTTATCAGCACAGCCACGGCTATTAGCTAATAGCTGAAATAGCTACTAATATCAGATTCAGAGATAGCCCATGCCAGGCTTTAATGCAGCTGTGCCATTTCCCCCCATGCATTGTAATGGATTATGTTCCTGTCAGCTCAAAGGGCCGGATCATTTTTTCATTTCTCCATTGTTCCTATCAGAGGTGAGTCAGTGCCTCTATAAAGATAGCACTCAAATGATTTAACATCAAGTACTTTTTGACATAAAACTCCCAAATCTGTTTAGTCTCGTATGTCTTATTCTGTTTCATTTCTAAGAAAAGCTTGGTAATGATTGATTTTGCATGAAATTACATCCCCACCAAATTGTATTAACGCTATGCAAAATGAATTACTGTTAATGGAACATGAGAAAAAGCTCCTGCTTGATGCCTGCTCCCTTCTTCAGTCACATGCGAGGGCTGGTTTATCGAGACCGAGTGATCTAATGAGCTAAATAATGAAGCTCAGACCCAACAAGCACTGATAACGACTTTTTAATGCTCATGGGCTTTTCAGTTACGGAAGAGTGATTGGTTGAAACAGGGGTCTCATGTGTTATCTCTCCGATCAGTTAACTGTCCGATGTACTAAATGTGCTTATATTATATCTCAGTACTACTTCTTCCTGATCAGAAGGTACATTCAAAACAAACAGGTCCTGACGATGTGTCTCAAACCACATCTGAAGGCAAATGTGTTTAGCTGTTCGCAGCAGAAACACACTTTGAATCAATCTCCGCGCTCTTCATGCATTCATGGTGCAGTAATTTAGGTGACTGAGGTGGTTGTGTGGAGAACAGAAAGGAGCTTAAAGTTGTCAGAAAGCAAAGCCATTCTTTGCCCTATGTCATGTTTTGCAGTCCTTGTGGGTTTGCCCTAAACAGCCAGTGTAAGACATTGTACAGATAGTCTTGAGCTACCAACAGATGCATCAGCTCTGTTTGTGTTTGTATTCAGCTCAGCCTCTGACTGAACTCAGGAAAACTGTGTCTCTGCAGCAGACTCATTAAGCCAGAGGATAAGAGCAAATTATTCACTCAAGTTGAAACATTCGCAACTCACACGGCCCTGTCTTTGTATCAAGTTGTGCCACCAAAGGAGAATTTTCATCCATTTGTGTCTTTCCATTAACTTTAGTTGCCGTTCACTTCATGTTCTGAAATTCATTTCATGTTCTGAAGTGAACACACGATAAAGAGAGAGGAGAGAAGCTTAAATTCAGCTGCCTTTGCACTGCCGCACCTGAACATTCACTACGTATTATATTACTATATGAAGCAATCGTTGGACAATTGAAGTCAGAGAACAACACACCTGTCCAGCAATGGTTAAGGTATAGAAAGTTATAGAAATTATCGGATGCAGCTTGGAGGAGTAGGTTTCAGACACTATTCCATGATCCTGAATGCACTTCATCTGAAGTTTACCGACTCCTTTACAGTCTGCTTTTAAGGGTTCACCATTCGAACCCGCTCCCTCCATGAGGCTGCATCTCTAAAACAGCTTCATATTTCAAAAGAGCTTTGCACGGTTTATAGGCTAGACAGTATGGCATCCATAAAGGCGAGGCTTTTCTAATGCAATTAGACTTGATATTGCTCTTTCTCTCTCTCACATGCACACGTTCTCACATATTTATATTTCTCTCCGTCTCTTGTTTCTCCCTCTCGCTCTCAACACTTTGCCTGTGCTTTGTGAGAGCAGTGTGCCAAATCACAGCGGCACCGATGTGTGAGATGCAGGGTGACGTCAGTGCTGGACGGCTGCGTTCAGATGTGAATCTTACGCCCGCGGTCACCACCACATATATCACAACATCTCCTGCGTAAACACGCTGCCAGCTGCCAGGAGCAAAATGAGAAACTGCTTTTCAGCAAATGGTGTGGCATTATCACCTCTGAAAGAAAGTGGAGGGAGTCATTGCAACACTAAGAAAGTCAGATATTTGCAGATAATTTATGTGTAGGTAAATGTTGCCCCTTCACATTTTTAGGTTACCAAATGCCACAAGACCTCGGTATTATTTCCACTCTCCTTCGGCCTTTTGCCCAAGCAGCAGTTCATCCGGGCTGCGTGAATGAGGTCATTTTGTTCGGCTGAGAGCGCAAACATTGCACTTTCTAAATGTGGTGACTTGTTCGCACCTTCAGCCTTGTGTACAATAGTAAGTTCCATCAGGCTGTAAACTCTGTCCATCTGGACTCGCGCGAACGGGAGACGTGACATTGTTATTTCACAAACCACAAACAAATGACACTGAGAGTCAAATTTAGTTTCCATGGACGTATGGAAATAATGTCAACCGTAACACTTGGAGTTGCAGAGATGGTCAGTCTTGTCCTGATCATTTTTACATTATTCTTCATTCTGCAGTGAATTATTTAACTACTGCACAGCTGAAATAATTAGCCAATTGACAGAAAACAAATCTGCAACTATCGGTTAATCACTTGTTCCAGCATCTCCAATGTGAGAATTTGCTACTTTTCTTTGGCAAAATAACAAATCAATTTATCGATAGAATGATTAAATAAGAGACCAAAACAATTGCAGTCCTAATCTACTGAATGTGTGTTGTTTTTTTTTTTTTAATGACATTTTATTTTCATTATTACCACCTATGATCCAACCTCTGTATGCAAACCTGTAATTCATGCTGCTCGCCAAAACTGTCACATCATCACACCATTTATTTAAACCTGACAGCAATGTCACCAATCAATTATGTCCCATATCCAGCTTTCACACCCTGCAAACAAACTCTGACGCACACACCACTCCCTTTGATTCACTCACACTGTCACCTTTTTGCTCTTTGCTTTCACACTTCAACTCATGCATGCAAACAAACAACACACACACACGAGCATGGGCGCGCGCACACACAGGCAATCCCTCATTCCAGTTTCCTACAACTGTTCAGTGAAGCACAACTTTACATTCCACATCTTACAATCTAGACAAACATATTTATTCATGATTCCTGTGCAGGGAGGGGCCAACTGTTAATGCTGGTTGACAGGACAGACATATTTCTCCGTCTGGAAGATTCTTCACGCCTTTGTTAGGTTTGTACAACATGTACTGTGGCTCTGCACATAACAGGAGGGCTGTAGAAGACACACAGCTCCTTTATGAAATGATGCACAGATGCCATTGAGAGCCTGTCAGCGGACATTGTGATGTTTTTATGTAGGCTACTTGCAGGTGTTGACAAGTGTAGGTTTTTGACCTCTAAAGATAGGTTGGTAAGATAGGTGTAGTTCCTAAAATGCACTGATGACTGCTTTCAGATGGGATCTGTACTCTGCAGCGTTGGTTATAGACAGATCTCTGTCCTTCATTCATGAATCTCACTGGAGTGGGCACACAAATTATTAGTGTAATCTGCTCATTAATCACTGGCACATACTGTACTCTATAATGAAAGTAGACAAAAGAGCGCCATTACACTGCCAGTGGAAAACAGAAAACAGTAGAAAGCAGCAAGGATACCAGGGACAATGCTATGACGGTTACTTTTTCATAGCTTTTATAAGATGATGATGTCGAGATGGAAACAGAGTGTAATGAGTTGACAGTTCTCTCTGAGATCAGGTGATATTTTATGCCAATGTCCAGAACTTAAACACTCATCATCAAAAGGGGTGTCTCCACCCGGGTGTCATGTTTCCATCACTGCCATCAATTGTACCCTTTCCCACTGAAGACAAAAGCAAGATGTTGGGTGTTAGAGGATTTTTTGTCCAATGTGAGAGAAGCATATGTTAATCCTTTTGGGAAATACATTGCATTTGCTTTCTGGTCGAGAGATGAAAAGATTGATAGAGTAAGCACATGCAGCAGCCAGTTAGCTTCACTTAGCACAAAATCCAGCCAGGCTTGGACATGGTTTTTGTTGCTTTTTACATTTGCACTGCAATGCAGTTGCCAGTTAACCAGAGGAGGCTGTCTTTAAAAATCAAACAAACTAATTACAAGTGGCATGAGAACAACTGTTTTCAAAATCTTCAAATAGATAAATACTTCCGTTTTGAAGAGATCTGGATTTCCCTCTCGTGACAGCAGAACCTCAAGATGTAGCTCCGATCCTTTTCACTCTGAAATAAATTGTGAGGAGATGCTGACGGTGTATGAAAAGCCATCAAACAGAGACTGTTGAGACTCAGCCCTAACCTCCTCCTCACCGCTCAACAATCCTGTCATTATTCCTTCCCCACCAGGGTGGGCCGGGAATTTTCCCTGCAAAGCAGCATAAACAACAACAACAAAAGATAATAATACACGTTGATGTTCCAGTTTTTCAAGAAGGAAGTTGTAAAAAGAGCTTGAACTTGTTTTTTCTGCATCTCCCCTTAAGGACCCACCCAGCAACATCATGCCATCTACAAATGGAGAACAAATCAAGTATCCCTCGCTGACCTGAAAACACTTGGGAAACAAAGATAAAAGAGAATCATGTCCATTTGTCACAGTTTGCTTGTTATTTCATACAGACAAGACATGGAACGGCTCATAGTTTTGATATCTAGGAGCACCAGACAGTTTGTATTTCAGACAAGCACTGCTTTCTTTTTGCTCCTGGGTTGCTTTAAACACACTGACCAGGCAGCTGGCTCTGCATGTTCCTGCTAGACTCCACATCTGCTGCATCCTGCTGATCTGTGCAACGGAGAAGTCTGCAGTCATTCCTCACGTCTCGCAAATTTAAGATTTTTTTTGCTACAAGGATAAGTTGTATCATCTTTCATCCAACAGTTACACTGAAGTGCATCATAGATTATCATCAGATCAGTTCAAGGTCTAACGTAAAGGCTTTGTTTAGACTCTCTGATGAGTTATGTACTCTCCATCTCTCTTTACCTCTTTCTTTCAGGTCACAGGTGCTCAACAGCTGCTTTGGGTGAAAACATGTGGAGCCCAGGAGGATGTTGGAGAAGATTCAGAGGGCATAGAAGAGCAGTGAGGTGCGGGGTGGATCCAGCTTCTGCCCTCGGCTGTGGTGGGGAGGGTTCCTGGCACCGTGATTTGATGCACAAAGAGAAACAAAAATCACATTGCCAGGGATTTCCACTCTTTCACAGCTCAGCAGGTGAACGCGTTAGATTTCCACAGTGGGATGCTTTTGTATAGTCTTGGCTGTTCTGTTTTTCAGCTGTGATCTGACACTGAATGTTGCTATGGAGTCAAAAGAATAAATATTGGAGAGGTTTGACAGATCCAGTCTCTCAATGGACTTCAAGAGGTTTACTTGTGGAATCCGTTTCTGAGACAGAGCACTGCGAAAGAACGTATGTCTCCCTCGAATATTGTCTAAATGCATTTAAGGCTGCAGTTAAACGTTCAGCGTCTTCACTATTCTCCCCTTTCAAATCAGCGAGGAAGTTGATGTAAACGCGTATTAGAGCCACACGGCTTTACACGATAGAACAACCTTTTGGAGGCAGATCACGTTTCGGCTCGTGGAACTTAGATTTAAGAAGGACACGGTTTTGATGTTGAAGGATCCTCCACTGGCAGCACGCTCTGGAACACGATACGAATGAGCCACGTTGAAGGCGAAGCAAACCTCGACATCATAAGCATTGGTAAGGCTTTGAAACCCGCCAAACTTTACCACGGAACAGTCACGTAAAGGTCTGCGTGAGTCTCTGCTCCCTCAAAAGCCAGCCACCCACTTGCTAAAGGCACAGAGCTTAGCTAATTGGTGAGCATTGATCCCTGCTATGTGTTGTTCACAGTGGCTAAGTTCAGTGCCTGAGGTGAAATAGTTGATTCGACGAAGGGGATTTGTTCCGGTGAATGGAAAGAACTTGATGATCTCAGATATGAAGAAAGGAGGAGGGAGGAGGAGAGGAGTGACGAGAGATTAGGTGGAGAGGGAAGGGGGGAGGGAGGTGGGAAGACTAAAGGTCCCATGTAGGAGCTCTGTCGGGTTCAGTGTGTTAAAAAATGCAGGTTTTGATTGTGCAATATGGTCCAGACAGGAGACAAGCTGTACCTTTTTTTTATTTATTGTGTTTGCCTGAAGCAACAACTGTCTTATCTTACCTTATACATCTGGCAAGAATCATCATGCATACCAAATATATATCAAAGTGCTTCAGTGAGACAATTTGACCCAGGTTTAATATGGACGCCACAGGTTGTATTGCGATTTTAGGAATGTGATGCTAAATGTCAGACCTGCCTGGGCATGCCAAGTTCATGTCCAACAGAGTTTGTTCAGGACTATTGTGCCAGTATTTTGGTGCCACATGGCAGCGTGGACTTATGTGTTGGAGGAGAAACCTGCATAAACCTAGCCGGCCGTTTGATAACCTCCTCCTATGCAATGATTGCCTAATCATAGCTTAGTGACTAGGCATGGCAGTGCTTTCAAACTCCACAAGCTAAAGTTGTGTTCATGGGTAAAAGAGATACTTTAAAGAGTTTGGAGGTTTCTGTCTCTTTTCAGCTTCTTTAAAACCAAAAACACATGAGCAAAAGTGTAAGGAATAGATTAAACTGCGCATTTATCTGCTCTGATGAAAGACACAATTGTTAGTATGTCTGGCTAACTTGCTGACTACCATCTTCCAAAGCCGAGGAACACATCATTAAGTCTGTGGAGTTGCAGGTAATGCAAACAAATATGTCAGGGCAAAATAACAATTACCTTCGTCCTTATCACACAGATATTACAAACAACTAAAACAAATAACTAAGCAGCATATGTGACATGTGTGAAGGAAACGCCTGACAGCCAGAGCAGCTACTAGGCTAAGCACACCTTAAACTCACCTGTTTTTACAGTGCATGTTGCGTATCATGTTAGCCCTTTTGTTAGATTTTAACAGCTTCTGTGTTAGTATGCAGATTCTACATGGCATTGTCAGATGGATCGATGTCTGGGCTGTGCCCTCCCGTGCCTACTGAACTGGTATCAGTGTTTTACCTGAAAACTGGCTCAGTTCAGCAGGAACAGGAGTGGAGCCCACTAACTAGCAGGATCTACAGGTATGTTCTGTATCGCCTTTTCAACTTCCACTGATCATGTGGCAGCCCAGCCCAGATTCAACATTTGTTTTGCAGAGCTCTCACGTTTAGCTGATCACACCCACCACAGAGCGATGTGTGCTGTTAGCCTCGGGTCATTGTCCCTGATGAAAATCAAACCCAAGCCCTCCAACCTGTCAGACGACGGCGCTGAACCCTGAAGCGTATGCAGCTGCAGTTAGATGTCCCTGTCCCTTTCTTGCTAAAATATGAATGTTTCATAAGCAGATTTACCATTTTTTGCTTGATAGGTAGGCCCTGGCGTCCTGAGCCGCTGTGTGAATACTGTTACATACTGATAAAGTCGATCCTGTTGTTCTGCTCAGCCTTCATGTTTATTCCAGCATTCTTGCCTTGAAAAGGCTGCAAATACATCTCTCACTCGTCACCTATGTCTCTCTCTCTCTCTCTGACTTTTCTGTCTTTCTGTGCTGTCAAAGGCCAGACTGAGACTGGAGTTCATTGTCAGGTAATCCCACTGAAATGTCTGCTGTGCCTTTATAATTGATGTCACCAGCAGTCCCCATTATCAGTGTTTGGGAATGTGTGCAATGCTTCTTCCTCCCCACTCTCCATTTAACTCAACCATAGGAAAAGTGCCTCATCATTTCATACCCACGTGAAAATGGGAAGCTCATTAGGAAGCACGATAAATCTGCTTATATCCAGCAACTCCAACGATCTTGGTTGGTACCATAATATTATACTTTGAGTTTCTTCACATATCTAAAAAAAGAAGGGTTAGAGAGTTGTTTTTTCATTGCGTCAGCGGTGTGGTATTGACTTCAGGGCATTGTTTCAGCCAAGTGCCACCACTGACAAGTAAGCAGTGATTTGTGTAAGCATTTAATCTAACTGAATGTGGAAGACAATGGTGCATGAAGTGCATTATTCTAAATGTCAGTTTCTAATTACTTTCAACAATTTGAAGCATGGTTTATTTTGCTGTTACAGGTACAACCAATGTTTCATTTCATTACTAATTCAGTGATGATTATGAATGTAATAAAGTTTGAATGAGTCTGATTAAAGAATTCTAGCATTTCTTTTATTCAAGATAAGATCATTCATCCATAGGAGGGAAACATGTTACAGCAGGAAAGAACAAAGGTGGAGACAAAGCATGAAAAGGTAATTAAAGAGCCATGACGTACCAAAAGGTTAAAAAGATAACGTGAGATTATCTCTGTGGTGCTGAGAAATGATGGGGTTGTCATGTTTTTATTGCCAGAGTCGAAGCTTGAGGAAGTGGAGGTCATGAGGTCAGTTTGGGGGTTTGAGGAACCTGGGGGAAATTTATATTTGTCATTGGTAGATATTTCACAGGATTCTTCCAGTGTTTCCAGAGTCAGTGTATACAATTTTGACTGCTTTTAGGCCAATTAAATAAAGGATTCATTATTTCTCCATCAGAGTTTTTTTGGAGTCACTGTCCAGTGAAAACCACGATACTTCAAATTTGGTGATTTTGGTATTTTCAGCCTCCTATAATATTTTCAGACTCACAGTGGCCAATTTAATCATCTTTTTTATTCCACACACTCTTCTTCCTTGTCAAAACCAGATCACCCACAACAGAACTGGACTGCTGTCAGGTCAGCAAGGGATTCGGGTGTGTTATACATGTAGTGGCTCCTGTAGACCTGAGCCTCTAGCCTCAGCAATGATGAGGAGTGAGCTATAGAGGAGCAGCAAATTCATTTCTTTCTAACTTGCAGTCGTAAGGCCCAGCCGAGGCTGACTCAAGTGACATGTAAATAAATCAATCCAGTCCCCTGTGAATGATTAAACTTTCATTTATGGGTTGAGAAAATTATTCCACTCAGGCTAAATAAACCATTGAAAAACCCATTGGATTGTTTGAAAAAGGCTGAAAACAGGACATTTTAACTTGATATTTTGGTGACTCACGATTTCACGGGACGGTGACCCTCATGTTGGGAAATACATTTTTAAACACAAATAATCTAACAAAATGAGGCTATTTATGCAATGCTATCTGGTCAAAATGCTCTAGGGGATGAGGGACTTGGACTGAGTCATCTCAGGCAATAGGGGTTTGCATATTGTCAGTGTTGTAGCGGATGATTTCCAGTAAACGCAAAAGGTGAAAAGTTCAACTTTCTATTTGACTTTTCTTTTTGCACTTGCTACACCCAGAGACAGGCAGCGTGTTTTATACATCGAAATCAAAAGCATGACAGTACACTCTACACTACGCATTCTTGAGTTCTCAGTAAAAATGGACACACACATCTACAACAGGAGAGGCGGGTACCCAGACCAAAGCCTTTAGCCAGCTCTCCTTTAGTCTCCATAGCAATATCAATATCCCTTTTATCTTCAGGCCTCAAAGGCCGACCAGATTTCATGATGTGGCTGCTTTATTGGGCCTGATCTGCTTTGGTTGCCCCCTCCACCATTCAATCAGCGTCCGTGCGGTTCTGGCCCATGGCTGTGAGCTTGGCTGCGTAATTTGGTTTAGAGCTGAGCGGGAACATCTGTTCTACAAAGCTTCAGCTCCTCGGGCCTCATGGAAAAAAACCAACACAGGACCTCCAAACCTGCAAGTGACAACCTCGAGTCCAAACCCTCTCAAGAGTAATCTCAGGACTGAGAGAAGAAAAATGACAGGCCTTTGAAATACAAGGTTCATGGTGCATGTGAGATTTATAGCTGGACTGACAATGATTAAGAATATTCTTTATTGATTTCATATGTACAGTAGGAGGTTTCAAGCTTCGAGACAGTGTGTTTCATTCATTCTGGTGACTCACACGGAATAGATTTATTATGTGAATACAGACTATCTACAGTTGTGACAATAATATTTTCAGTGTTTCAGTGTTATTAGTATTATTTAGTCAGAGACATGGGATCGCAGCCATAAGGAATGCACATCATTTTTGTGGCTGTCTCTCAATCCACATCAAGCTGAGATTTATGAAATGCTGCCTGGAGCCAGTTTCCAAAAACACTGGATTGTGTTTGTTTTCAACAATTGGTGATACATAAACACAAACCTTCAAGTCACATCATTTAAAGGAGTGGTTCCACATTTTGAGAAACATGCTCATTTGCTTTCTTGCCAAAGTCAGGTGAGAAAAAAGTTAGCACCTTTATATCTATTCAATCAAACCAAGCCATTAGCTTAGCTTAGCATAAAGACTGGAAACAAAGGGAGTCAGCTAGCATGGCTTTGTCCAGTGATTGGTAAAGTTCATTAAATAACATGTTACATCTTGTTTGTTTAATGCGTACAATGGAAAAACGGTTGAGTTTTTCCAAGGAGCTACATGCAAGTCTCATCTTTACCGTGACGTTGTCAGGAAAGGAGGCGCTGGTTTACTCTTTATTCTGTAACTGAGCTTGCTGTCGCGGTGGGCAAACAAAACCTGAACTTCTGCATTGGGGATCCATTCCTAATCTTCAACATAATAAGTAGTAAGTAAGTAAGTAATAAGTAAATAAAGACAAAACTATGAATTTTGGTCACGCTAGCAGTGGGACTCTGTGGATGGCAATGACAGTCTGTTGGTCCACATTGAAATATCTCACTTTTGGATGATCTCGCAGAGACGCTGTGACCATGCAGTCAAGTCCCCTGCAGAGCCCCTCGTTAAGAAACCCTGCATCTCCACTTTGGAAACCTTTGGAAACTGAAGCCGAATCATCACCCTTGGAACATCTTTCACAACACAATTAGTTAAGTGGTCATGGTGCTCAGCCAAAGCACAGCAAGAAAGAGAGAGGGGATTAAGAGAAGAGAGAAAACATGCTCACATATATTCCCAAGGTTGAGAGCAAAGTCACTGCAGATGGCTGACATCCAGCCCTCAAGAGAAAACTTTTGTTGTCTTTGGTAATTGTCTTCCACACTCACAATGAAAGGGGAATGAAAAAGCACTTTTTTGTGCTTGTGGCGATTTTTCATTGTGTTGGAACATATTATCCATTTATTTTATATTTAAAAGAAAACAGTTAAAAACAGAACTTGTGTTGACGGTGTGTCGGCCTCCATCATTTCGCAACTCATAACTTCTGCCCTGTTCTCTTTTGTGTCCACTGTCCTGCTATCTAGAATCTGATAAAGAGGAAACAGCTGCACCCAGAGATGGTGTAGATTTTAAGAGCCCTTCCTGCTCCACATGTACCCATGGCATCAGAGTAAATCTTTCCAGAACAGACTCTTCTGTGTACCTCTGAGCTATTCCTCCGTGAAGATACCGAGGAAAAAATGCAGAACGAAGACGACGTGGCAGTGCATGCCCCTTTAATTAAGAAAAAACTGAGCAGAATTCGTCTTGCCCTATTCTCTCATCCGTCCTTGTTCCTCTTGAGCTCTTCTCTTCCTACTGTGTATCTTTGTTTTTTATGCACAACTATGGCGATGTGCATAACTTGAATATGAATAAAAAGCACAGAAATCCTAAATCAGATTCATCAGAGAAGAAGAGAGTATCATTCCCCAGTGTCCTCAGACAAGATTTCTCGGCCAGGTGCAGTCGACAGAAACAAACGCACAAAGAAGAAAGAGGGCTTGTGCAAATGTTTGATTTGTTAGTGAGGACATGCAGTGAGTACGCCCTTCCAGTCCTTTTGTTCTCCTTGTTGCAAAAGCTCGATGTCAGCTGCCCAAAGGAGTGGCACACACATTGATTGATTGGGTATAATTGTAACCACAAAACTGGATATTTGCACAGACATTATTGATGTCTGGAATGGGAGGCGGTAAGGTAGCCAAATGAGCTGGATATGTTGTTTTTTTCTCAGGGAGTGAGTCCACTGGGTTAAATGAGGAGAAAGTTTCCTGCCAATTTATGAAACTGGTCTGTGTGTCGATGAGAAAGACCAGATAACGACGGCCTGACCCAACGGACACCTGGCAGTTACTGTCTGCTTCACATCACTGCGGGAACACATGTACTGAAGATGCATACGTATAAACATGCACAACACATGCACACATAGGTACATACGCTGACATGTGCTTAGGTATACACACATATAACATAAACACCTGCACTGTGCACACAAGTTTGCTTAAGCACACTCAAACAAGCCTCTTGTGTATTCTCTGTGTTAAATCAGCTGCTGTGCTCCATATTATGAAAAATGAATGATCATGGAAAATACAAGGTATCCAGGATTTAAATAAAATGTATTTTCTTTACATTTAATCCATTGTTGTACAGTCATTTTGCAGAAAGTTGCAATGTTTAGATTAGATTAGTTTAGATTAGATTCAATTTAACTGTCATTGTCAGAGTGCAACACAGAGACAACGCAATGCAGTTTAGCATCTAACCAGAAGTGCAAATAGTCATGATATCCAAAAATATAAATACATGTAAGTAGTGCAAGTGGCGTGAAGTATAAACAGCATAAACAGTATGAGGTAGGTGCAGGTAGTGCAAGTAATTTCTATGAAACCATAAAAACATGTGCAACACGGTATGTAAACAGGTGACATCTGCAGCATTATGTTATCCATTTAGCAGTTGTAGGACATATACGTCAGTCCTTATTTTTCAGCTACCTATACATTCTGCTGCAAATGTTTTCATGTAAACAATCAAACCTTCCTTCTGAAAAGTTCCTCCATATTTCTGGGAGCAACTGGTCCAGAAGAAAACAGAACAAGACACAAGGTCTCTCTTTTTCCATTCCATGTGACCTGCATGCGTGACAACATGTCAGCGAGAGAGGAATGATAATGTGTCGTCTAACGTGTGAGTCAATACATTCCTGTAATCTCAGACATTTACTGTGGGAGTGTTTTTTCTTTACCTCAGCCCATATGTTTTCTGGCAGTGTGTGTCTGCGCTCTGGTATCCGATTGATGTGGTGTCACTCACAGTTGCAGTACTTATTCACTATGTTCATACCTTCTCTTTGGCTGCTGTCTGGAATGACGAGACAAACAGCGTCCTTGCGTTTCTGGCTTGTGGACGCATGCTGTTACTGCAAGGTTTTCTCATAAAATTTTCTCATGGTTCGTGATCACTCTTTCCACAGTGACTTAATAAGCATACACACAATACTGGAAACATTTGTTTCCAAACAAAATACCTGAGTTGTTTTTCATCAGAAAATGCGTGTGTAGTTGATTTCACAGTGAGTAAGCCAGGCTCTTAACCGATAGACTTTTCTTTAAGCAAAACTGTGCCTAGTCCATAATTTAATGCATTCTTTAATCTGAGCTGGAGTGAAACTCATGATCATGTGATCAGTTCTTTCATTTTTATGAATGCATCGTCAGGTTGTAAATCCCCAAACAAACTCAGTAGACTCTTTCAAGAGGTGACGCAAGGGAAATTTGTGATGAGAGGCCGGGAGAATTTGTCTTTGGGTGGTTCAACATCCTGCATAGCTGCTTGAGATCTATCTTGCTCAGTAGCAGTAGTTCACTCGTGTTGTTAGCAGCATTGTGTGGGACACTGTAATAGAAGCACAGTTGAAGTCAAGGTGGTTTAAATGATTTCTGGGGCCCAGAGATGGGCAAAAAGGGCCCTGACTATCTCACAAATTCAAAAAATGTGTGATGTCAAAGCCAGTTGTGTCTTGTGTCGCATCTGGCAACCACTCTAAAGCGTTTAAACCAACACACACACTTGAGATGAGTGTGAGTATTGAAACCAGGGCATGTGCATGTGGCTATATTGTGTGTAATATAATATATGAGGGGAAAAGTGAGTACATGGCTGCATCACAGATAAGTAGACTGTGCAGCAGGAGTGGTTTAAGAGAAGTTACTATTGACATTCTGGTCTGTATTTTTTCCACAAAGAAACTGGGTCACTTTATAACTGCTGTAAAAACACAGTGACATCCGCCCTGAAAGAGCTGTGAAAAAAGCTGCAAACCACACCTTCAAGCGTTCACAGGTTGTGTTTGTTACTCAGAAGAGGTTTTGGGTGTAGTGTCCCTTTAGTAATGCGTAAGAAACTGACAGAGTTTTACTTTAAGACATTCAAAACATGACCCCCATTATCAACAGAATGGAAAGAATATCAGTTCTGATGTTACTTCAAAGGCAGCCATGTGTTGTGTTGCAGAGATATCTACTCAAGTTAGCATGCTAAACAGCTAGCTTGTCCTGTTTCTTAATTACTTTGCATTTCAAGAGGCCGTTATTAGCTTTTTTTAGTCTAATAAAATCAAAATAAATTCACAAAATGTGAAGAATGGAAATAACCTCACATATTATCCTTGTTTAACAGAAAAATACAACCGTACACCTTCTGAATTCTAGTTTCTCTCTTTAACCAATTAGCGATTGTCTTGTCAATTCATCATAAAATACCAACTTGGTCAAACTCGACAGAAACAAAATAAAACCATTTTTGTTTGTCTTTCTGCTGTTCCAGCAATCACCAACTTTGTTTGATCAAAATAAACTCTTAATTCACCAGATCAGATATGACTGATGACCGACCTTCCGCTTGTTCCTTTTCCACTTCACACCTCTCCTTTCACAGCCTGCTGTGTCTGCGTCATCCCTGGGGTCAGAATCCTGGATGGAGCCGCTGTTAATGAGTAGCTACACCCGTAGACACCTACAGCAAAGAGTGGACTGAGCAGCAGTTAGTGGTTACTCTGGTCCAAAGTCAGTTCTTAGATATTGCACCTTGAAATGAACTGCTGTGTCTGTCAGCAATGCCAAGTGGAGTCTGTTGTAAAGCTGCCAGTCCCGTTTGCTAGCAATTAAGCAATTAAAGTCTTATTGATTTAAAAATCATATTAAAAATTAGACCCTGGATATAAAAAGGTGTAATTTCCCTTTAATCAGTAAAAAAAAATGATTACAGTTATTACTTATTATGACAATTAGAGTTTTCCATTTCTTTCATTTTATATTAATGTATTCATTCTTAAGGACAACACACTTAAATCAACCTTTGTGTAAATGTGCAGATGTGCGCCAGCTGGCTCATTTTCAACTGCAGTTCTTTGTCCAGATGTTTTGTTATTACACTAAGTTTCTGTGCAGCACACGTGCCATCGAGTAGTCAATGATGGAAACATATCACACTCCACCGTGGAGCTTCTCTGCGCCTCACCCGCTGCCCTCCCCTCTCCTCAGACAGTACATCATTAGCTGTCTGCTGAACACCTGGAGGCAAAGCCAGCAAGGTAATTATTGAGGGCATAGCCACGTCTGCACACAACCATCATTAACCCATCGTACCTCATTTAGAGTAGAGAAAAGGCCTTGTTGTTGTAAGGGGAGAAGGAGAGAGAGAGCAGCGTGGATTGGTGATCAGCCCCTGACATGTCAAATATGATACAACAAATGTCTCTGAGCCTAGAGCTAATAAAGCCTGGAATTTGCCTTTGCTTTTTCATCAGGCACCGGACCTGGAGCTGTGCCAAGGCCTGGGATGAGGGAGGATTATCCCCTACTCTTAACCGTAAAGGTGCAGGAATTCATGAGAGGGGAACTCACACAAACACACACACACAAACACACACACACACACACACACACACACACACACACACACACACACACACAACCAGCAATGACTTGTTTGCTTCCCCAGCCACTAAAAACAGGAAAAGATTTTGAGGAGAGCCGGCCCCATAAATCCTTACTTTTGAGAAACCTCATAAACGACTGCAGAGACCGGATTTGGAATATGTGTGTTTATGGGGCATATTTGTCCATGAGAGTGTGTGCATGCATCTACGGAATGTCTGTGTGGGCCTGCTGATTATGCATTTACATTTGCAGGGAAGTATATATTTATATGTGCTCAAGTTGCTCCATTGTCATATGCACATAATGAATAATATACGTTTGAGTGTCTGTATATGCTTTCCTGCTGTTATGGTACAGCACAATCACCTCAGCCGCTGTGTGGGCGGCTTTCAGGTGAAATCGTGAAAGAGAAGTTCTTCCTTTCTCACCTCAACGCCTCATTTCCTTCTTCCAGTCATCAGTGACGGGCCCGTGTAGCTCACACACGTCACGAGCAGGAATGCCTGCGTAGGCTGACAGGATGGTGGGACATCTCAAACGTCATTATGAATAAACATGTGAATTGTTTTTAAAGTTAGGATGGCTTTTGCTATACATTTTATTTGTTGATATCTTTGCATCTGGGACAAACCACTAAAAATTACACTAAACTAGCCAGAACTGTTGTAAATAAGCAGTCATTAGAAAATGGACAGAAAGCCTCAGTATCATGTTTGCTTATAAAAAAAAATCCTTTATGAGAAAATGCACTTCTGGGGAGACTAATGGAACAGTGGCTAACTTGAAGAGAAAATGGGCCTTCAGCAGCGCAATCTACAGGGACGCTTTAGAACAATATTCAGCAAAGTCTGGCAGAGAAAAGAAGGATTAAGGACATTTTCACCATCTTGCCATTTTGCTTAATCTCTTTTATCGTCAGCATGGGTTTGCAAACATGACTCATACGCACACACTCACTCTCTCCCTCTCTCCCTCTCTCTCTCTCTCTCTCTCTCTCTCACACACACACACACACACACACACACACACACACACACACAAACAAACCACACAGACTCTTATCAGCAGATTGAAGTGCAATTTTGTAGTAATCAATGATTTCTGTAATTACAGCGTGATGCATCATGTTTTACACATAACACATACAGAAAAGATGTAGGGTTTAGATTTGTCAATTGTGTAAAAACAAACAGACTGACGGGACAAAATATATTTTTCTTTAACATCTTCATGGTTAAAGGGCCTAAAAGCATATTTTTTTAATCAGCGACTCTGAGCCATTTGGTGCCTCACGTATGTACTATTCTTAGCGCAAGTCCAGATATTTTCCATGTGAGATTTCTGTTTTTCTGTTTTAGCCTGTGGCCTTCTCACTGGTTGGAAGTGGGTGGGGCTTAGCTGGAAAGAGGTGATGACACAGACCTCTGAGCACCAATCAGCATTTAGCAACATTTGAATCACAATCGAATAGCAGTTGGTTGTTTGCTGATGTCTCCAGGCCACTGTCAGTCTAATCTGATCACACTGCACCGCCCTGCAACAAAGTAGCTGAGGGTGTTACAAGCTTAATAACTGGGTATTTTTTCCTGCTGCTTCATTACTCATTAATGTTTAATGCTATTGAGAGAAAGAGGGCTTAGTGGATGTACATGATCATTCCTTGACTGATGTGAGAACCAGGCTGTTGGCCAAGTGTGAAAATAGATACTTCAGAAAGTAAAGCAGACACACTAAACTGAAAGTGTGAACTTTCAAGTCTTCAACCTTTAAATAGCACATGGCATTGACTTTTCACAGCCAGCAACACTGCACCTACTTTTACTGATCTGTTGCAGTGACTATTAAATGACAAATTAGAGTGAAACT
Organism: Chaetodon trifasciatus; assembly: GCA_037975065.1. Taxonomy (NCBI): domain Eukaryota; kingdom Metazoa; phylum Chordata; class Actinopteri; order Chaetodontiformes; family Chaetodontidae; genus Chaetodon; species Chaetodon trifasciatus. The sequence goes on from JBBMOE010000022.1 coordinate 5,362,005, forward strand.
GCCCATGATTACACTTTGCATACTCTGCCTTTGTGGAATGCCAGACTGCTTGTTTCTGTTTTGTGGCAATATTAGACAGTCTCACATCAAGACAAAACCAGTTGCTCCAGTATGCAGCTGCAGAGGTGCAGTACCAAAGACTGTTTAACTTACAGGTGCATACTATCTGCTGGAGCTTATGTATCTACCCCTGCCAGACTGTCAAAATGAATTTATCAATTAGCCCTGGCTGCATGTGCCCTTGGGGCTGCAGTCCCAGCCCTCACCTTCTCCGCACTGAACTTCAATCAGTCATTCTGTCAGAAAAACGGGGAGGGGAGAGCAGCTTGGAAAAGACCTTTTGAGGAGTCTGTTCAATTTAACAAAGAAGACAAGCCTTTAAAAGCAGAGTTAAGAATATCTTCTCTCACAAGCAGTGAGTTTTTTGCAAAGCCTGCATTAGTCTGATGGGGGAACAAACATCTTGTTTTGGACAGATATTAAAATATGATCAAGTTAATGTGGTGAAATATGTAAAATTTAGATATAATAAACTTCAAAATCTATTAAGTATTTGTGTTTAGGTTTCTGTGGTGCATGTTTTCAGTTTGGGAAAAACTAAAGCACTTTGAATCATCTGATCCATCTGCAGGAGCCAGTCAAGGCTTTGATGATGTGTCTCCCTCCAGAGGAAAGCAAAGGTAGTAGAGGTACTTACAGAACAACGCACACTCATATGTAGAGCAAAATAAACTTTATTTATATTTTCATCTGTTGTACATATACAGTAAAACATCAGGCTTACTCAAACATGTTCAGTACAATGCAATACACATATATACATATTTTCCCATTCTGCATGTCATACATTTCCATGTTGTAGGTAATACTTCTTGTAAACAATCTGCCTTAATATACATAAAACATTATTTTTATTTTGACCGGCCAGTAATAACAAGTAGGCTACAGTGCAACAACAGTTCAATCCAGCAACTGTGTAAAATGCATTGAGGAAAATAAATGTCTGGTAATGCAAAGAAAGAAAAAAAAACTGCCTTGTGTGTAATATTTTTTGCAAACTTCAGGATAAATTCATATTTCAGCAGGTTTTCTGACAGTGTGCAATCATCAGCGCAAGTACCTGCTGGCAAAGCATTGAACATTCAAACCAAAACTTGGAGGAAACGGTTAGATGTGTATCAGTGCACACAGGTCTGTTTGCTTGGGAGGGGAGCAGATTGTGGTTTAACCACTTGAAACTGACAGGCAGCTGGTGGTGGAGCTCAGCCTATATTTTTTGGGTGCCCTGCGAGGCTTGCTAGGGGTTGATGGTGGGGAGGCCACGCTCAGATTTCTGACCTTGCTAAAACTGTTCCTCAGACTGTCCCTCCTGCTCTCAGAGGTGCTGCTGGTCTCCTTGGATGTGAATGTGTCTGGGTGACAGAAGCCAGACCTCAGGCAGCAGCAGCAAAGCAGCTCAGCAATAGCCTTCCTCATCTCACTGCTGCCCAGGGCGTAGATGATGGGGTTCAGGCCAGAATTGAAGACTGCCAGGGAGATGCAAAAGTCGGCGCTGAACAGCAGTGCACACTGGCGGGACACACAGAAGAAATCCACCATTAGCAGCAGGAACAGTGGCCCCCAGCAGAGCATAAAGACCCCGACAATGGTGATGACAGTTTTTAGCAGAGCCAGGGAGCGCTTGCGACTGCGCTGGGGGCCCAGCTGTGTGCTCCTGTGTACGTGACAGTAGATGGCACCATAGAGCACACCAATAGCCAGGAGGATGACAAAGAAGATGATGAGCGAGAAGAAGATGTAGGTCTTGGAGTAGAGCGGAAGGAGGGTGGAGCATTCATCCAGGCTGCACACACAGTTCCAGCCCAGCAATGGGAGGAAGCCAATCACCAGTGCAAAACCCCAGCAGAGTGCCACCAAGGCAAAGATCCTATAGTAACTCTTCCTGGCTGACTTCTGGGGCAGTGGCTTCATCATGGCGGTGTAACGTTCCACGGCAATCAGCAACAGACTGAATATGGATGCTGCCAGGGCCACAAACAGCATCCCTTCCCTGAAGAGCCACAGAGCAGGGGTGAGACGAAATGTTTGGCTGCCAGACAAACAGATGTTGACCACGTAGGCAGCGCCAGTGAGAAGGTCACTGAGAGTGATGTTGGCAATGCAGACGTAAACCCAACGCCGGCTGTGGCGGATGCGGGAGATGACGGCCACCAGCACCAGGAGATTCTCCAGGATGATGAAAATACTGAAGGAGAGAAAGACGACCATGGAGGCACTGATGTGGTTCTGGGTGTTTGAGATGGTCCTGTTCTGCAGGCGGCCAGTGTGGTTGTAATGCCGCAGGATCACGTGGTTGATCCCAGTGGCTGCAGTGGTGACGTCTGATATGGTGGTGTTGCTGGGGTTACTGGGTAAGTGGTACATGTCGGGGCACGAGGAGGGGGAAGTGAGGGAGGAGAAGACATCCATAGTGACGGCTGGGCAGGGACAGATCAAGGCCGTGGGTGGAAACAGGCTGAACTGAGCTGGTACAAGCTGCACTGGAATTAGTGTGGAACTCCTGTGATCAAACAGGCTATCGTCACACTCTAACCACTGGAGCTCTGCCTGCACACAGCACACACCTTAGAAGACAAAAGAAGAAGGAATAAGATGAAATAAAATCAGGTCTTACCGACACATACAATTATACCGACAGATACAAGGGCACCAACAGGAGACTCAAACTAATATACATTTTTTATGGTGGGTTGCCCACTCAAGCACAGGGAGAACATGCAAACTCCTCACTGAAAGTCCCTGCCCCTGCCAGGAATCGAACCCTGAACCTTCTAGCTGTGACGATTGATCCACCGTTCTGCTGAAACGTGAAGTCACCTTGCTGTCATAACTGTACTGTGTGCTTTCTCATCACGGTGCTTCAATCAATTTAAAAGGCATCATTTAAATGTCTCCCTCGTGTTCCTCAACGCTCCACCTAGCTGTGGTTAACACAGGATGAGTGAGCAGCTGCAGAGGGCATTTAAATCACCACATGAAGGAAATATGCATATTGTTTATTACAAGAATGCTGGAAAATTCTTTCTTAAAATCTCTTTTAATAATACTGACTGAATTAGCACACTATAATGGAAAATATATGCAATGGGCAAAAAAATGCATTTATATATATATTTCTTTTTTTCCCAAAACTCTCTTCAGTGATATCAATCAAAATTAATTAATCAAAAATGACATGAGAAGCAGAAGGCTTTTTTCCAAGGTGCATGTCATTTCAAATATGCATTTCATTTTGAATAGAATCTTAAGCAAAAAATACAGTAGAATAGAGTTTTTCCACATCAAGCACTACATGCTGCACCAAGAGTTAAGTTCAAATTACTTAAAATGAAAATACTTTACATTGCATTCAAATGCTAGCCTGTTATATGCTGATAAAATCCATTAGAGGTAATTACCACCGCTGTAGACTGAAGTGAATGCTGTACAGAGGAGACTACTTACTCTGGCTGCTGGGGGTGATGTTGAGTTTGTGAGAAGATACAGATTTTGGCAGTACGTTTTTGATGGGGAAGTAAGCCAAATAAGGTTAGGCAGTCACACCCAAACATACACACACACACACACACACACACACACACACACACACACACACACACACACACACACACACACTTGATATGCAACAGAGAGATTGCAGTCACTTTTGTTCCATCACCTTGTAAACAGCCAAAGCAACTGTGAGAATTTCACACTGTGAGAATTTCACAGTTGCCTATAACGGAAAAATTTCACAGTTGAAGAAGTCAAAATTGTTTGATGGGTATCTTCTGATCATTTCACAAAATCAATTTTATTCTAAGTGATATTTAACAATTTTCACCCTCTTTTGTGGTGTGCATGTTTACTCTGGAAATTGCACTGATTTTTTACTACAACAGCACATCCAATCCTGTTGCTCAAGATGGGCTATGATAACTTATACGGGAAAGGCTCTTTCAAAACACGTGCCACACTAAGCCAGTTGTAAATGTTTTGTAAAGTAACATGACTCAATGTTTTTAAGGACATGTGGCAAGAATGTCACTTACACTTACAAGACCCTGGCACTAAGGTGTTATTACAAAAGCCTCAAATTCTAATTCATTTTTCTCAATATTTCTCAGAAAGTGCAAGAGAAAAACAGGAACTCCCAATCAGATGGAAATGTGCCCCTCCCTGCAGATAGAAGGTTTCATACGTCTCATCACACAGCTGTGGTTGCTGGTTTGGGTAGACAGGCCACCGTCACACTGTTCACTTCATGCTGTTATTGTCACCATGCATGGCACACTTGACAGACCTCTAACCATGCACCAGCAGACCCTAACCACATGCCATAAGACAGGCAGTGGCATTGAGACCATGACCACTTTCAAGTCAACCATAAATCATAATATATACTGAGACCCAGCATATGAGGCATCTTGCAAACACCAAGAAAGTGATGCCAGACCCCAAAATCAAGAAACCACTTTTCAAATATGAGTAAAACCAGAACTCGTGGCTGCACACATTTGCCCTTCAGACTTTTCAAAGAGCTATGATTATATATTTCAAGCTTTCAACAAAGTAGGCTCTAATTGTATCAGCGCACTATAATTATCGTTTATCAAATACTTCAAAAACATGCTAAAAAAGGTCAAATGAAACCTTTGAGAAAATATGGCTATAATCATGCCAGTCTCTTAATGTTTCTCTAAGAAAACATTGTTTTTCATGCTCATAGAAAATGATATTAATCTAGTAAAAAGAAAAATTGCAAGAGGGTCTTGTCTGTCATCTTCTATCTGTCCTTTAAAATACATTTGCATGATTTTACCCAACTGTTTTCCAGTTTGCCTCGCTTCTCCATTTAAGAGCACATGTAAAGACAGAGAGAGTGTATAAGTCTGAGAGACTTGACCTACATTGTGTGCAGCACATGTGCAGTAATGAGGCATGAAATTCATGGGCCTCCCCCATGAAATCTAAGGAGCTAATTTCTAAAACAACTTCTCCTTTTCAGTCTTGAGATGCTAAAAAAAAACAAAAAAAACAGACATGCATCAAGGAGCCGTGCTGTATAATAAACATTTTGACATTTGAATCTGATGATAGTGTGACAGGCCCACATGCGTAAATAAAATGAGGAAAAAGAAAAACACACAACAAGTTACTGCAAAGGTGTTAACACACCCACAACAACAGTTGAAAACGCCCTTACCCTGAAAATATAACTTCAAACAGCACTGTAACCACAGAGTGCGTATTTGAAACCACAACTTGCTCTCTCTTTCCCTTTCTGTATGTGTCTTAACAGATAAGCACAACAAGTCTTGTAGACTTGCACTGTAGAGGCTGTAAACAAGATTGTGCTTATGCCCTCACAACGGTCCATATTCCAATATTTTTGTTCATCTAATGATATTCCCACCTTATGTATTTGTTTATGCTGCTTAGTGTTGCAGTGAGCAGAAGCCTATCCCAGTATGCACTGGGTTGGAGAGCATGCAGACGGGTGTCTAATTCACCTGCATTGCATGTCTTTGGACTGTGGGAGGAAACCTATACCAATATGCAAACTCTACACAGAGAAGCCCCAGCTGACTGGGTGGGATTTGAACCGTCAACCATGAAAATGCATGAATGCAGAGGGATGTAGGAGTTTAAAAAGCTTAATGGAGAGTGGGTTGTGTGTGATTTAATAAAACTGAGTGTTTCTTACTCATTTTCATTTATAATAACATATCTGATAAGTCAATGTGTTCTTGCATAAGTAAAGTATTAGACATTATGTGCATCATATATAGTGTGTTATGCACACAAACACACACAATCCCTGTTGCTATTTAATGATTTCAGACTTCCCTGTTTTTAACATTGGAATACTAAGAACTGTGAGTGTCGTAGGCCTAATAGCTGCAGGAAATGTGCCCACATGCACACATGTAGAAGTCTCAGAGTTTGCAGGGGTGAGTAACAGACAAGCCCAGAGTTTTCTCAGTGTCAGCTTTTAGTGAGTCTTGCAGAGACTTCATCTTTAGGCACTTCCATGTTTATCACTACATTCAGTTTTTCAGTTGCTGCTTAGCTCCTAGCACATGGAGGACCTGACCTGAAAGAGAGCTGCAGTAAAATATGCTTGATGCATCATTATGACACAGTTTTTATCACATAGTTGAATAGTTGACTTTTTTGGCATTTCAAAATGTTGTAAAGTTGATATTCAACCTTTGCCAAATGCAAATGTAATGCAACTGGACTGCTGACTGTCTGGTTGGAGATTCTGGTGTGGCAGCTAATTTAGCCTCAAGCTGCTAGCCTAAAGCAGAGGTGAGGAGTGGGCTACAGAGGTCTGGTGAGCTCACTTCTCTCTAACCACACCCTCTTCAGCATCAACCAATGCTGACTCAAGTGACATCACTTGAGGTAATTTATTAGAGTTCATGCAGCTCCTTCTGGAGCCACAAAAGGCTTTATACACTTTTTCTTATCCGCCCTAGTACTCTCCAAGACCGGTAAGCAGACTTTGAAGTGTAACATTTGTGGAGTTCTCTTTTTGAAGTTTCAGCGTGTGTGTTGTGGTCAAACAACAGCAAACATCAAAACGCTGTGTTACAAGGACGATGGAGACAGCTTGTGAAAAAAATCTGATGGCAATTATGGACAATTTGTTAGAGAAATTGCTTGGTGGTGGTAGTAGACCAAAAGAGCCTGAAAGAAATAAAATGGTAATTCCAATCTCAAGGTTTGGAGGTTAGTGGTCACAACACAGAGCTTTTTATTATGGTGACACCATCTGGCCAGTTGGTAGGCTACAATTTATGAAACAATCTATTTCTAGCAAATGCAGTTGCTCGAGTCTCCGCTTCCACTCCCTGAGGTATGGATACTGACGTGCACAGTGTTGAGCTGTCAACATCTGGTGGCGTTAAAGCAGTATTACAGTCTCCTGTCAAGAGGTCAACACGTAGCATCATTGTAAGACTGCGGGAGGATGCTAAAAAGCTCACTGAAATGATGTCACAACATCTGTTTTGACTTTTGAGAATTGTAAGAATGATAAATATGGACTTAATGTAACATACACTGGAATAAAGCAGTTTAGAGTTCTTTGTAAATTGAACTGTAAATCCCAATTTCACCTCTGTTAATGCACCAGGTTTGAGAATCTCAATTTCTTAATGTAAAATGAATGTAATCCTTTTCAACAATTCACTCCTTCTTTGCATATTCTGGAAGGTTTTCTATACTTAAAAACAACAACAACAATAACACACACACACACACACACACACACACACACACACACACACACACGCACGCACACGCACACACACACACACACACACACACACATCTATACAATGAGCTGAACATTTCCAATTAAGTTTGAAGACTGTTAATTTAGTCTTTCAGGAGGTTCATGGTCAAACTGTGATGTTGGATAAATGTAATGACAATGGTTATTAATAAAAAACAAACAAATAAACAAACGAAACAATTAAATATCACCCACTATACTAGGAACCAGAGTTAGATGACAGGCATTTTAGAGATGAATTAGTACAAGGTTGTAACAAGGAAAATCCAGCTGACAAATTAGTGACATTATCCCTCATGTCAGGAAGAAACAGATTATGACAGGTTATTAAGTCCCTTTATTTATTAATGGAGTAAACATGCACATACAGTGTTCTATTACCAGCATGTTAGCTTCAGCTAAGTAGCATTAGTTAGCAGTAAACTGATCACAGAAAAACTACATTAATTGTTTCACACATCAACAATTACAAAACAACTAGAATAATTAAAAAAAACGGTGTACCAACATATAATGCTACAATATAGGCATTACAGGAGAAGATTAATTATGCTTTTTAATATTTGCTTTGTCACTGATGTGACTAAATGTTGGATGTAAGAGTGTCAGTTAAACTGCCATGTGCTAGTGTGCTAGTAGCCTTAGCAACAGAATGTCCAACTGAAGCTAACTGCTGGTGGCAGGATACAGCTCATTAAAGACATTTCAAAATAAAACCTGTCTTCCATTTGTGTCTAACTTTACTGCTTAATGTTTTTTCTACTTTAAAAACAAACACGCACATCAGTGTTCATCACTTACGCTGGTAGCGTAAGAAGCCAGAGGCTTTGTGCCACCGCTGTCTTCCCGCAGAGGGCGCTGTTCTATCATAAATGTCCCGGAGCAACAGGGTGCCTTCATTGTATAGAATCTGGCTTGTGCCTTTTTCCTCAACTTTTTTTTTTCACCGCTCAGACTGCCTCTGTTATTTAGGCAAAGAGAAAGGAAGTAGCGACAGGCTAGCTGGTTAGCCGGTCTAAAACCGCAGTCTGTCAGGAAATAGTTGACCTGTGAGCCTATTTTATCTCAGAGACTGCTTTTCTCTATTTAATACAAGCGTGTTCGTAGGCTACAGTTTTTGTCGGTTCGTTTTATTATCTCCCTACCGCAGTTTCAAACCCTCAAACTGACTCTACCGGGAGCTTTGTCTGTCTGGGACTCCACCGTTGTTAGCTTGGTTAGTACAAGTCAGTGTTAATTTCACGAAAGGGAAAAAACACACCACAGCCGAAAAGCTGCGACTCGGTTATCATTTATTTTTTCATCAGTTGGTTAAACCGCGAGGAATGCAGTCAAGGATTACACCAAGACAATGAGAAAACCAGCCGGGAAAGGTAAGTTACGTTCAATGCTGTCCGCCTCTCCAAAGGGCTTTGCACGAGCTTGTTCTTTACAGCAGAAGTGTTTATGGCAAAGTGTTGAATTTACCGAAATATTTCGGTTTATTGTTGGATATGTGTTTCAGTTTTATGGCTACCGGGCGCCGCATTGTCAGAGCTCGTCGAGGAAGTTATAATGAAGTAGCTCAATTTATATTTGCGCCTCGTAACATTTCACCTTTTTTTTTTTTTTTTTTTTTTTTGTTAACCGTCCTCTGTTGAAAGTTGAAAGTTTTAAAAGTCCCATTTTAAGACTGGAGCTAGCTGTACGGGCTAGCTTACAGCCGTACTGGCTCACTGTAGTGATAGTGTTTGAGAGCATGTTCGGTCGGTGTCGCAGTAACATAGCTGCATCCAGTGTGTGAATGAGCTGAGAATGTAGGCTGACTTGTTGCAGTGCAATGTCCCCAGGCCTGATTGATAATGTGACTAACCTAACGCTACATGTCAGCGGGTTGGTGTTTTGTTGGATTCAACAAGGCTCACTTAGATTTCAGAAAAGCTCCACAGTGGGTTTTTTTTTTTTTTTTTTGCAGACTCTTGAGTCCTTGACATAAACCTAACCAGATATTGTCTAGAAGAGGGTAACTACAACTTATCCAAATTACCAGTGTACCATAACTGTTATTATGTGCCCACCATGGAGCACAATTTATGGCTGAGTACAGCCTTGATTGCCAGTGATAGATGAAGTAGTATAATACAGCAACAATGAAGCAACAATGTTTATTAAGAGCTGGGAGATATGTTCACACAGTGTTGTTATCAGTAGGGCTGCAACTAACAATAATTTTCATTGTTGATTAATCTGCTGATAATTTCTCAATTAATCGGTCAGTTGTTTGGTCTATAAAATGTGACAAAATGTCAAAAAAGAGAAGCATTGATTGGTGTTTCTCAAAGCTCGGCATAATGTCCTCAAATGTCTTGTTTTGGAGCATTTTGCCTGTCTTTCTTAAAAAATTACTCAAATTAATTAGTTGATTGTCAAAATAGTTGGTGATTAATAGTTCACAAGTAATAGATGAATGAGTTGATTGTTGCAGCTCTAGTTGTCATCATACGGGGCAGGTATCATCTGGGGCTTTTGTTCTAACATCATGATGACGGCTTAAATGTTGATTAATATTACATGTGGCAAATGCATTCAGAATTGTACATAAAATAAACACACCAATGCCATCATTTTGTAGCTGTTTCTTCCATACAGCAGCCTGTTGGCCAAACCATAACAAAATCGTGTGCACAAGCTGCAGGCCCAAGCTCTCCCTGCATGACTAACATCTGGGTGGTGGAAAAAAGTAATCATGCATAGGAGCCCTAGAATTACGCACATATGCACTTCACTTGGAAGCTTCTTACCCTCTCCATTTCCCTCTTTCCATTTCTCTGATTTACTTTGGTCTGAACACTGCTGTACTCTTTCAGTGACCTAATTAGCAAGTTATTTCCTTATGGTGAAATAATGTATTTACACTTCCTTCTGTCACCCTAGCAGCTGTGTGCCTTAATAAGCCACATTTGGCACAGGCTTTCATGAATGGCATGAAGTAAGATTTCAGACTAAAGAGAGGTAAATGATAAATATTAATATCTGCTGGAGAATTTAGGGATGTACAGCAAAAGGATTAGGTGGGGCATCGACCTGTAGAGGGTGGAATTAACTGTCCTATTTCATTTTAAGTTTTGTTTGAGTGTAGTTTTCTGAGCAAATTATTGTTTTAAAGTATATTTTAATTATTTATATTTTTAAAGTTTGATTGCTGGTAAGAATCTAGAGCTGCAACAGTTTGCTGTCATAGAGGGAAAAACAGAAAATATTTAGCTTTAACAAGTTGGAATCAGAATTTTGACTCTTTTTTTGCTTAAAAAATTACTCAAACTGGTGAATCCATTGTCAGAATAATTGCCGATTATTTAAGCAGTTGACCCAAATCGATTAAACGTTGCAGCTAGATATACAATCTATAAGAATCATTACAGTAGAACATTAAAATAGATAAATAATTATAAAAATAACCATAACAAAACAGTCAGGGACCAGTTTTTACCAAATGTTTTTGAATTCAGAAAAGCACATCACAGTTTATCACCAAACTGCAAAGCGTCTGCATGGAACATAAATGCAAATGACATCTCATTAAAAAGAAAAGCGCTGCCAGACAGCCTTTAAATGAAGTCTTCAAAACCAAAGTCAGTGAGTGGTATTGAACCTAATGTAGATTACGTTTAATGTACACCACATGTTTGACCTTGTATGCCTGTTATTCACATTAACTAATAGATGTAGCAGTCATTAATAGAGCTATTGAATGTAACCTTTACTAGAGTTATAGAATAATTCTGTTTGAACACGCAGCGTGATCAATGAGAGTAAAGGGGATTTAACAGAAAAACTGACCAACTTCTCCAGTTGTAGTGGCTAGAGTGACACAAGAGGCGTGTGAAGGTGTGGTGGGTGGGTGTGCAGCATCTGTAAGCCCACTGATGGTGTAGGACTTGCCAACTGCACTGTGCTGTGGACCAAGCATCAGCATATTCAATCCAATCAAGGTCCCCATCTGTCATATTCAAAATCTAATTGCATCCCAAATCCCTCAGAGAAAGCTTAAGAGTCGCATCTCCATTTATTAAAATGCTTCCTGTCTCACAATTTCAGGGATAGTAGCATATTTAGAAATTTAGGAGGGAAAAGATGAGATGTAATTGAGTACAGATATTTTTCTGATATGACCAAATAATGCTGTCTACTCTAAATATGAATGAATTGCACCTGAACTGGGACTTTAATATCAGGCAAAATGTGTGGTGTTGTTTTTTTTGTAAATTGTCATACCTGTCCCAATATCTTCAAATGATTGCAAACAGAAGCCATCCCCCCCAAATTATGTTGCAGTGCAGCCAGTTTTATCCCATACCTCCTTAAAGTACCTCTAAACACTCAGGCAGCCGTCAGAACGGCTCTCTGCCATCTTTGAAAGAAAAGGGCCATATGGCCGTCTGCTGATGGTTGGTACTCTGCAAACCCTGCTGCAGGGCTGACAGTGGTTGAGGACAAGAAGTGGGTGGGGGAAGGAAGACCAATTACATCTCCAGCTCAGCCTGGAGTTGTAATTGGTCTACACATCCTGGCGGATGCAATTGTGTGAAGCTGCGGATGAAAAGATAATTGCTTCAATCATGGCTGTGCCAACATTTCTCTGAGGAGCGATTCAAGGGTTTCCTCAGCCTCAGCTTTCATATTCAGCTTTATTGCATTTATTTTCAACCACTAAATCTTACAGTGTGCATTATTAAACATTAATTTCCTCACAAATAACACTATAAATCAGTCTTATCCATGCTAGGCTTTGTGTGTTTTAACAGTCCACAGAGATGTTGGTGATATCTGTAGAGGCAGTGTCCTGCTTGTTGTAGTATGCTAGTGTTGTAATAAATGTAGGTCTGTTGCTGTTTGGATCATCAACCTGAACCACAATAGAGGAACTTGAGTTGTTTCCCAATGTGACACTTATCAAGCAAGTTGCTCTCTGCCGTGACACGACAACCACAGTCAGCGAGACAGTTTAGAAAAATGTCACCAATAAAGGAGAGGTGGGCAAGGAATGGTAATGGAATGACATTGGGTTATTTTACACTGACGTCATTAGAAATTTCATGGTCTTTGGTGTGTTGTGGTAAGCTGCATTTTATTTCAAGATAACTCCAGAGGTGTGTAGACTGACTGCAGTGGATCTGTCAACACATCTTATCTGGTGTCTATCACAAAGTGTTGGGGGTTTCTAGAATTATTTGTTTCTTACAACTGTTTGATGAATCATGGTGATTGTGGGAAATTGTGCCGAATTACTGGCTGTCTATATGCAATTTGTCAGCCATATCATGCCCATACTAGCATTCTGTTCTGGTTTTAGCCTACTTTTTGGTGCGTATGTGTAAAACGTGCAGATTGTTGCCTTGTTGTATTTTGTCCGTTTGCCTAGTTCAAAGCAAAGATGTGGAGGTTGTGCACTGTATTGTAACCCCGTTCATGTGAGTTCAGTCTCAAGCTGTTCTTAGGTTACTGTGTTCCTCTTTTTATGTTTTGCTTCAGAATTTGACTAATTTAGGTCTCTGACAGAACAAGGACAGAAGAACAGCTTGAGCCATGGTGTGCCGCGGCAGCGGAGTCCCCTAGCAGCATGTGCACTGTCTTTGTGTGCAGTTGGTGTGCTGGGCCAAGGTGATGTAGGCTACCTGTGGAATGAGGCGCACACCTGCAGTCCCATGGCCCTGCAGAGCAGCTTTGTTAGGTTGGACAGCCAAGCAAACTAACTTTAGACATATTCAACACAGAAAGCGAGCAAGATGGAATGAATATAAATGGCATGATTAAACACTAGATGATTTTGTACATTTTGTCAAGGTGTATTTATATTTTTGTAAATGTGAATGTTGAGAAATGAGTGTGGACAAAATGTCAATTTGTTTGCTTCTACATGAAGTATAGTGAAGGGGTGATTGCAAAGGGCTTGGCAAGAAATTCAAACATGCAGAGGCTTGTGTTTCAATTACCTGTGTCCTCATCAGGAAGATGTCTGTATCACTCTGTTACTTACACCGCTGCTCAAAAACATTACAATGGGCTGTGTTAGGTGTCTTTCTGCCTTTTGTAAACCTGTAGGCTGGTTCAGGAGCTGGTATCACAGCTTCAGGAGAGCATAATCTAAGATGTTATATCACTCATCTGTTGAAAAGGGTTAGTCTCCATATCTTTTTATCACAAATGTTGACTGCTGGGTTGAATAGGCTGCCATGGGTAAAATACTGTATGATTCACATCTGTGTTACCTGTTCAGTCAGTAAAGTGAGCTGGGGAGGTGTATGAAGACAGAGGAAGGGATGAATGGAACGAGAAAGCCATCAGAAAATGCGAATGGGACACCTGTATGTGCATATGTGCATGCTTTTGTGCACATACAGTGTGTCAACACTTAGTGCAGTATCGTGACAGGAATGCTTCGGGGTCTGCCATTCTGTGGTGAGAGATGAGAGAAAAAATAGCCTTGTGCCCTACAGAAAGCTGTGAACCAAGCTTTGAAGTATGGATTTGCATTGACCTGTATAGACTGGACCAGATGGAGAGTGCAAGCAAAAGAAAGTCTGTGTGAGTAGACAAGAAGAGGTAGAGAGAGGGAGAGTGGCAAGGTTTTAAAGTCATCAATTCCACAAACTCCTTGGTAACTTTGCTCTTTCAATGTGGCAAGCTGAATTTATGGGCTCTATAAATAGATCCAGCAGTAATGATAGGGTATAAGTGAGGAAAATGCAGGCCGAATGTTTAGGGATGGCCTACTTGCAGTGCATTTGTTTGTTGTGCTTTAGCCTTCACTCAGCCATCATTGCAGGGTCCAAACACATCTAGTCAAGACAATTGGAATCAAAGCTTGATGGTGATGATTATGATTATACCAGATCTGCCTGTTTAGATTGTGATTATGGGCACAGTTATAAGCCAAGCAAAAGTTTTAACCAAAATATCCAACTTAAGTATTTTCCACAGTGAACGTGTTAACGTCATGGAAGATATATTTTAACCACTTTCAACTGGCTTGAGCACACTGATTTCATATGCCGTTTAGGTTCAAATCTACATGTGACAACCCTATTGTTACTCTCTTTTGGGTAGTAACCCTCCACAGTATTTACATTAGCTTGCTTTCATCACATTCAAATGTATTGATTGTAAAGTGAGGGATACCAACAATAACCCAGTTTTGTGAGTGATACTGCTTGCCACTCTGATTTTCAAAAGGAGCTTTTTGACTCGTCACTTGTTCATGTTGAAGGGAAGATGATACAGATGCCTGCATGCAGCATTGCTAGTCTGATGTATTGAGTTGAAGCCTTTCTGTCACTTGACCCCTGCCCCCTCAGCTGCTGCGGTCACCCTCAGGAAGGGGACTCTGTGTGTGTGTGTGTTTGGATACAGATTGACTGACTTGTTTATGACTGTGGTGAGTACTATAGCCTCCCCCTCCATCCTCTCTGCGGTCACTGATCCTGTCCCTTGGCTCTGGATTATGGGCAGAGAGAGGGCACACCCTGAGGCTCTGTTTGCTGTTACTTTGCACCATAGTCCAGAGGGTCAGCACAGGATCATTGGGCATTGCGAACAAGGGCTGGGCAGATATGCTGTCTTGAGTGTATCTATCATTACACTAAATATTTATCATAATGTCATTGCAGTCACTTCTTCCTACAGTTGTGGGAAACAGACAGAAACTAGCCACAAGACCGTTTTGCAGTCTGTTTTATCAGCCTAATTTTGTATATTCTGAAAAACATGAACTATGGCCTGTATGATGCAGATAAATATACACATTGCATGATGCCTCTGTCATGACCAAGGAAACTGAAGATTTATTTTTTGTGTTTATTTATTAAAACGCCATGCATTTACATCTTTCACACATATTGTGGAGATGCAAATACAGAGGAGAGAGCTTTGAGAATGAACCTGAAGTCCCAAGATCCTAGAAAGGAAATGAATCAGTACTTAATCTAATACTTATTCCAAAATCCTCTTTTAAAGGCGTAAGTATGGTGGCACAAATTGGGTTGGACTGTGCATTTGGTTAAGAGTTATGGACTGGTCTGAAGAAATAGACTCCAACGTCATTCCTTACTCACTCCTTCTGAAATGAATTGAGGAAAAAATGAATAAACTCACCCAGGCAAGGCGGTAGAGGTGACAAGCCATTCCCATTTTATGTGCCAGGGCAGAAACAAGCCAGTGTATTACAGAGAACAATGGTGGAGGTGGCACAGCTTTGGATAAGGTCCACATAAGTAGTGCCACTTAAAGCACATGGAGTTTGTCGTTGTGATTAGTTCTAGGTGTGTTTGTAAGTCGGTTTAAGTTTCAAACTGCAGAGTAAAGTTGGAGTACATCACATACAGTTACTGTGATGGTGAGTAGAATCACATTCACAAAACAGACTGTGTTTACTCCACTTTACTTGCATATTGCTGGCCATAATGTATGTGAACAAACATTTTTTTCTTTGCTGTTATTGTCATGTATGCTAGTGTTTGACATACATTTCAAGCCCAAATATATTAGTCCAAGCCATGTGTTTTTGGCATGCACTGTATAGCACTTTGTGTCCAGGATAAGGGTTGAACTCTGTCCCAGTCTGCTAACTGCAGCTAAGTCTTACCACTGGATGCCTTAAGACCTGTGGAGAGTGACAAGAGAAGTGAAAGAGAAAAACCAAATCACGGAAGAGTACAGATGAGGGAGGCACAGATGGGGGAAAGATGGAAATAACGAGACAAGCTGAGGGTAGAAGGAGAGGGAGATGGAGCAGGAACAGTCGACCTTGGCTATGTGCTCTATATTGGCTGGGCTCTGCTTTGTGCTGTTTGTTTTTGCTCTATTTTTACTCTGCAGTCTGACTCTGGTCTCTGATGAATGGCTCCATATGTAAGTTACATTTCATCTGACAGAAATCATTGAGCATGTCTGATCCAGGTGGGAGAGAGTTTAGAGGCATGATGTGATCCGTACAGAAGAAAAGAAAGGGACAGTATGAGAAAATGTTGGGCCTTTTGGAAAATAGCTTTAGTGGTGTGTTTTTACTGGCCTGACATCACATGGCATCATTTTATCTGTTTCCACTTCTTCTAAAACAAAAGATGGATAGATGGGTAGATTTAGATCAAGGCCTAGATGTTACAACGACATTATCCTTCCTAAGATGCTTATCATCCACAAGTTGGTGTGTGAATCTGCCAGGCCAGCCAAACATCATCAGGACACACCACAGGGAAGATGTTTTAAATAGATTACACTAGCTGCACTGCATATAATCTATTGTATATGAACATTTCCGAGATTATGTTAATTTTCTCCTTTGTTTCTCCTCTTCTTTACAAGCTCTTTTTTATCCCTCCTGCTGCTTTTTTGTTTCAGCATTACGTTCAAGCGTAGGTCAAGGCATGTACGAAATGTATGAGTAATATTACTAATGCCGTGGTGTTTTCCAGTTGGTAGAACATGGTTTTGACTCTGCATTCAGCCTCCCACCCTAAAATGCGGTATATATTATAGAGCTCAGAGGCTTTAATTTGTGTTAGCTAGGTCTAAAGTTTCTTTCTGATACCTGCGATGTATGCGTACAAACAGAAGCAGTTCAAAGGTCAAGATTTTGGCATTGTATCCTGCTGTCTGAACATTTTATTTCCCTAAGGACTGAAGAACAGTGTGTATGTGCTGGTGTGTGTGTGTGCATGTGTATCTGGCAGCTGGGGTAAGGGATTTTAAATGAGTATGAACTTGGTGCAGTGCAGTGACTATTCTGGTGTTACAATGGAGTCATGTGTTTGGCAAGTGTTTTTAGAACAGGGTAGCCCACATGAGTGAGCGTGTACAATAATCCCCTCTGTCTGCCTCCTTCCCCTCACTTCCTTTTCTCCTTTTCCTGATTTCTGCCTGCAGCTGCCCCACATCTCCAGATGACATACTGTATGTTTGTTTGTGTTTGTGCATGTGGTTCATCATGCTGAATGGGAAGGAAGTGTTTCCGTAACTGGAGACCATCCCGAGCAGCCGTTGTTTGTCAAATATCAAATGCACCTAAATTAAATAAACACATTGCTGTGCAAATATTTGGATTTATTTAGATTGATCAACTGGTGATACCATTATTATGAGCACAGGTTAAAACAAAAAACAGTAAGGGCAGCAAATAATGATGCTTTTTATTCATGATTTGGTCTGTAAAATGTCAGGAAATTGTGAAAAATGCCCATTTTAGTATCCAAGCTGATGTATTCAGTTTGCTTATTTGTTTGATTAGCACTCCATACCCCAAAGATATTTAGTTTTACTATCTCAGAAAACTAAAGATACCAGAAAATATTCACATTCGAGAACGTGGAACCAGTGGAGCTTCAGCATTTTCTTCCTATGACATAAACGGTTAATCGATTATCAAAATTGTGCCTGATCAATTAATTGATCAATGGACAATAGTTTCAGCTCCTTATTTGGGGCAACAAAGTTCCCTAATATCATTCATGTTCCTGACAATTTGCAGAGACTACAGGAATTGCAGAAGATTAGATTTTTGCCACCAACATTAACACTGGAGTGAAATGAATAGCGCTCTGACACAGCCTACTCAAACATTAAAGAGTTTCCGAAATGGAATTTATTGGAGGATTACATTACATCCTAATTGTGTTCATACTATTTTGACCACCCTGTGAATGTCTATAATACTAAGGAAGAACGTACCAATGTCCTTCATATCATTGTACTGTACTTTGCCCCATTCTGGTCCAAAACTAGTCTATTAGTCCAACATGGCTGAGATGACTCGACCAGAAAACTCTCCGGAATCCCGTCACCACCAACCAGCGTGGAATCCCAAAACAGCCAATCAGATTTAGCAGAGCCTCCTGGGTTGCATTAAGTCAGACATGGCCTAACTCGTCTGGTATATTTCATGTGGACGCTGCTGCTTTGCATCTAGAGTTTCAGTTCATCAGACTGATTGAAAACATAAATGTCTCTGCACCATCTTGGTTGCTATACATTGTCTCACCCCAGTATTAACCTCAAGGATGAAAGAGCTCTGAGATTTGAGTCAGACATTTGTGAAAGGCAGGCATTCAAGGCTGGGGAGAATTTGCATGAATAGTGAGCTTTACTGTGCTCTGTTGCTGCACTCTGCAGCGTGATTCGAGTGATTCAATGGAATACAAAGCACCTCTAATATTTTGCATTTTATTCAAATCTGTTTTGTTGGCCTTTCTACTCGGGTGACTGGGGCTTGGCCTCAGGTGTGATTGACTGAGTGACAGAGCAGTGAAGGAGCATTATGTAAAATCCAAAACACCAGGACATGAGTTTTTATAATAAGCAGAGCTTCTGTCTGAGCTGTCCTCTACTCTGTGTGGCTTGGCATCTGGACTGAGTTAAGGCAGCAGTGCCAAATGTTAGGCGGTGGGGACCAGAAGGGGGTGACCAGCAGGGGGTTGAAGGGGAGGCATTGGGGGGAGATTCTGTGAAAGACGGTGGTATGACAGGAGAGATGGAGGGAAAGAGGCACAGTTAAGGAAACAGTTGAAAACACAGCGGTAGGGCTGAGGCAGACGGGTGGCGATACACAGGGGAGTGGTGTAAGGCTGTACCTGGGCCTCTTGGATTACTGACCTGCTGTGAAATGTACATAAAGCAGGAGTTCATAAAGCTGTGGCTAAAACTAATGTTGGATCGCCTCAATCAGCAGCAGAACAAGCTGGCATGTGGAGGCCTCGGAGGAGTAAGCAACTGTGGTTTCAGGTTGTTTTAAAGTAGGCTGTCCAGTGTGTTTGCAGCCAGTCCCAGCTGTTGATGTTTACCCCTCTCGCTTGACTTGCTAAGATCTGCGTGCGATAACAGGGTCATACCTACCTCCGAGGGATGTCAAATGAACAACGGCCTGTTTCAGTTCGTCAATACATTACTCAGACACATGATATTGGGAATGGCAGATCAATGGAATGCACTCAGATGACCGTGTTATCATTGATTAGCATTGTCCATCACAGTTAAGGTAATTTGTTGTGACAGCTGACTCGCATGAGTTGCTTTATGGTTTTGAAAACTGTATGGTCATTGTCGTGAGAGATATATCAAATGATGTTGTTTATCATTCTCAAAGACTTTTGAGAGTTTGGCTTAAATGTATAATCTGTGATATCTTTCGCTGTACTCCATACTCACAGCGAAGAGGGTTTTGACCATGAGCTTGGGCTCCATAGTGAATGAATATCAACAAGTCAAAGACTGGATCCCTGTGGCTCCTCTCTCCTTTATCCTCTTCTTTAGACGGAGGCAGCAGATGCTCCTCAGCTCTAGTTTTATTGTTCATGGCCGGCCAGCCTGGGAGCTGACTTAAAGACAGGGGGGAGGAGATGAGCTTTTAGTGCCCCTTTTCTCCCTTTTCCTTCACTCTCCCTTCATAGCTCTCTCTCTATCTGTGCTTGTCTTATTAAGCCCAGTTGGTGTCTGCTGGATGAGTTAATTCCCTGATTGAGGTTTTGGTCCCTTTTAAACAAAAGACTGCATCTTTGAATAGACCACATGGCTCAAGTGGGAGGGCTCTAATCCATTCACGGCCATTTTGGGTGCATCTGCACTTCCTATAGAGCCTCAACTGTGAGGCTGATTTACCACCACTCAGCAGCAACAGGAGCAAGTGTTTATCACACAAGTCCTGAGTGAATTTATGAATCTGTAAGAGAACACACATGCACACGCGCATGCACACTCACAGGTACACACACAAACACACAGGGCTGAAAGCCACAGGGTGCGCACACACACACATACACACAGACAGACAGACATGCACACAGAGTGAATCTGTACTTCTCTTGCTTCTGTCTCTCATTGTGCCCAGAGGACAATGCAGCCTGCTCTGGCAAAGAGCCAGACCCTCTCATCTCCATTAGCTCATGCAGAGAGAGTTGTAGTGGTGATGGATACTTACTTGGATAGTGACTCCAGCTCTGCTCTCCCTAGGGAGAGGAAAGGAGCTTGGGCTACAGCAGCCAGGCTCACAGATGCATTGTTGAAGGGGTCTAGGTGGACCTGGGGGGTTTTTGAAATGTTTGAAATTCAGTGTAAAACAAAATGATTACATTTAACTTCAGCACAGATGTTTAAATGGTTAACCTCCTCAACTCCACAGAGCCTTTGGCGGGTTCATCATTACAAGCACATGTTGTTGGAACAAGCACTGTATAAACCCACAGAGCTTTATTTAAATTCTAGTCAAGGTCTTGAGATTTCCAAAGATATCAGAAGTAGCTTCAGCAAAGCCTTATGTCAAGCTGTGTGGGACATACTATCATTGCAATATTGTCCAAAAGTATGGAAAAATGTATCTCACATTGAAACTACTTGAATGGAAGGAATTTTGCTAACATTAGTATTGCGGTGGTTAGTGTCTTTTCTGCCCATCCAGCGTCTTGGTTACTTCACAAGGCAGGCAGGCAGGCAGGCAGGCAGGCAGGCAGGCATGTAGTTTTTTGTGTGAAAGTGTGATTTTCCCTGAAGCATCCCTTGTTACTGCATAGTTACAATCACTCATCTCTACAATTACACCTAACTTTGCTCATCCTTTGTGAGTCAGATCTTGAAATGTCTTCTTTACAACACTCATGATGGGGAGTGTAGCTTTGCAGTTACTCATTAGTCTTGTCAGTACACGGCTGGGATTCCTGTTGCTTCTTTTTTTCTCTGTCATGGTAATATTTTCAATTAAATTTAAATTACTGCTGCTGCTAAAATAGCTCTACAGACTCTACACACCTCTGCACACTGTCTGATGGTGTCAGTGTTGTTTGGTTCCTGATGCCTGAATGACCGCTCTTTATCCCCTTGCCTTTTTTTTTATTATCCATTTTCCAATCCATTTTATTTATTTATTACAGTACTTGTCCTCAAGCAAGATGCTAAATCCCCACTTCTAAAAGAAAATGACCGCAAAATTAGAAAGGAAATGCATTTTCCAGTTTCCATGCAACTATATAGTTTACATACCAGTAGTGTATAAGGCTGAATCTAATAATTATTTAGTTAGATAGTCAAAATAATCACTTGGTCCATAAAATGTCAGGCTATTGAAAAATGCCCACTACAAATAATTTATACAGTTGGCTAAATATTGTAATATTTCATCGTCATCTAATTATTTAGGGTTATATGTAAAGTATTCTATTTAGTGTATTCAGTTCTTCATATAGAATAAGATCTAAAGACCAGATACATCAATGTTGAATTATAAACAAACTATTGAAGCATTTAAAGTTCTGATTAGCTTTTCAGTGATTGACCTAACTGCTGTCATTGTGATGTTGTGACTAGTTATGTCCATGATAGGAGCTCCTTTTAGTCCTGACTCATGAGATTTATTAGACGTCCTTCAGTGACGCTGCAAAGGAATGCTGATAGTCACCATATCTTTCGTTCACCTCTTTGTGTATGTGTGTATTAGAGTATGAAGTGCACAGAGAGAGGAAGACCAGAGGTGTGAGAAAGAGGGTTTACTTAGAGGAATACAGAGTTATCCAACTGAAGTTCATCAACCTTCTATGTGTCACTGGGTTACTCACTTCCTGCCAGGTCATAGAGTCAGCTGGTGGTGTCTCAGCACTGACTGGGTGCTCTATTTATACAGTCAACATATACGTATATATGAGTGTGAGTGTGTGTGCCAGCTTCGGGAGGTCCATTAGTAAGAAAATTTACTGTCTGTAGCTCAGACTAAGAGCAGAACACTCAAGGCTTTCACACATCTCTGAGTGAGATCATAAACACTACAACAACTGGCCATATAAAGGCAAAATATTTCTTTTCTCTCTCCACTAATTGGCACTCAGACTTACTACTGCTCCTCCTCTTCCTTCTTCCTCTCTGGGTGGAGCTGTTCATTAAAGGTGGGTGAAGAAGACAGAGTAGGAGGTAGGAGACAGTGAGTAAGACCTGGTAGGCTTATTTCACTTCTGCTAGTGACTGTCAAACAACTCTCGCTCTTATTGCCATCTCCAGCTTCAGTTATAATGAAGTTAGAAGAGCGCTTGTTTTACGCAACTTTTTTTTTCTCTCTTTCCAACTTGGCAGAGAGGTACAGTTTTTCATTCTTCCTGCAGGCTTCCTGATTGTGTACACTATTGCTCTTTTTAAAATTGTGCTTGTCTGAATTACAGTGTATAAAATGGGCCATAACTTTCAGTGTTAACAACACAGCTCAGTGAAATATTGAACCCCAGACGACCGTCTCAAATAGTTCCTGTGTGACAGAGGATTGAAAATCAGTGCAGCTGTCCAGACATGAGCATGTGTGGTCTAAGAAAAGTAAATCAAAGAGGAGCTCAGTCAGAAAATAAATCAGCTAAGTAACATTTCTGTGTGTAGGCCAGTCTTTATTCATCTTACTGATGAATGTACAGTGGAATTTACTGCAAGCATATTCTCCTTGACTGGATAGTGAGGGGTTATGAGGAATGAGGTTAGTGGGACCAGCATTGATGAATGTTACTGCCTTTACAAAAATGTCTGGTTTTAGGAGCTTGTTAGTTGTTAATGCTCCTCCTACCCACAGTAAGCAGCTAATGAGCCCCTCTCAACCCTCAGCTGTAGTCCTGTGCTGTAAGTGTCTTCCTATCAACCCGTAGTAAGCAGCTAAAGTGCCAGGCTAAGCCTGCGCAAAGCAGACAACCCCGGGTCTTATCTGTGGAATGCTGGGCATCCTTGCAGAGGATCTCCTCTGCAGGGAGGAAGCTGCATTATCTCAAAGCCTTCGTCTCCTTTGATTGTCCCCTGGGACTTCTTTCTTTTCTGTCTCACTTTTAGATGTTTACCTTTCCATCTCTCCGCCTCCTTCTGCCTTCTTCTCTTTTTCTTTGTTCGGTTTCTTCTCTGTCACTACCTTTTTCCTCTCCATACACTCTGAGATGAAATTAATTCCATCTTACACACAGATACTGTAGCTTTAGGTTTTCTCCTTTGAAACTAGTTGAGCAGCTCAGGAGTTAAAGTGACAGATTTAAACCAGACAGGACCCATGATGGAGGATAATGATGATGCTGTCTTTTGTGGTCTCTGCAGTTTTGCATGCCTTGGCATTTTACAGGCTTGCATGTTTTTGGGACTGTGGTCAGCTAGCCTGGCAAATGCACAAGCTCATGAGTCTCAAGTTGCTCTATTTTTCCTCTAATTCTCTACTGTGACCTAAATGATTCAAGAGTAGGCTTTTTTGAAATCTCTGTCGTTGCAGTTGTCCTTTTTAGCATGTGTTAAAAAACAGATTCCTTTTTATGAGTATGTATAAACAGAACTTAATGCATCATAGAGGCAAAAAAGAAAAGGATGAATTAAGGCAGCTAAGATATACTGGGTAAATACACCCAAACAGTTACCAGCAGCATGGTGTGGTTTGGTTTGGTGTTAATTGCTTCTGAAGATACAAGCTGTTGTGTGAGATTGTTTGTGATTATTCTTTAATCATCAAACATTTCCTTGCTTAAACAGCAGAGGAAGAGACAGAACCCGTCTTTGCCACCATTGTGCACTATTGCACATGATTGAAATGAGCTATCTTCTTATCAGAGCTAAATGGCTAATTTGTAAAATGGCTCCTTAGTATGTCAGTGTGTATTATTCACGATAACCTCACAGAAGACATGAACACAAGTGGTTTTTATCCGTCAGTGGAAAGTTTCAGTGAAAACAAACCTTATAATGGAGGAATAGAGAACTTGATTTCATAATACATACTGGTGTCTGTGAGAACCACTTTTCCCTCAGCCTGCTTCTTTGAGTGTATTTCAGGCTATAACGTTTCTTATTTTTCAGGTTGAGAAAATAAACTGTCTCTGCTTGAATGATAAAAGTGATGAACTGTAGGACTCAGTGCTTACAGATCTCGACCTAAGATCAGGTTACCAAAGCAGTGCAGTCTGCCTGCCATACAATGATTTAAACCAGGTTCCTGTTTCCCCAAAGGGAACACTATTGTTTACACAGCATGCGTTACTGATGCAAAGCCATGCTACATGATCTATCATTAGACCAAACTTTATCCAGCTGCTGTCTGTGTGATTCACACTCAGCTATAGATCACTATTCTACATTAATTTTTGTTACAGACAGCCTTAACCTGGATCATATTCCTTTGGCTGTGATCCATTTGGATGTTACACTGAATCAGCCCTGAAATACCTCAGCACTACTTCAAAAGTTGGCTTTGAAGGTCCAATGTGTAGGATTTAGGGGAATCGAGTGGCAGAAATGGGATACAATATCCATATTCATGTTTTCATTTGTGTAGAATCACCTGAAAATATGAATTGTGTTTTTTGCTGCCTTTGACAGAGCTTTTTATATCTATGGAGGGAGTGGGTCCTCTTCCACAAAGTCTGCCATGTTTCTACAGTAGCCCAGAATGAACAAACCAAACACTGGCTCAATAGAGGGCTTTTCATGTTTTTCTTCTTTGGAGCGGCTTCTGAAGGGAAGTGTGAGGCATGGGGCGTTTGGATGGTTGCAATCTGAAACCTCACCGCTAGATAACAGTCAATCCTACAGACTAGTCCTGTAAATGAACCAGTAACGTTGACCAGGTTTAATGTTCAAAACTGGTGATGTAAAGCTGTCATCATGTCAGCCTGCAAACTAAGCACAGCAACTGTCAGTAATTTGGATGGATGGTGAAGTGAACTTGCAATTGTACAACCAAGCATGACTGCACAATGATTTTTTAGTGCTAATTACAGAGTACTGTCAGCCATACATGATTTTCTACTGATGCTAACTACTGTACTGTAACTTGTGGTGTGGAAAACTGCCCCTCATACACAGTTCTCTGTCTTCTATGTGCAGGTTGCAGAATGCCATGTGTTCACAAAAAGGTTGTAGATAGGTATTTAAAGTTTAGCTTTCTTTAATACAAGAACATGAGACCATTTAGCATACATGTGTGATTTCAACTGAAGTTCTGAATGATGTGAACTCTTGCTCTACTTCTACAGCAACTTCTAACAACATGTAAACATTGTGGTTGAATCTATTCTTTTGGGCAGTAAAATCTTTTTTAATGGGGGTTATGGCTGTTCATAAATTACAGTAGAACTAGTCACATGCTGTGGAGGGATGTACGTACATATGCATGTAAGAATTCAAACAGTGTTGCAGTTGCATGAAAGAGTTCTCAAAGAATTGTCTCTCTTTGACTTCACTGAGGTTTGTGGCATGGATGCCAGTCATGTGATATATCAGTAAATTTGTCTGCTCCCTTATTGTAGCTTTGTTCATAAAAGATCATTCATACAACCCTGATGCTATCTAAAACATAAATTAAAAACAGAATGCAATCATTTGCAAAGGAACTGTGTTTACCGAAAAAAGTTTTACAAAGTGTTCTTGAGTCCATGTAGTAATATCCTTATACAATCATGTGTTCACAAAGTGGTGAACGAGTGTGTTTGGAGCATTCCACAACTTTCCAGGTCTTTTGTTGCCCCTGTCCCAACTTGTTTGAAACATGTTGCCTGCATCCAATTAATAATAAGCAAATATTTTCAAAAATAAATCAAGTTAATACGGTAAAACATTAAAAAATATTGTCTGTTCAGTTGATTATATGTCAAAAAGGATTAGAAAGTTATCACACTGTGTTTTTTAATGTTTTATGCACCTTTTGATCGGGGCTGTACATCTTCAAGGCAGCTTCACCTCAGTCAGGAAATCAGTAATATCCGTGGTAAGGACTGAACAAACCTCTACTTTGTTCTCAGTTAATCGTCTTCTCAGAACTCAGTGATGGTGTAAGACCTTTGGTGTTGGGACCTTGCCAGGCAGAGAAAATTGAGTTATCCGTGGATGGAGAGATTGTGGTAAAAAGTTGCTGAAGACTATATCCTGCCACTAGGTTCTACGTCATACATCACTGTAGGTGTCTTGTCTGTGAGAGTGTATAATGTGTAGTCATTACACCATTTGTGGTTTACCCAAAGTGTTCTCTGTATTTGTGTCTTGGTTGTCGTCATTGAGCGGAAGGGTTCAATTTCTGTGCAGCATCTGCAGCTGCAATGTACGGTGAAGTTTCAGTGGCAAAGCTATCTGCATGTGATGTGATAACAATGCACTGCAGTGTTATTAAATTTGAGTCATCTCCGCCACTGATGATTCCTGTCCCCAGGCTCATGTGCTCTCCAGAGCAATGGGAATATTCATCTCTTTATAATGCTGCAATGGAAGTACAGTTTGTTTGTTTGACTGTCGTGTATTTTAAGATGCGAGAGAAGACGCAAACTAGTTACACTGTCATCATTTACCTTTTAGCTTTCTCTCAGTCAAATATCATGGGGTGAATATATCTTGAAGTCTGTCGTTTATTACCTTACAGTGTGTGATTTCTCACCTAATTCCTCAAATTTCAGTGGTGATTGGCATAAAGGAATAGTATTCTTCCTGGGACTGCAGTCTACAGAGTTTTTGCATCTTTTTATGATAAACCACTGATTACAAAGAAAGATGTCTGGGCATGAAAATAACTTGATACGATACAGGCCTCAAAAATGATCTGTTGTTCATTTGTTAGGCCTGTGTCCTATCAAACTGTTACATTCACTTGTATGAGCCTCTTTTCTGGGTTAATCTAAGACACACCGCTGCAGCGGAGCTGCATTGTATCCAGAATATAAAATTTTGATGGTCAGATACCAAGGATGAGCTTCCCATGTGGTTTGGGACTTTGTTTGAAAATGAACTATTTTGTTAGCATTTTAAAAAGCTTGCTCATAGCTGCAATGATGCATTATTTAGGCTTTTAGAAAGCTGCAATGTTGTATATTGGAAATCATTCACCATCAGGGCTATCTTACTCTGTTTCTGCTGGCATTACATTAGCGCTGAGTGTTTATTTGAATAGGACAGCCAGTTGTTGGCGTGCAAGTCAGTCCTCTCTCTTCCATCCCAAATATTGCAACTACACAGGTCTCTGCTATGACCTTGGAAAGCCTCCTGTTATCGTGGTCCAGGGTCAATATGGAAAATAGTCGTTGTCACTGTGGATGTATAAAAACAAAAATAATTGTCACTGATCTATTCATTTTCAGGTGCTTCGTGGTGAGAGGGAAGCAGTGGATGCGGCATGCTGAGGCCACTCCCCCTGGCTCAGGATGAGTGTCAGAGATGGCGCTGCCACCATGGCAACGAACGCAGGTGGAGGAGGAGGGGGAGGTGGGCCTGCTAGCCCTAATGATCACGATGGCCGCTCATACCTGCTCCAGATCTACCCACGGTTGGCGGCCCAGTCCACCACATGCTGCAATCTTAGGTAAGTGTGCCACAGTAGCACAGCTAAAAAAGTAGCATCAACAGTTAATGCTGAGCTATGATGTTATTGAAGTACTACTGTAATCTAGCATTACTCAAACTCAGTAATTCCTTTTATCCATTCATCAGAGTGCAGAAGGACGCGACAGCAGCCTCAGTCATATCAGACGCTGCCACTGTACTGGGGCTGGACCCTAGCCGCATGTATGTGCTGGCAGAGGTGAAGGAATGTGGCGGGGAAGAGTGGGTGCTAGAGGCCGGAGACCTGCCAGCACAAAGGTTTCTGCTGTGGCCTCGGAAAGCACAGGAGCAGCACCCTCAGAGCCTCGGCTTTTACTTCTTACTACAGGTAGAGTTGAGCACACAGTTCATTTTGGCATCAGACTCAGTAGATGTGAAGCACTGAGAAAAGTCCTCCAACTGTCTGACTATTGTATTGTATGTACTATGGTATTGTGCTTCCTACTGCTTTTTTTCCCTCATTTTTCATTTTCCATGTGAAAAAAAAAACAAGTGGTCAACCTAGACAATAAATTATGCACTAATGGAAACATACAACAAAAAAAGCAAGGTAAATAGTCACCTTGAAAATGTTTCCCAATATTGTTTCACCCCTCTTATCGCTATATGTAACAGGGGCTCCTGCCCTTACTCTTTTTTACTAGTTGAAAAAAAAAATCAAAAGATAGTAGTGAGTCAGTTTCAGCAGTAAAAAGCTAAGTAATTTTTTTTTTTTTCTTTACCTTTCCCTGATCCAGGAGAGGAACCATGATGGCACTATCCATTATGTTCACCTCCCGTCTGTGACTAAAGAGCAGGAGGCACAGCGGCTAGCCGCCAGGGGCTTCCTTCCCCCTCCACAGGATGACTTTGCAGACCTCTGCAACCTCCCCGTCCTCAATGAGGACAGCATATTAAACAACTTGCGCACACGCTTTCACAAGAAAAAGATCTACACCTATGCAGGCAGCATCCTCATTGCCATCAACCCCTTCAAGTTTCTGCCCATCTACAACCCCAAATACGTAAAGATGTACGAGAACCACCAGCTGGGCAAACTGGAGCCTCATATATTTGCCATCGCAGATGTGGCCTACTATGCCATGCTCAGGAAGAGGGTCAACCAGTGCATTGTCATTTCTGGGGAAAGTGGCTCAGGCAAGACCCAGAGTACCAACTTCCTGATCCACTGTCTGACTGCACTCAGCCAGAAGGGCTATGCAAGCGGGGTGGAGAGGACTATACTGGGAGCCGGACCGGTCCTGGAGGTAAGATGTTGACATGTATGACAGCAGGATTGGACGTTTTTTTGACTATGTTTACCCTACCAGTCACTTTGGCTGACAATCAGCTGATTTGTCAGAGTTGTTTCCTTCTAAAAAATGTAGATAACTGGTAAACTAGTGTAAACCACTGTTGCTCGTAGACGAGGTTTAGTGACTTACTTTGGTTGAAGCAGAGCGTTCATGCCTATTAGGAGATGGGATGGATGAAGTATATGATTTACAAGCCAGTGTCTGCCTTTTACAAGAACAAAACAAAAGAAGGAATGAAATATGCTTTTCATTGTGTTAGTAAAACAATAGTCTGTTCTTCTCGTCTGTCTTTCTCATTAATCACATTCAAAGAATTTCATATTACAAATGATCCATCATAGCTATTCACTCCTTTTTTTCTGCACTGACTTCAGTTAGGTGTGAAATGCATGGCTCTTTTGATGGAGTCATATCCAACAATGACGCTTCGTCAAAAGTAACTTATGTTGCCGAAGATGCAAAAAAAAAAAAAAAACAACTAGAATTATTATTGAAATTTTTTGTGGGGCAATGATTATCTCTGGTTCAGTGGTTGTGAATGATAAAACATCTCATGAAAGTATCAGATCCAATGCAGCAGTGAGCAAATGTATTATCAGGCTGCAAATCTACTGTACTTTTGTGTGTGGGCTTTGCCAGTGGGGGCATATGTTAGTGTGTATGTGTGTGCAGTGCAAAAGACTGAAACATGACGACTATGGCTTCCCCAGAAAGAAGAAACGAAAAAGAGGATGGGAAGTTGCTTTATTAAACCTTCATGAGGCCCCTTGCTTATGAAAATGGTGTGGGAACCTAGAGTCAGTGCTGTTTGTTGGTTTTCTATTTCTATTCCTTATGAGCAAACACTGATGTTTCTGATTATGTTTGAAATGCAAGCGCTAATTTGGTCTCTGAGTATGAAACATCACGGGTTCTGTTTTTGACCCATAACAATATGAACAACGTGAATTTCATCTGGTGCCAGAAGCTGGTATTTCTTTGTTGCTGTTTCGGTCAGGTGACTGTGCTTCTCTTCCTGCTTTCTGCTCTCTGAGAAATTAGATGCTTGTACTGACTTGCTCTGTGCAACCGCTGATTGCACAGAATGAACCGAAACTACAGCCAAACTGATGCAGACAGCTTTATCTAAGTTACTGGTTTTGATAGGTAGTGTCAGAATATCTGTTTTTGGATATTTAAGTAAAGCTAGGTGGTTGATGATAATGGTGCACAGTGATCAGGCCTGACTCTGGACAGACAGACTGACCAACATGAGTCATATGGACTCTGAACAGATGTAGAGTGTCTTCATTGCTCAGTTGTCTGATTAAATATGATGAACAACTGCCTCACTGATGCACAGGAAAAGGCAGTGGTCATCAGATGAAACACACCACCACAATACACATTTTTATTTGCCCTGTCCTGTCATGTATGAATGTGTGTGTTTGTTTTTTTTTAATTCAACTGTAAAAATAGCTTTGTATGCTAGGCATTTAGAAACACATACTGTATGGGGTGTCACAGTGAGTGAAGGCTTCTGTCTGTGAGGCAGCTCAGGGTATCTTTATGCTGCAGACAGTTAAATAGCCGAGACTCATTCCAAACTACAGCTCTCTGTGTTTGGTGACAAAAAAGGCACTTACAAATACATGCAGACAAGTAGACATCTGTTAGCTTTTACATTGTTTAACAAAGAAATTGGTTGCATCGTGAAAGGTAAGTTATCACACAGTATTGCTTTTGCTTGCGTTTAATCCCTGAGCTACGTGGCAAAGAACGGAGTTGATTTCATTTTGTTTATTTTTCATCCCTGTAATGAGAAACGGGGTCTCCTCCACTTTCACATATGGAAGAATTTACCTCTGGTCAGACCTCAAGCAAGGTTATTATTGTGAAGTCATTTTCAGCATTCACATAACTCCCACTCTAATGCTCTGTTATAAGCAGTGGTTCACTGTGAGTGCTGTCTCACATTCTGTTCTACAGTGTTGGCCTCCATCGCTAGACGTTTATCTTTGCTTATATTATATATTTTAAACACTGGACTGTTGGACAACCCTGCAGCTCTAGCTCCGCTAAATTAACTATAATGTTGTGTGTACGTGAGTTGGTGTGTGCGGTGTACTAGGTGACGTGAAAGTCTGTGACCTCAGGTCACATTGAGTTTTAGAGTGCTTCCTGTCAGCGATCTTATCTGGATGTATGTTAGCGATTTCAGTTATAATGAAGGACTAGAGATGAAAAAAGATAGAATGAAGTTCTGTCTGAGGATAGATATCAGACTGAGAAGCTCCATATCTCTGCACAGTCACCTGAATACCATGTAGGTAAAAAGCAAAAATCCCAGTGCTTCAGTTTCAGTTTAATAGCCCTCCTTCGTGTTGAGAACTAGTAATTACTCTCAGTCCTGATCTGGAAGTAAAACTCTACATTTTCTTCCCCAAGTAGTGTGGCTAAAAATAGATCTTAAGTCAGAAAAGCTGTACGTGGAATGTGGTTTATTCAAAGTACAAAACTGTGCTGAAAAATGAAAACCCCCTGATCTGTGAAAGTACATTCATTGGAACTCACAATACTATGGAATAGAACAAAATTAAACGAGAGAACTGATGACAAGCTACTGGCTGGACCATTAATGGCAAGAATACAGGGTGAGCTGCCACAGCAATTTGCAGGCACGGTGTATTCATCCATCTTCTGTCATGTCTCTGTCGTCTCCAGACTCTCTGACTCAGTACTGGAGCCTTCACTCAAAGAACTGCTGCTGTTCTCAAATGCATTTGAATAAGTGCAGCATTGGTCCCTTGATGTGTGTCAGTCTGTCAGAGTCTTTGGTTCCGGGCAGCTGATTAAGGCAAGGGGGAAGGCTGGGGGGATGGAGAGATTTTCCCCTCCATCAGCAGAGTTCTGGTCCCTTTGGCAGACACACTGCCACTCTGCTGTTCACTCCCAGAATGCTGTGTGTGTGCATGTCTGTGCATGCGCGCTTTAGCCCAGTGTAGAGCTGTGGTTGCAGGGGCAGACCGGGAGCCGGGTTCAGTCTTTGTTGGCCCAGTCAGTGGAGGAAGTGGAAGTTGGATTCCATCTATGACCAGTCAGTCAATCATCCTGGCTATTGAACAGCTGTACATTTCCCCCTGGAGGCATTTTACCCAGAAACATTCAGCCATAAGCAGGTGCTGTTACTTTTAACATTTTCCACACTATTATGAGCTAAGAGACCCTCCCAAGTTAGTTTATGTGAAACGATTCTGTTTTGACAACACCCGGCAGCTTTTGCAGCGCACTCATAAGATGGCTGACATGAAAGAAAAGTCACTTTACAGAGGAAGCAATAACTCCTCCAAAATTATGTTCCCTGCAGTTTCTCTTCTCAGTCCACCTCTTGTGGTTCCTTCCTGTCCAGTTCCAGTCAGGGCATATATGGAGGGTAGATTGCTATTTTTAGATATGTGAACCAAAATGGAGGATTTTTTACATTGACAAAAAGATTTTATTTTATTTTTTTCCCCTGGAATCGCGTTATAATGGTGGAAAATGTGTCCGTGTGCTTCCAGTACGCGTCAGTGTGTGTGTGTATCAAGCTATAGGGGAGGTCTCCAGGCCTGGGTCACACATTTTGAGGAGATGAGATCATTGTTTGTGGCGCTGAGCTGTGCTGTGTGCTGTGTTGTTGGCAGATTGAATGGCCCCAACCTGAAGCCATGTGGGGAAAAGCTGCTGTCCTACTTTAATTCATTGTACCTCTTCTTTCTATTCTATATTCTGTTCTTTAAATTTCCTTCTTTTGTCTTGACAATAATGCAGACTGTCCTCACTACTTTGTTCTGTTTGAGTATATAAGGCTTCTACTTGCAGAACAGCTCTCAGTGAGGATTTGAGGTGAACTGGTCCGACTGGTTGATCCTCTGTTACGTGGTCCTTTTGGTGTCTCTGTTTTCTTTTGCAAGGCTTTGAATCCTGTTTATTCTTCATGATGACAGAGCCCTCCTCTTTTGCAGTTGGCTGACACAAGGCCTGCAATTTATTGGAGTTATATTTTAATCCTAGGGAAGTACCAATTAAATTCTTCTTGTCGCGATGTAGTTATCATAAGACTGTTAAACTAATGTTTCCTTAAAACAGGTTTGAAGTAGACTGGATTTAATAATCCACATGGAGCTTCATTCATGTTCTTACTAATAAATTTGGCAAGTTGACAACTCTGTAATTGCTAAGGTTGAGAAAATCTTAGGGCCTAATGAAGGGTTAAAGGCCTGAATAGGTTGAGCAATGTCACTCTAGTCTTTGCAGCATTCTGAATACTATTCATTTCATCACCACATAGCAGTGTGTTATCAGTCAAATTGTTTGGGATAAATGCTTGATACAAATTTTGAGTGTCCTCAAAGATATAAATGGATAGTCTTCTGATGACATCAGGGCCTCTTGCTTGTGTAAATACAAAAAAACTTTTGGTATAAAGTTTGATGTAAGTCATGACTTTTTTACTCTCCCATCAGTTATGTTAATGATTTAGTTACTGAGGAGAAGATTATCTCCAGACAAGTCATGTAGATAATATATAGCCTTTTAACTAAACCTAACCACCTAGTCTTTGAATCAAAGTCCCTCCATGTCCCCAGCCTCCTCCATGCCAGTCTGTCTCTCCACTTCAGACAGGAAGTTCCTATTATCCGGAACCCTTTTTAACAGGAAGTAGCTACGACACAGGAAGTAACGGCAGTAGTTCTCTCTGCCATTAGCTCAGGGCCTTGAGGGGTGGGGATACACCAAAGTATTGTATTGTTATTCAGGAAGTGCAGAGGAGTAGCTGGCCATTCTGTCTGCTGAGCCATTGTTTATCTCTTAGTTATGGGTTGCACCTCTTTATTCCTCAGCTATATTTGGTCAAGCTGGGTGGCATTGTGCATGAGTCTGGGAAAAGCTGGCATTACTGAGTTTAAGTCACTGTGTCATGCACACGTGTCATTCATTTCACACACACACACACACACACACACACACACACACACACACACACACACACACACACACTCTCATATACAGTATACAAAGGTCTTACTGTAATCATACCATTCAGAATCATATTGAAGACTAGAATATGCTGTTCCTCACAGGCCAAATACAGCTTACATGTAGCAGCATGCTGCAGGCCACTTCAGGGTCTATTCATGGCACTCTGACCACACCACAAGCTAGGTTTGATGTGGTATCCATCTAGACATGGGTGGAGCTGCTTGAAATGCCTCCAATCTGGTAAAACACTAGACCACAAGAGGAGCAAAGCTGGTGCTTGAAAACTTTATTCTAACTATTCCAAGTTTGTACATCTTACATCTTCATTACTTGACCCTGTGTTATGTACGCATGCAGGCGGTAGACCAGATAATTAACTTTAAGATTTCTTGAAAACACTGAAATGTCTAAATCAGTTTTACCAACTCTGCCTTGTCACAGGGGGCAGCTAAACTAGGCTGTAAATGGTGAGAGGTAACATTTTAAGTTTTAAATGTGTGTTTGGAGAGCTTTGCTTTTTTTATATATATATATATACAATTTATCTGGCAACTTCAAAGGTATTTTTGAGAATCTGGAACCAAACCAGCGTTTAAATCCAGGCTTGAACTGTGGATGTGACATACAGTGAAGACAATAACTGCGGTGCCAGGTTGGTAGTGATGCTGCTGAAAAGCTGTGCACTGTCTGTATAAATACTGGATTTAAATGTTTTTCCCTTGAACAATGATGTTCTCATCCCAGGCAGAGAGCAAAAGCCTGTGAGATCAGGAAGATACCTTTGAGGATGCAAATTGCTACCGAATAACAGGCGAACAATGTATGTTTTTATTTCTGTCCCCAAGGTTTGCACTGAGAGGCCTTTGTGACAGAGTTACAGATTAATATGCAGAGTGCCGAGGTCGCAAATGGGGCTAATTATACTGTGAATTTGGAAGCATGATGACAAACAGTATGTCAAATACAAATATAGACCAACTTGTTCCTACAGCGATAACCATCAAAATCCATATACACTGTACAAATAGCTATAATTTTACAAGAAAGACAATTGGATAACTAGTATGTGATACAGGAAATGACAGGTTTAGTTTCTCAATTAGTTCAAACCGCTAAACAGATTTTAGGGTATGGGTCCAGTGGGACTCTCTGTAAGAGTTTTTTAGCAGCTCTACCTTTTCCAGGGAAAAGATGAACCCTCTCAGTTGCCCAAAATTTTAATGCTGCAGAAAAGTTAGAATTTGACTGACAGTGCACAGTTCATGTTGCCATTGGGAACTACAGCCTTATGTGCAGCAGTTCAGTCAGTTATCAGTAGTGACACTATGTTTACTCTGGATGTTGAATTGCCTGTCTCAGACTATACACACTTGAAAGACGAGCATGCAGTTCTTACACTACAATAATGAGTAATAAAGAAAAAGCTTTGTGCTCCATTTTCCTTATGGGCTCAACATGGATGGTGATGTGTTTTCCATGAGGCCTTTACATTATTCTGTTGATCCCCTGTACAGTTGGGCAAAGTGTAGCATTTCCCTTAAAGTTGGTTCATAGAAGGGTCTGATCTGCTTCTCAGCCTTTGCTAATAATAATGATCATCTATCACAATCAACCTTTGCACACTGAAGCTATTTCTTTTTCTCCCAACCACCACCAATATTATCTAATATTTGGCATTTTTGGCTCATATATTACTTAAGTAATCAATCATCATTTGATTTTCCATCAGTGGACTAATTGGTTAATCTCCTAATCCTTTAAGCACTAAAATCCCTGTATGTAAATCATCTGCAGGGTGAAAGCGTCATCTAGCACATTTGAGTTATGTTAGTGAACTGCAAATAATTTGCCCTATAACAGAGAGTACTGCCATGTTATTCTGTTCAAGAGAAGAAATGTTTAGAAATATCATTTGTTTATGACCTTCATGCAGTAAATTCATGAAGTGGTTCAGTATAACCGCATTCATTGCAACGTTCCCTGTTATTGAATCGAAGCAGCAGCCCCTCTGGGTGCTATTGACGCCATCATTGTACCTCAAAGAATCAATTCTTTGTTAACAATTCAGTTGAGTTAAGCTCAAGGGGTTTAAGTGTAGTTGGTGGGATAGAGTGGCGGCTTGAAGCAAGGCCAAGCATAGAGGAGGAACTGTGTAGAGACGTGGTTGCATTCAGTCACTGCCAACATCATGCGATCTCACCAAAGCATTTTTTGCGTTCATACACAACAAACAGTGATTATTTTCTCACTAAGTACAGTTGATGTTTTGCCTTAACACTGCACCTACCAGTGATTATATAGTTCATTACCTCGCTGCCTGGGTCTCCAGTTCAACCTGTAATTGAGGAGTATAAACTTGATCTGGGCTGAAAGGACTTGACTGATATAGTTGTGGGTGTAGCTGAATGAGTGAGCACGTCCATCTAGAGGTCTGATGAATTTTTGCATCAACGCCTGCCGTTGCGCTCTGGGAATGTGGCAACTGTCTTTGTGGCAGTTGGACTATTTAGAGACCTTTTGTGAGTGTATCCATGCTGTAGTGAGGTGTCAGTGTCAGGGCCTTGGCAGCGCCTGTGGAAACGTTTAACTGAAGCTCTTTTGAGCAGTTAGACTTTGAAGCATGCAGCATGCCTCAGTGTCATAGCAGTCAGGCCTAGAACCCAAGCACCAGCTCTAGGTTTTTAGTGATTACAAAGGAGTTTCTCTCCTTTCTTTCAGTTTTGGTCTCAGTTGGCATGTCGCTTAAAATACTACAAACTGTAATGCTCTCAGATCGTCACAGAGGTGAGCTACCACACAAAGCTTGGCGGAAGTATGACGACACAGAAAGTGAGTCAACAGCGAAGTTAAATTGGTTGTTTCTGTGAACGTCTAATCTTGTACTCAACATCAGACCATGTCCTTATACAGATCGCGCTTGTTTGTGCAAGTTTATACTAGTCCTAACATTTAATGCCTTTTTAAAGTATATAATTTATACTTTCTCATCACTTCCCCACTTGTTGAGACAAACAACTCATAAACTGCACCATTTTACAGACACTCCCCTCATTTGGTTTGTAAGAAAAGATGTGTATTTGTGTGTGTGTGTGTGTGTGTGTGTGTGTGTGTGTGTGTGTGTGTGTGTGTGTGTGAGTGAGAGTGAGAGAGGGGCTGAATGGGGATGTGAGACTTCAGTCGTGTAGGTATGGCCCTGTTGAAGTGGAAATGTACAGAGGAGCAAGCTGCCAGAGAAGTCTGCTCACCACAGAGAGGAATCAGTGAAGACAGCGTTCTACGTCATGAAACAATCACTAGATATGCATACCTGCAGCTTACAGACATACACACTGCAGATGGTCCTGCTTTCTGTGTGTGCCTCTCTCTTTCTGTCTTTATTGCTCACTCTCCTTTTCTTGTTTTCTTTCCATAAACTCCTTGAGAGCAACCCCTGTTTCGTAAGAGTGCAGATACGACCACATCTTTGCATGTACACACTTTGACAAGCTGTCGATCCACTTCCCCATACCAGCTGAGCCTTCTAGCCAATCAGATGGTCTGCTCACGGGCAAGGTTGAATACGAAAGATGCTGTGACATGTTTAGCATTCCCTCCATGGTGCAGCGGTCTGGGCTTTGCGGAGATTTCCCAGGGTTTTGTACTCTTGGCTGCAGGGTTTGTGGAGTGGGGGTGATCAGAACAGTCCTAGGCACAGTGGGCAGCATTGAGCATTGAGACACTTTGGAGTTTCATTCCAAAATACACTCACTGACCCCCAAACCTGGAACAGAAAGGATGCCATTGTACACAGGCAACACCTGAATAAATACATTTTTACACATTATATATGGGCATACATAACATACAAAGAATAATATTAAGATTAAAATAAAATTCTGAAAATAATGCAAGTGTGTGGTACACACACATGCGTACAAACAATGAGAGAGAGAGAAGGCCCAGTGAGTGAGTGGGTAGGAGCCTTGTCTGAGCAAGTCCAAGTTAGATGGAAGATAAGTCTGATCATGGATAAGAGACAACTGACAGCTGCATCTCTTTCATCTTCTGTCAACAAGCAACAGCTCTTGCCTCATTCTTCCCTCAGGTCTCAAAAATGCTTCAGGGTCCCATTTTGG
This sequence comes from Chaetodon trifasciatus, assembly GCA_037975065.1. Taxonomy (NCBI): domain Eukaryota; kingdom Metazoa; phylum Chordata; class Actinopteri; order Chaetodontiformes; family Chaetodontidae; genus Chaetodon; species Chaetodon trifasciatus. Next base: position 5,400,077 of record JBBMOE010000022.1, read on the forward strand.
TGTGATGGTTTCAGTTCACTGAAAAAATGATAGTTGGCGCAAAAATGATATTGTTGCAAAAGAAGAAAAGATTTAAATAGACAAATGAAGAGCCAATGCAAGACTGGCAGGTCAACTTGAGCGGCAGAAATGAAAATAGGTCAACGGATCATCCTAAGGAATCTCTCCCCCTAAGTCTGATCAGCCCCAAGACCACTGTATCAAATTCACCCTGCAACTGCTTTGAAAGATACAATGTGGCTCCTATTTAGCTTGCACTGAATCAACTTCCCCTGCGGTGGCCTTTTGTTGAGTGATCTGTAACCATGTGAGCATGTGCATCAGGAAGAAAAAAAGAGTGCTATTCTGTTACCGTATCAATGCAATAAACAGGGCCCCTCAGCGAGCCGTGGTGGCTGGGCTCTGTGTGCCCTTGCCTGGTTTAGCATCAGCCAGAGGCCTGGAGAGAGGAGAGAAACCCTCCCTGGTCCTCTCTGTCTCTGTTTCTGGTTTGAGGCTGGTATACAGACTGGCTGTCCCAACCTCATTTATCATCACTGACCTCTCTCTCTCTCTCTCTCTCTCTCTCTCTCTCTCTCTCTCTCTCTCTCTCTCTCCTTCTCTCTCTCTCTTTCACGCTCTCGCTCGCTCTCTTTCTCACAAGTAAATGAGGGAAAGAGTCTTAATGGGAGGAAAGAAAGGAAAGAAAAGAAAGAGATGGATGGAGAGAGAGTGAGAGGAGGGCAAGAGAGGACAATGAGCTGCAGATGCTCGCCCACTCTTAAGACCTCCAACATATACAAACACACAAGCGCACACACATCGACAGTCCCACCCCCTTCTGCGGTCTCAGCTGCTGTTTAAAAACCAGATTTAACCCCTTGACTCTCTAGTTTCTTTGTTCTCATGGTGATTTGTTGTTGCTGTTGACTTCAGTGAGGGTGCCGATAGATGAGCTGGCTTGAAGGTGCACTCCCAGACTGTGTTGCACCCGATAGCACCTCCATGTAAGGGTTGGAACACAGCCGAGTTTTAAAACATCAACAATGAGCAGGAAGAGATTTTAAAATTTTGGGGGTACTAGTGGGTGCTATAACAAAATCTTAAAATCAAGCCTGGTCTCTCCAAGATGTGAGCCTCTGATCCAAAATTCTAGTCAAGCTTTCATTCCCTCCATTCATGCTGTCAGTGTTTGAAATGTTTTCACATATAAAGCAGTTACCACATTCATTTATTTGAAGAAAAGATTAATGAAATGGATATGCATTAATCTTGACAAGCTGTTGGTTGATTTGGTAATGCACTATATGCTTTTGACTCTATACCCTTGAACTTACCCTGTGTTTCTGTCCTCTCCTGTTGTCTTTGTCAGGCCTTTGGGAACGCCAAGACAGCCCACAACAACAACTCCAGCCGCTTTGGTAAATTCATTCAGGTTAATTACCTAGAGAGCGGAGTGGTCAGAGGGTGAGTAATTAACAGCAGTTGTGTGTGTGTGTGTGTGTGTGTGTGTGTGTGTGTGTGTGTGTGTGTGTGTGTGTGTGTTTGTATGGGCCCGGGGACAAATGTTGTGGACCCCTGCTATGGCCTGATATCTTCCTCTTTGCTCTTTTTATGACTGGTCATGTGGATCCTCTTCTGTGCATTGAGTGTATAGACTGAAACTTTCAACCACCAGCATGTCCTTCCTTTTTCTCAGCAGTCAGACTCAAGTTAAGAGCTGCATCAAAGTCTGGTCAGTCATGTCACTTCTTCATTTCCTCATCAGGAGAGGGGAACAGCTGCTCAGTACAGTGTCTAAAAAAACAAACGTTATGCTATAATTGTGGAGAAGTCAAAACCTGAATGGCTGCAGAGGATGTTCGGTACAATGCTCAGACTGAAGGCTAACACAATAAGATTTCTAACACTGGTGCATATGCAAAGGTTTTGGAGTAGAAATATAATTTGATTCGAAACATGTAAATGCCTGTGGCGACAGCTGCTCAGCTCCACAGTAAATGGGCATCCCCAACCTGATTATCTCCTAATGGTATCAAGTCTCATCATGCTCTGTTGAATTGTTTACCCTGAGAAGGGTCTGTAATCCAATCAGGACAGTTGATTTTAACTGGCTGATGCTTTGTGCCACATAGTGAACCCACTTAGACAAAGAAATTCCAAAAACTAAAAATGTAGTCAAATTAAACATGTTTGTGTGCTAGTGTAGCCTTATGGCTCACATGAGAAAAGTGTTCCATTCAGAGAACCACCACAGCTCTGCTCTGTAGAGCTAACAAAGGCTGCCTGTCTATCTCTCCATCTCCAGTGGCAGCCATTCAGACAGTCAATAGACAAGATTAACAAAGGGAAGGCTGCTGTTCCACTCTGCTCTGCTTTCTGAGCAGACTGACTAACTGACAGACGGGTTATTTTTACGCTCGCTCTCTCTCGGTATGGGTCTCTGTCTGGCTAATCTCCCTCACTTGACTCTGAGAAAGACGGTGCAGAAGGATGAAAAGGAACACATACTTTAGAGGAGGTGTAAAAAGGAGGAGGGTTATGAGTGAAAATTTGAATGAGCATGAACATGTTCTGGATGTATGTCTGTGTATATATGTGTTATGAGACTCTTATCCCTCTGGCATGTGCTGACAGATATACTGTATACAGTTATTTGGCTCCTCTGTGCTTTTCTGGAAAGAGGCTCCTGTCAACATTCCTACAGATGTGTGTGGATCTCCATTAGATCAGCTTATATTGACAGACAGGAATGCATTCTAATTTTTAGGGAGCTGCCACATACACATATTGTCTCCTGTGGTGGTCCTTTGGACTCATTCCTCATCTGGTCTTAATGCTCAGAATGTATGGAAATACATTTACAAACACAACATGTGTAATCATGAAGTAAATATGAGAGCCAGTGTACAATTGCACCATTTCCTGGAACTGCTTCTTGAATGGGTTCAGGTGTGAAATGGGTTCACTTGTAAAAAAAACTTTTGAGATACTGGACACTTTCACAAGGAGTTCAGATGCCTATTTTGGGGGTCTTCTGCTTTTCAAGTTTTCAAGAAGCAGGATTAAGCAGTAAAAGCATACACGGCCTCTGTATTTCTGTAGATATTCACAGATGCTTCAAAAGTAACTGGTAACTGGTTGGAACTTGTTCAAAGGACTTTTCCTTTTTCTGAATTTCTGTCAGTTACCAGAGCACATCACAAGGCCCCATCCTGTCAAGAATATCTCATGCAACTTATTACGTGTATATCATAAACGTCTTAAAAACTAACCTTTGCTCCTTGTAAATTAAGGTTAAATACTGAGTGTGGGTGTATCTGTGGCCATGACAGTTTTTACAGTGTTAATAAAAGTGAATTTGTGCGTAGAAGTTTTCTGAGAAAAAGAGAAAGGGAAAAGGGAACTCTGACTAGCAGATCTTTACAGTAGATGTATGAACTTCATCTCAGTTAATCTGTATATAGTTGTGGCTGCAGTTTCAGCAGATTGACACAACTGCGTTTCTCACAGCGTAGCTCTATTCTTAGTGTGCCATGAGGACTGGCGTCAGTGTTGTTTTTGCCTGGCTATAGAAAAAACAACTCTGACTTATAAAATCTGATTTGGACAACTTTATGGCCTTGGCCTGGTGTAGTGCGTAAATAGCACTGCTTTTACAATTGCATATCTCATGACTGCAGTGGTCTGAAAGCATACCTCTACCCCTGCAGTAGTCTTCCAGTCTCCTCTGTTTGGCTATACTATACAATACAATAAAGTAAATCAGTGCCAAAGTTCCCCGGTTGTTGTCTTGTGTGTGTTGCTATGTGGTGTTTGTGATGTGCTACAATCCATCCAACCATTTCTGAAAGCTTTGTTCACTGATTGTTCCAACCATCTGCGCTCACTTCCCCTACTGCTCCTCCCTTCATTTTTTATTAGCAGCCCACTTTCACATATGACCTGAAAACACACACACACACACACACACACACACACACACACACACACACACACACACACACTCACACACAGACAGAGCTGAATGACCTTTGGTTTAATGATTCATCCTCATTGTTTTTCTACTTCCCTTTTTTCTTGTCCCTTTCTACCCCCCTGACTCTCTGTCTCTCTGTCTTCTAGAGCTGTGGTGGAGAAGTATCTCCTGGAGAAGTCTCGTCTGGTCTCCAGAGAGAAGAACGAGAGGTGAGGAGGGACAGGAGGAGTCTTGACCCGTCACCTCCACTGACCTTCATGGGGCCCTCTGTACAAACATGGGGAGCCTCTGATGTTTAGATATGAAGTTGAGCTGAAGGCTTCAGTCTCTAGTTTTTGACTTTGCATGTCTATCTGCCTAAGCAGTTACACACATCTGCCACCCAAATTCTTCATTTTGTACACATTATCACTAGCATTAGCTTAATGTCCATAGTGAACAGAATGATGTTACTCACTGACATCAAAGTGGCCTATACTGTACAGTGTGGACACATGGTATGACTTAAACGAAGCTCATTTCAATGTAGTTTGGCTTTGCCAAATTTCCATGTGACCTTCAGTGACTCCTGTTTGTGTGAGCTAAGAATGAACTGTTGCTATGCAAACACATGCGAAAAAAACTTTCCTGAGAGAGACATCGTCACTTACCATGCTGTTGCTCGCCCTTCATTTACATTTTGCAAGCCCGTGTTACTCACTGTGACATTCACTGCAGACTAGACTGCTGGTCTGTTGCTACTTGTGTGACTAATATGCCAACAAATATTTGGCAATTGAAAAACCCAGTCGGAGTGAGCAAATCCTCCACTGTTATTTGATTTGCAGTAATATACACTATGTTACTGATGAATGAGTCAAAAGAAGAGACAAACACATTTCGATTACCCCCAGTTTAAAATGTTACATCAGTGAGCAAATGAAAAAAAACTTTAATGTGAATAGTTTCCCTGTGGATTGTATAAAAGCTTTAGCCATCAAGTAGTCTGACTAACCGGATGTGGGCTGTGGGTGTATGACTTCCACTTGACCGCCTATTAAGGTGGCCAATGGCAGGCCCTTCCACTACCTGCGTGTTACTGTTCTCAAAATCCCTGTCATTACAGGAAACCACAACAACCTCTGAGCTAGCAACCTATACAATGATCTATGCTGAAAATGTCTAAAAAGTTACTCTAACTAGGTTGCTAACAGTATTAGCATAAACAAACTAGGAGCTGTCACCTTTTCTTTTGCAGGGATTCAGCTATTGTAATACCAGGACTCACCTCCCCACATGCATGTGTTCCACTGAAACGTGTTCCCCCAACGATATTTTGCAAAGGCACTTTCCCTTCATGCTGGGCTTTGCACTGCCCAAGACGATTGTGATTAGTTCAAAGAAATACAAACAAGCCAGAGCCTTTTGTCCCCCTACACCAGACTGATAATGGGTGCAGCCGGACCTTTCTCCAATGCTGCCATAGCGCTGTGGAGATAGGTGTGCCTATGTTAGACTAGCCATGACGTGGTAATGATTTAACTGACGTTTTCTACCTACACAAGTCATGTTTTATGCTTTCCATTTTTAGATTTGTGCAGATAAAGATGCACACCAATACTCTGGATTTGTCTGTAAAACCACAGTCTGCCGCTGAGCAGCTCAACTGAGACACTTGATGCTTTGTATATAAACATACTTTCGCTATTCTGAGTGGGAAGAGCATTACTCTTACACATTTCCTGTTCAGATTTTCCCAGCTAGTTTTAGAAAATGTAGACACCTTCCATTGTAAAGCCCGCCTCTGTAACCCTCAAGTGGTTAGCAGCCTGTACAGTACCCTGTTAATCACCCAGCCTACAGTTGCTGTTGACAGTGCATCTTGCCTGTCTAATCAGAGAGTGACTACTGTATGATGTCATTGTTTGTGATTCGTGTGGAAACTCATGACTCCCATGAGCTATTACAACAAAGCTCTGCTGCCTGTCTACCTACCTGCCCACTGATAGCACAAGTGGAAAACTGATACCAACATCACTGAGCTCCAGATGTTATCTTCTTTCTATTAGCTTTTTACAACGTGTTGACCCTTTGTCTCCAAAAATCTAATTTGTTACCATAAGCATGAAGGGGATGTCCGCTGATAACTGCTCACCAGGTGATGAAACAAACAAATCATGGATGCGTGATTCATCCTTTTTGGAGAGCAGTTTAAAGAAAGTGTTGTTGCAATAGTAAGTTGGTGTGTAGTGCAGTCTTGAAGAACGATGTGTGTTGTTTTTTATAGGAACTACCACGTGTTTTACTACCTGTTGTTGGGAGCTTCAGAGGAGGAGAGGAAGGAGTTCAAGTTGCTGCCACCTGAAGAATACTTCTACCTCAAGCAGGTATGGTACTGCACATCCAGCGGTTTATAGCCTATCCATTCGATATAAACAGCCCATTGTGTGTGATTTGACCTTTAAGGTAGCTCTGTAACTCACTGTGAGTGGACCCTGCATTCATGAAGACTGTCAAGCTTCTGAATAAGCTGCTGTATACACTCCCAGCTTACTGCGCACATGTGTCCTGCATATTAATGGAGCAGCCTTTGTTCTCTCCCTCACTTTCTTTTCTCACCCTCCTTTTCATTCATCGCTGTTCATCACCTGTTTGTGTGTCAATTTTGTGCTTTCGCTGTCTTTTTCTCATCTTCGTACATCCCTACTGTCTGTCTTTCCTTGTAGCAAAACTTTAAGGTAGAAGATGAGGAAGACCTGCGTCATGACTTTGAAAGGCTGCAGCAGGCAATGGAGATGGTTGGCTTCCTTCCTGCTACCAAGAAACAGTAAGTGAATTAGTGTTCGGTGTAGTGTGTGTAATGTAATTTAATAATGTTCTTCCAGACATGTTAAAGGGACTGTGTTGAAAATCAGATCCAGAAGCATTTTTCCACTCACTCCTGGAAAAGGATGTTATTTTGGTCTGAGTACTGAGTCAAATTGCCAAAAATATGAATTACAACAAAGAGACTTGTTGGAGCACTAACAGCACAATAGTAGCTGCATCTAATGGCATAGTGTAGTAGACACAGTGTGCAGATCTTGCTCCATACAATGCTGCTATTCAGTTTACTAGTTATTTGTGCATCAACAGATGGTTTAACAGGATTTGTAGCATTGTTTCTGCATTTGTCAGAATATGTATGTATTGCTGTTGTTTTCAGTTTACACGTTTTCTGTGACTGTGCTGCAGGATCTTTTCTGTGCTTTCGGCCATCTTGTATCTGGGCAACGTGACCTACAGGAGGAAGTCGACAGGCCGAGATGAGGGCTTGGATGTGGGACCACCAGAGGTCCTGGCTACACTCTCTGACCTGCTGAAGGTAGTGTGTCTTTACTTCTGTGTGGCTCCAGACTTCACTGTGACTGTTGTGACTGGCATTGACGTGTGTGGGTTCCCTCTCAGGTCAAAGAGGAGCTGCTGGTTGAGGCGCTGACCAAGAGGAAAACAGTGACAGTCAACGACAAGCTGATCCTTCCCTACAGCCACTCTGAGGTACGCACCCGCGATGAAGACATCTCTGCAACCTGTTATTACTATAATAGTGTCCAGCTGCACACTAATTGGTGGCTTTGTGTGTCTGCTTCTTCTTTGTGCCTTTCTGCTTCTTTATTGATACCACACCTACAGTAGATCTCTTCTTCCTGTCAGTCCCCCTGTTAAATGCTCCACACCCTTCTGTCTTTTTTACCTATTAAACCCTCATTTACTTTTGCTTCCGTCAGACTTTTGTTGTAATATATTCTGGTTCCAAAACACACAATGAAATGGCATTTTTTTTGTTGTCCTCACAATATGCATCACCGCCTCTTACTCCCATCAGGCTATCACAGCCAGAGACTCCATGGCCAAATCTCTGTACAGCGCCTTGTTTGACTGGATTGTCCTACGCATCAATCACGCACTGCTTAACAAGAAAGATATGGAGGAATCTATCCCAGTGAGAAACAAACACACACAACTCTCTACATCATTTAATGCTATCGGCCTAGTTTTATTTTTAGGATGATGATTGTTTTACATTCCTCTTCCTGTTCCTCATTGGTTTGCGCTTGGTGTTCATGCTCTTTTTCCAGTGCTTGTCCATTGGCGTCCTGGACATTTTTGGCTTTGAGGACTTTGAGACCAACAGCTTTGAGCAGTTCTGCATCAACTATGCAAATGAGCAGCTGCAGTATTATTTCAACCATCACATCTTCAACCTGGAGCAGGTGAATGGTCTTGTTTCGTCCCTCCCACGCCCCAAATGTTTTTACATGACACACTGTACAACACACCATCAAAAGATTTGCTCCCCTGTGATTCAAACGTACAACTCTCTTCTCTGCTCTGTGTTTATAATAATGACTGCTTAAATGGTGACTCATCGAAGTATTTCCTCATGTCTAAAGGGAGAACAAGTTTCGTTCTGGTTTATGCAAGTTTATCTTATCCTTCAGAGTTGTGGGTGACGAATCAAAGTTAGATATATTGTTAGAATCTTGAGGTATTTTTTAGCGTACACAAAAGATAAACAGTGACATTGCATGACTTGAGTTCACCAAAGAGCTTATTCGCCAAAATGTTATGACCTGCCTCATTCAGGAGGAGTACCAAGCAGAGGGAATCACCTGGCACAACATTGACTACACAGACAATGTGGGCTGTATCCACCTCATCAGCAAGAAACCCACTGGCCTACTCTACCTGCTGGATGAGGAGAGCAAGTAAGAAAAGCAAGAGACAATTCACATGGTTTTATTCATGTTTTGTGGCCTCAGGTAGGGATTAAGTTCAAAGCTTCCCATTAATCTTCTCTCCTCTTTCTTTTCACCCTTCTTCCCTCTTTTTTCTTCTCTGCGATTGTACTTCAGCTTTCCCCACGCCACAGATGAGACATTATTAGCCAAATTCAAGCAGCAGCACCAGGGGAACAAATACTTTGTCCCCACAGCGGTCATGGAGCCTGCCTTCGTCATTCGACACTTTGCTGGCAAAGTCAAATATCAAATCAAGGTAAGGATAGACAGGAGGAGAAACAGATGCAGAGAACACATCAAATGACATAAGCAGAAGATTTTGAATTATTCTGCATTACACTCGTATATTACCTGATGCTGCTGTCTGTAATGTACTTGGTATATTCAACCTCACCAGGACTTCAGGGAGAAGAACACAGACCACATGCGTCCAGACATCGTAGCGTTGTTGCGGAGTAGCGACCGTGCATATGTTCGGCAGCTCATTGGCATGGACCCGGTGGCCATGTTCCGATGGGGCATCCTTCGCGCCACCATCAGAGGCATTGCTGCTTTTAACGAAGCTGGTCGCTCCTGGGCCGCCAAAACTTCAGGTACAGTATCAGTGTAACTGTATCAGAAATAATATTCAGAGTGAAGGTTCAGAGTACTTCGTAGCATATGTTTTTGTAGGTTATAGCTTGCTGACACTATCTGAGAAGTGTTAATGCTGAACGAAGACTAATATTCTTGTTTCTAGTCTGTATTAGTCAAAATTACTGTAAAGGGTAGTATTGATGAAACACTGGTTTCATTATGGGTAGAATTTACAAAAAGTATCTGCCTTCACTTGTGCAGTTTATACCACAACTTCAGAGTTTCTGCAGTTTCTCTGCTCTGTAATTAGTCCTTCAGGTCAGCACTTACAGGAATACGGAGAAACGTGAGGACTTAGGAGATTTTGCTGTTTTCCGTGCAATTCTCAATCCTACAGCCTATTTTTGTGCTCTCAGATGTAGCCCATTGACGTAAGAGCCTTTTTATGTGGATTAAAAAGATTAGATAAAGTTAAGACAGAAACCAAAACAGCAAAACTGCTGAAGTCATATGACTTTGATCAACCTTTATTCTACGTAAAAGCCTATTTATGATAAGTACATTATTTTGCTTGTTAGTAATGCCTATTAATTGTGTGCTCATGTTTCTTCTGTTTTAGGGGTTGTCCGTCCAATCTCCAGGACTCCTTTAGGAGAACTTAAGCAATCCAATGCTCCAATAGACAGAATGTATAAGTAAGTGATTTACATAATTGTATATGAAACATGTCTCACTTGCTCTTTGTTATGTTTGGACTGGTTTTCTAGCTGTTGGTTTATTTCCTCTGGAGGATTCTGCCTGCACATCCACATGTGCTGTGGTCAGCCCTGTTTACTTTGTGGTCAATAACTTTTCTTTCATGAAACAGACTGATTATTTTGAATAGGATCTCTATAGTATACAGCCCTTGCGAAGCTGCAACCTTTGATCCTCTTAAAAACCACACAGCGACATATTTCCTGTTTGAAGCTCCTTGTTGAAGGTGAAGGAAATGCTTAAATTGGTTGGTGAACTGTGGACCTCCATATTAATCCTGGATGAGATGAGGAAGGACAATGTCAGACACCCAAACTGTGTTCAGCTGAGTTACTCTAACATATCTGAACTGAATCCATAAATTTGGACAAAAACCACAGCTTTTGACATCACCCTGACAGATGAATCCTCCTTCACCTCATCTCAGCCGGCCATATCTTCTCCACCTTTTGGTGACCTCAGTGTGTGCGGTTCTCTCCTCTCCCCTCCACAGACGAGCGTCTATGCTCGATTTCTACTTTGATCACTCAGAGGAGCGCCCTCTAGAGGCCTTTGAAGACATCTTTGCTAGCTATGAGACTAAGAAGTAAGTGAATTTGGTGGACAGGACAAAGGAATGAAGACATGAGGCCAAGCAGGAAGGAAATGTGTTTTGTTTTGGGTAATGGATACTGGTTTGTGTTTCATTTTCTGAGTCTGCTCACATCTAAATAAAATAAAATACACACACACACACACACACACACACACACACACACACACACACACAAGCTATTAAATATAGTTGAATCCAAACCACTGTTTCGAGTAGGCCCGGCTTATCAAATGTTTCAATGTCTGTGTCTTTAAATATGAATGTAGCGGAGGAAGTACAGAACACTCCCCTCACTGTAATCCCCATCGTTTTCTGTAGCTGTGATAATGTCTCTCCTTCCTCACGTTTATTATTCCTGCTATAGAGCACAGGAAAGTGTTTGTACTGGCCTACTCTGATTAGCCACCTGGATTACTTACATCAACTGAGGAGCTGTTGGAAGCGCACATGTATTCATACACACAGAGGGCCCAAGTCAGATCGATGAGAGAGAGAGAGAGAGAGGGAGAGGGAGAGAGAGAGGGAGAGGGAGAGGGAGAGAGCTTTCTCAGAATGAAACCAAACCATGAAGAATACCTTTGCATTGTTGGGCCCTTTGAGTCTTGACCTTATACCTCCTGCTTTCAGATCTAAAATTACTGTTTTGTTTTTTAATGGACCAGTCCCTGAACTAAGTTGAGCCCCCGAGTGCATTGTTACCGTTATTAAATCATCCAGCCCCTAGCAGATCTGCAAGCACTTAGGTGTAGAGGTCAGATTCACTGTGACTCATTTCACTGTCCATTCCTTCACTGCCTCACCTCTGTTTTCATGGTCAGTCATGGTAAGTATAGAACAGTACTGCATGGACTAGCTCGGGGACACAGAAAAGTCCCCCATTAACCTCACCAGATCCAGTGTCCAATGTAACACCAGTCCCAATGAGAGGACCATGAATTCAACAGCCTCACCAGTAACATCTTACAGCCACACAGCCTGTAACAACCCCAGCATGGAAACAGGCGGCCGACCACGCTGAACGTCAGCTCAGCTCTGCATGTTAACTACCACAGTGGCAAGGATGTGGGTGTGAATACAACGCCCTACGTGCCCCAGTCTCTCTTTGTTTGTGTGTGTGTGTGCGTGTGTTTGCGTGTGTGTTTCTGTCTATAGAAGAGATATGGCAACATGGTTGGGTGGTCAAGTGTGTCTTGTGGTTTTCATGTGCATAAACTCAAACAGTGTAAGAATACATTTTGTGGCTTATTCTTCATGGATGAGCAGAGCATGAAGTTCCTCTCGATATCAGACCCCCAGCCATCTTGCTGTGTGTGTTCTTGTCTTGGGTAACCGTGGTGGTGTGTTTTCTTCTAAGGTGGCATAACAGTGGAGTTCTATCACGCCCCACTTTACGTTTTTTTTTTTTCCCTTTCCTTCCTCCTTTTGTCATTTTTTTCCCTCCCTTCTGTTCCCCTTGCTCCCCCCCCCCTTCCCTTTCCACACTGGGTGTGTGTTCGGTGTGATTAGAGACATGCATGCAGAGATCATCAGTTCTATTAAGAACTTGCAGTTGGATGGTGAGGACCCTCGCAAGCTGCTGCAGTCCTGGGGTCGCCTCCGCTTCCCTCGACACGTCCTCCAGTGAGTCTGCAGACAGACCTGGCACCAGCTCTCCTCCAGATTAGTCCAGTCTTGTTGGCTCAGGCAGAACATGCTCTTATTAAAGCCAAGAATAATATCAGTGATCCTTAACACATTTTGACCAGCTATGTTCAGTCATAGGTAGTTGTAGTAGCTTTACATTGATAGCCACTTTTCTCAATGCACCATTAGCGTCTCGTGATCTAATCCAATGCAAACATCAAACACACTCCTGCTTCATAGCAGACATTATACTGTATTATTAGCCCAGTGTATAGATACTATTTAGTTTTCTTGAAGGCTAAAACTGAAATTCATTCAATACCTTCGTTAACTGCCGCATGAAAAGACTGTGCTGGCATGTGAGTTTTTTTTGGAGCATCTTGTGAAAATATGTCACAGTGGTCTCGCAGCATGTTGGAATTTACAGCAGGTTCTGCAGTCAGAGAGCCTGAGCATACATTTAGGGCCCTTTTATGTCATGATGACCACAAGAGAGCATGTCTGTCTGTGTATGGTGAGTTCTGCTGGGCTGATTGTTTAGAGTAACATCCCATCATCTGCAGCAAACTTCCTTCTCCTCTCTGTCATCCTTACCCTCTCACTCATTCATGCCTTGTCTGCCCGTCATTCATCCCATCTTCCAGGTGCAACGCTTGATTTCATCACTGATTGACAGCGCATGAAGAAGTCACCCGTCCGTACTAACCCGGCTTCACACACTCCATCCACAACTTCTTCCATCCTCCTGCCACAGGCTTTTAACGCTTCAGTCCTAACTCACCCTGCATCTTCTTTCTCCCACAGGAAACAGAAGAGCACCAAACAGAGGCAGGTCATCCCCAAGGTAAACCTGACAAAAGACCCCAATTTAGGGGCAGATAAAGAGAATATAAGTATGGTTTAAGTCATGTAAGACAACACGGGTGATGGGATTTTATAAGTTTGCCATCATTTCAGTGGAATCATAATGATTGAGTGCAAGTGGGAAACTAATTGACTGTGTTACTGCTGTGCAGAGTTTGCTGGATTCTCGGTCTCTGAAGTTCATCGTGGGCCTGACGCTGCATGATCGCACTACCAAGTCTCTGCTGCACCTGCACAAGAAAAAGAAGCCTCCCAGCATCAGTGCCCAGTTCCAGGTAACGTCTTCCACAACAGTTTGTACTTCACACACACACAAACAAGCCTCACACACCCTCTAGCAGGGTTCTCCTTCAGCAATCCCATTCAGCAAACCCCTTCCCTCATTTTCTGCAGACCTCTCTGACCAAACTCTTGGAGACTCTGAACAGAGCAGAGCCCTTCTTCATTCGCTGTATCCGCTCAAATGCTGAAAAGGTGAGACTGCCATTGTTAGTCTGTTAGAATGTCTTTAACTCAACTCTCAATTTTGCTGATTGTGACCATTGTTTAATTGGTTAATTAGAGTTTTAAATGGTAAGAGAACAACTCGGTGTGTTTCTTGTGTACTTGTATATGAGCAGAAGGAGATGTATCTGGATGAGGCCTTGGTGGTTCAGCAGCTGCGATACACAGGAATGCTGGAAACTGTTCGCATCAGGAGGTCGGGCTATGGAGCCAAGTACACATTCCAGGTACTATAACATTACTCCACTTAATCCTACAGTTAAATATTGGGCATTAGGTTTTGACCATTCATGTCTACCACACAAGTCCTCTCTTGAACAGTCTGTTCATTTCTTATTTTTATTATCTTTATTGCCTTGTGCCTGCAGGAGTTCGTAGAGCAGTTCAGGGTTTTGCTGCCAAAGAACACCACCGCCTTAAAAGAGGACATCTCAGCGCTGCTTGAGAAGAAGATGGGCCTGGACCCCACCACATACCAGATAGGCAAAACTAAGGTACACCACTAAACTCTTGCCATTGCTTCTTAGTTTTATTCTTTTATTGCACCTTATAAACCCCATTTCATGCATGCGTTTGATCCTGTTTCCCTTCTGTGCATGTGCATTCTGGTGTGTTCTCCCTGTTCAGGTGTTCTTGAAGGAGCTGGAGCGACAGAAGCTGCAAGACACGCTGCACAAGGATGTAATGCGTAAGATCATCTTCCTTCAGCGCTGGTTCAGAGCTCGCCTGCAGAGGAAAGAGTTTCTGGACATGAGGCGGGCAGCCATTTTAATTCAGGTGAACACCGACGCAGCACTTATTTTTGAGGCTGTCATGTCAGTATATTAATTTTGTTTGTTATGTTCCCATTCTAATATTTAGCAGAGAACTGAAGTATAACACTGACATGTCCTGTTCTATTCCCTGTCTGCATGCTTAGCGTTCATGGCGCAGGTACTGCAAAGAGGAGCAAAGGCGACGAGCAGCCACTCTGATCCAGGCTGTGTGGAGAGGCCACAGACAGAGGTCAGAGAACCGCCGCCAAAGACGGGGCGCTACCAAGATACAAGCCCTGGTCAGAGGACACTCAGCACGCAAAAGGTAATAACATAGAGACACTAAAAAGTACTGAATACGGTAATTTTAGGAACGTATGTGGGTTGCCATGTTTACGTTTTATGTATTACAGGTGCCATTCCATGCGTGAGGAGAAACGGCAAAGGGAGGAGGAGGAAAAAGAAGCCCAGAAGAGGGCAGAAGAAGAAGAAAGGAGGAGGAGGGAAGAAGAGGAGCAGGCCAGGAGAAGAGCAGAGGAGGAGGAAGAAAAAAGGAAGAGGAAGAAAGAAGAAGAAGAAGCAAGGAGAAAAGCAGAAGAGGAGGAAGCAAAGAGGAGAGCAGAGGAAGAAGAGGCAGCCAGGAAGGAGCTGGAAGCAGAGACAAGAGAGGCAAGCGAGCCTCAAACAAGAGAGGATCCTGATATAGAGCTGGTCACAGAGGAGATGCTGGACGACAACCTCCCTGTCCAGGAGACAGAGGAGGACAGAGGAGAGGAGGACGAAGAGGTTAATACAAGCTCACATACAGAGGAGGAACAGGCCAAGGACAAAGAGCTGGAGGATGGAGAAGTAGATTTGAAGACCAACGGTACCCAGACTGAGGCTGGACCCCAGCTGGATGAGAAAGAAGAGGACGAGGACTTGGAGAACCAAACACTAGAAGAGTCAGCTTCAAAACCTGATCTTCCCTCCAATGCACTTACACCCACATCTCCAGGTGAAGAGTTGGGTGAACAAGCTCCCAGAGATACCTCCCCTCCTTCCAGCGCTGAACTAAAGAGAGCACGAGCCCCAGCTATAAACAAGGGCCCGTCATCCAGGAGCCAGGAGAAGAGAGAGCAGAGGAGACGAAGAGGGCTGGAGCACAACCAGAGAGAGACAGAGCGGGCCTCCTCCTCAGCCATTAGCAAGGATGAATCGTCCCCTCCAAAGAGCAAAAGCCAGGAGACTCATAAGCTGAAAGAGCGGGCAGACAGCAAGGAGCTGGACCTGTACACATTTGTGGCCTGGAAAATGAAGGAAGACAAAGGAGGGAAGAAGGACACAAAATCGTCTCCTCCTTCCACCGGTCCTGTTCGTCCATCTACGTTATCCCTGCAGCTCGCTGACCCTGAGTCTGAGAGAAACGGTCTAGGTGAGGGTGCCGGAGCAGTACACCTGCATCGCCGTCCTGGGGCAATTAAGGAGAAGCCGGAGAAGTGGAGGGGGAGGAGGAGTGATGGAGAAGTCTGTGAAGGCACCAGCCCTCCCCACAACAGGGAAGAATGGAGAAAAAGGAAACCGCTGTATGTTTTTTCTGGCCATATTCTCATATCAGATCGTGTTTTGTCTCTAACATGTTTTGTCTCTTCTTTCAACATTGTTTGTTCTATTTGACATCATTTGACATTTTTTCATCTGTTGATCTGCAGGAGTGAAACAGCCTCCTCATCCATTGACAGTTTATCTCCAAGTTCTGAAGGGGCTGGTGCTATTTCTGCCAGAGAGGTATTATAAATTTGCATCTGCTACAGTGGAAAATTGCCTGTTTTAGATGTTCAGATTTAAACATTTTATATTGTAGAAAACAGTTTCAGATCTAGTTATTCTGTGCAGACTTCATCACTTGTGATTCTGTTCTGCAGGTTATTTCCCCCTCAGAAAGCCATGGTGATGGCTCAAAGGGAGGCTCCATTAGAAGGAAACACCAAGATGGCTCTGCTCAAGACTCGGCACACTCCATCCCATCCACACCAGACAGGTACTGCACTGGACTGGCCCATAGATGAGTGGTGGGATGCAGGAAAAAGCATTTTGTTTGAAAAGGAGATGATTGAGATGTATGAAGCACACGACAATGTGACCAGTAGGCCAAAACATGCATTCACATCCTTCACAGTAAATCAGCCACAGTTTCATCTCACAACATCTGTTCGAGTCAGACTGTTCATGGGAAAACCCTTCGCCTTGTATAATCAAACTATCCTCAGCTCCTTGTGTGGTGTTCCACTTTCACAAGCGGAAATACCTGATAACTACATTTCATATAAATGGGTTTATATGCCAAAAATGTATGCTTTTGCCTCAGTCGCTGGGCCCGCGCTCTGTCAGACGGAGGCATCGGGTGGACTGCTTTGTTTTTAATTTGTATTGTTGCTATGGTGACACTGCTGGAGCAGAGCTTAAGTATGTGGTCCTTTTAAAATAGACTCTTTTAGGGTAAATCAGTTTTGATGGTATTTTTAAAAAGTGGACATGTTAGTTATTTACTTAAATGATCTGTTTTCCCTGTTGCCAAGAAACAAAGGGTTACAAACAGGCATGTAATTAAGAACACGAGACAAACCTCACTCTGCTGTTAGGAATGAGTGAGTGAGTTGTGAGATATGACATTGTGAAGCCACACTGAAAACTCCCGTCCCTGTTTCCAGCATCTACCACTATGAGTTATTTTAGAGCTACACAGCATTTTGGTTTCATTAGGTTTGTGGGTATCCTCCATGTGTTTCTGTGCCCTGCAGGCCAGGTGGTTTCTTCAGCAAGATTTTGAAAAAACGACCGCACAAAGAGGCCCAGACTCCAGACAACGGAGAGCTGCCACTCACTCAGTTTCTCAATGATAGGCCAGCAGGAGGGGAAGGTAAATGATACAAGCATGGTACCATTCAGTGTGTCCTTGTCCAGCTTCAGGAGAATGACAGGACTTAATGGAGCATGGAGATTAACTTAATTCCTTTAATTTGAAATGACTGAACTGATTATATTTAAATTTTCAGAGCACATATTGAGATCAGTGTCTTTTTATTGCCAAACACAAACTGCCCTACAGCTGCTAGAGTGCTGCAGTCCACTTTTATCACACCTCATGAAATGAGAAATGCAAAGAAAACACAGGTGTGTTATCACTGTTATTCTCAGGCCTGAACCAATCCTGCTGTTTGCTTTCTGAGAAAATAGTGACCCGTGCTGGATCATGCTCAGTACTAACAGAATAACTTTCCTCTGTGGTACTTATGCCTACTGTACATTCTGCTGTAGAGGTTTGAGTTAGGAAAGAAGGCAGAGAAGTGGTCTACGCATCATTCACTCGCCTTTCCTCCTACACTCTGTGATGATAAGTATTAAAACATTCTCCCTCCCTTCAGCCCCATCGTCTGGACATTCATCTCGGCCCCTTTCCCAGCCTCATGGGGACCGTGCTGGTAAAGGTTTAGGCCGCAACCCCACCATCAAGATCAGTCGTGCCACACGGGTGTCTGAGCAGTGGAACGCCTCGTTAGATCGGGAAATCACCAACGCCAATGAGCTGCGACACCTCGATGAGTTTCTGGGCAACCAGGTGAATGAAAAGCAACCAGATGTTAGATGTTAAAGGAAATCATTTTATCTTATTCATCCACTAAAATATTTTTGGTTTGTATTCTCTTACAGGTCAATGATTTCCGCTCCAGGGGGAAGTCGCTGTCAGCCACAGAGGCTATCTTTGTTACAGCCACAATGCAGTTCAGAGAGACCATCAAAGCCATGTATTCTCTGCCAGTGAGTCTGTCTGCAAGCACATACAGTGGCTTGCAAAAGTATTCATACTTTTGCACATTTTGTCATGTTACGACTACAAACATAAATATTTTCTTTTGGAATTTCATGTGAAAGATCAACACAAAGTGGTACACAATTGTGAAGTACAAAGAAAATTATACATGATTTAACAAAAAGATTTTACAAATAAAAAACTGAAAAGTGTGATGTGCATTAAATCATCTTGAATTTTCTTTGTACTTCACAATTGTGTGCCACTTTGTGTTGGTCTTTCACATAAAATTCCAATAAAATATATTTATGTAACGTGACAAAATGTGAAAAAGTTCAAGGGGTATGAATACTTTTGTGAGCCACTGTAGCACACACATAATGCACACTGATCAAAGGTCTTCCTCACCACCCTCTCCTCCTCCTCATTTTCTCTCCTGTCCTCTGAACTTTACCAGAAACCCACCATTGGCTACAAAGGTCTAATGACAGGCTACCAGAACAAAGTCATCCACCTAGCGGGCGACAAACAGAAAGGAGAAGTCCAGCTTGTGGTCAACCTCTTCCAGTCGGTGCTGGATGGCTTCATCAGAGGAGAGATGAAGAAAGAGGAGGCTGAGCCTGCAAAGGTAAAACACTGAGAGTCATTATCATTCAGTCTAATAAGTCCAGATATAAAAGAATATGGTGTATCCATGCTTACGCTCTCTGTGTGTTTTTCAGCCTGCAAAAGCTCGGAAGAAGAGGAGGAAAAAAGACAAAAGTGTGAGTACGCAAAGCTTCAACTTTTTCCTTGAATCTATGCTCATTGTATTTCAATAATGATTTGTATTTTACGATAGATCATGATTTCTAATTGAGTGACTGACTGTCTTGTTAGATGGAGAGCCCCCTGGATCATAGTTTCGTCAACTATCAGGTCAACATTATGCAGTCATGTGACCAGTGTTCTTCTTACATCTGGGGCATGGAGAAGGCCTATATGTGCAGCTGTGAGTTAACTGTAACTGTTGTTGTGTCTACAGTGATTGTATTTGTGTTTACATATTAAAAATAAATCTTACAGTATAACATAAAGAAATTAGTTCCTGTGCTCATTCACAATTTATTTTTGATCTTTTCATACAGATTGCAAAATGGTGTGCCACAAGAAGTGCCTCTGCAGAATAGTCACTGACTGCACCACCTTCTGTGCCAAAAAGGTACATTTTTATTTATAGAAATGACAGGCCTTGATTAATGATGCACTTTTGGAGTGATGCTAAGCTTACACGGTTTAATATAGAGGTGTCCTTCTTTAAGATAGCCTCTGCTCCACTAGATTCAACCATATTTTCTCATTAGGTCTGAAACCTGGCACTTAATGTGTGTTTTCTGTCTGTATTCAAAGATAAATGACCATTACAGCACTGGCTCATCAAATTTAAGCACCTCATTTTAACTAGCTAGAGAAGCACTACCAAAGCCTAGCGGGAGCTGTGATAATGAACAATAAAGACAAAATTCAAAAAGACTGATGTAAATTATCCTTTGTGACAATAACACTGAGCAAAGAAAGCTAATGAAACAGTAGCTAAGGGAGAAGTGGAGCAGGGCCGTGGCTCTTTATATTATATTGCATTAATATGTTGAAGTCTTATGTTTAATTTAGTGTAAAGCTCTGGGGAGTTTCGTCATGAAATTCTCTTCATATAAATTCGAACACAGAGCAGGTTATAAGGAGCTACATTTCAAATCAGACGGTGAATTTTATTGCAGTAAGGAATGTGTGATCTGTTGCGGTGACTTGTGACTGACGGCTGCTGTCTCTCTGAAATCACAGAGTGATGAGGAGTCTGGTGGTCAGCACTTCGGGGTGCGAGTGTGTCACCTGGTCAGTGATAAGAACCCAGTACCCATGGTGCTGGAGATGATGCTGGAGCATGTGGAGATGCACGGCCTCTACACCGAGGGCATCTACCGCAAGTCCGGCTCTGCCAACCGCATGAAAGAGCTGCACCAGCGACTCGAAACCGGTGAGACATTTATGAGGAACCTGGGAACTGTGCAGTTAAACATACATAAAACCTGTCATGGCTCCTTTATTGATTTTTATTTTTTTTCTGTTGATGTGTTTAGATCCCCACCTGGTCTGCCTTGAAGACTATCCCATCCACACAGTGACAGGCCTGGTGAAGCAGTGGTTGAGGGAGCTCCCAGATCCACTCATGACCTTCACACATTACAATGATTTCCTGCATGCAGTAGGTGAGGATGACATCCCCCACCAGGGGGCAGCATTTGACAGTACACAGTGTGTGGTGGTCTTTTCCTTATCTGCTACTGTTGAAACTAAAATTAGACATGTAAAGTGAAAACATTGATCAGTCTTGATTAAAATGAAAAAGAGGCTTTTTCAAAAATATATTGGACTATTAGCATTCATGGGGTTCTCATTATTGATGTGTTTTCTTCTCTTGGTAGAACTGCCAGAGAAGCAGGAGCAGCTTCATGCTATATACAAAGTGCTGGAAGAGCTTCCTACAGCAAACTTCAACACATTGGAGAGACTCGTCTTCCACCTCGTCAGGTAGAGATTCCGTCGTTGTGGCCTTCTTTGGTGGCCGTTTTGTCACCTGACTTGTTTCAAATATACAAATAAATATTCCAATTACCTTAGTGGTTATTTTGCAACTTGGGTGTTGTACATGTAACTACAACCCTGATTCTAAAATAGTTGAGACGCTGTGTAAAACATAAATAAAACATAACAGCAACACGTTTCAAGCAAGAACAGGTGATAGTATCATGATTGGGTATGAAAGGAGCATCCTGGAAAGGCTCAGTCGTTCGTAAGCAAGGATGGAGGGAGGACTGCAATCTGTTTTATTTATGTTTTATACAGCGTCCCATCTTTGCAAACTACATGCTAATATCCTAGTATTCTCTTTCAGGGTGTGCAAAGTGGAGGCTCACAACCGCATGTCTCCCAACTCGTTGGCCATAGTCTTTGCCCCGTGTGTCCTGCGCTGCCCGGACAGCGCTGACCCACTGCTCAGCATGAAGGACGTCGCCAAGACCACCACGTAAGACTGTCATCAAAGCAAACACGGCAAAATCTGCTTTTTGCTTTTCCGCAATAAAACGAACCCATCATTCTGTAGTTCATAGTTAATATCACATACATAAGACGTGAATAAGCTGTAAATCTGCACATATGGTGCTTGTCGTTCCCTCCTCCCCCTGTAGGTGTGTGGAGATGCTCATCAATGAACAGATCCGGCGCTACAACGAGAAGATGGAGGAGATCGAGCAGCTGGAGTATGCCGAGGCTCTGGCTGTCAACCAGCTCAAACTAAAGAGACAGAACACGGTGAGAACACTGGATCACCTGTGTTCGATTTAGTGTGGTATTACCATGGCAAGAACATGAAGTTTTAGATTGTTGTTCAGCCTCACGCCTGAACGCAAAGGAGAGAAATGTGATCATTTATAACTTATTATATCACACGCTTAATAAAGCTTTATGAGTTGGTAACATTTACAGCATTGTAGCCCAGAGTCAGACGCTGTTGTTCTTAGGTCACATGGGTAACATGGCCAATGTTCCTTGTCTCTCTTTAGCACTACTGGCATTTACCTCTCAGGTTCTCAGCTCCTTACAAAGGAGTGGTGGTATGTATGACTGAGTTCTCCTGGTACAGTAGATCTAGTATGTGTAGTGTGTAGTAGGGTGCCATGTGCCTGTGCATGGCATGTAAGATGTGGGTGACGCTCTGGCTGTTTTGAGTTTTTTTTTATCCTTTATCTCCTTTACTCTTCCATACTAACTGGTAGTAGTTTGCATGTCGCTGTTTGCCATTATTCTTCATTCTTGTTCTCTTCATGAGAGGACAAGATGGTTCTGGGATGGTGTCACATTGAAGGCAATAGTGTGACTTGCAGAGTTTAATGTTTATCATGCATTTTTTTCTGTGTGTTCCTCTGTTATTCCATTTTTCTTTGAAAGAAGACCACAAAACTGTGACAGTCATCTTATATTTTGGATGTTTCTGGATTGTGGTGTCCTGGCTGTTTTCGTATGGAAACCCCTTTCAACAGTACTGTTTGAAAGGGTGGATTCACTATGTTTACTTGCTTCTTTTGTATTACAGCATTTATTTTTCCCACCGATAAGCTCTTCTGTTTCACAGATGATGTGCGGATGCATGAACCATCTGGCCTCTTGTCTTTTCCTCACTAACAAGATCAGTTTCAGTTTGGGATGTGCAGTGTGTATTTTGTGGCCATTTATGTTCATTGTCTAATTATTATATGAATAATTCAATTTATATAGTAATTATATGATGGACATTTTTAAATGAATTTGGTCGAGGTATCATTGTGTGATGTCTCTTCTGCAGGTGCACGAGAAGGTCAGTTCTGATCTCAGTGTGGTCCCTGAAAACGAGCCTCTGGACTCAGACACAGAGGCTGAGAAGAACTTGGTGGAGCGCATCAAGTCCATCAAACAGGAGAAGTAAGGATGCATCCTGTGTTACTTCTGTGTCCAGCTTAGCGTAGCATCCCTCACCGGTCGTTCATTTCTCTGATGTCCTTGTCATCTGTTTCTCCGCAGAGAGGATCTGGCCTGCCGACTGCCAGAGATGGAGCAGCCCGGTTCAGACCAGGAGAACCTGGACTCTGAAGCCTCTCTGAGCTCTGAGAGTCTTCTGGACGAGCAGCAGCGCTCTTCTGTTCACGGCTCAGAGCCTGAAGGTCAGTATTGACGGACAGTCCGGTCTTTCCTTCCTTCTACCTGTTTCTCTCACTCACCTGTGGGTTTCTGACCAGACCACGGGGCCGCTGGGTTGGGCCCTTCCTGTCTTTTGTGGTGCAGGTCTGGACCAGTGATGGTGATGGGCTGTGACGTCTGCTCTGTAACAAAGCAGGTTGGAGGAACAGCAACCGTGTTTGTGTGTTTTTGTGTGTGTGTGTTTGTGTGCATACGTCTGCACACCCATGTATGCATGTAAATGCATGTGCGGCACAGAAGCATGCTCAAACATAATCCAAATTAATTAATTGAACATTTGGCACGTGTCCAATCAAATGCTTGCCTAATTGTGCCTCACTGAACATACATTTTCGTAGATAACATGGTTGCATGATCTTCCATTGGTCTTCACCCTTTCCAGGATTGTCGTGTGAAGTTGCTTTTAGCAAAACTTGTGTCTTCTACTTCCTCAACTCTTCTGTTACCTCCATCTCTTCCAGGACGAGGTGGCGCCCAGCTGAGGAGATGCAAGCCAGTTTGTCCACCCAAACCACCAGACCTGGCCCAGCGAGTGGTCCCTGGCGGACGTGTCCCGCTGCCCAACCTCACCCCTGCTAGCTCCACCTCCTCTGTGTTCAGCTGCACTTCCTCGACCTCTGAATCCTCCAACGTCACCTTCAGGCATCCACTGCAACGTCGCAATCCCGTCATCCCACACACAGTTAAACTCCCCCCAGGCGTCCTGTCCCAGTCTGCAGCGTCCAGCTCGGCAGAGACTCACACCCCTCCTGGAAATCCAGCGATAAACTACGTCAGGAGAAGAGAGCAGCCCGGCCGCCGTAAAGACAGCACCCAGTCCCTCTACATCGACAGCCCCGAGTGTGACCTCTTGATGCATTTCTCCTCCTGCCCTCCCTCCACTTCCTCCTCCTCCACCTCCATCTCCATGGTAACGCCCCCTACCCGGCACCAGCACCACGACACACAAGCACCGACAGGACAGAGACGTTTTTCTGATCCAGACATACCTTATATGGACGATGACGTCTGACCAGGACAGAGCAGAAAAGATGGTGAAGCAGATTATGGACAACAACCTCAGAGTAGACGACAGGAAATGAATAAAAATGACAGACAGTTGCCGCAAATGGCAGTGATGGATGGAAGAAAGCCAAGAATCAAGAATCACAGCAGAGGAACATGACCTGAACATGTGAAAGAAAACAGTGGATCTACAAATGAGTGACACAAAATGGAGGCTGTTTGAGTTGCTGTCATCAGTGAGAACCAATCAAGGAACTACAAATGTGTCTAAAGTCTTGTTGTCCTCTGACAGTCAAAACAACCAGACAGGATGTTGCCAAGCACCTTTTCTACCATTTTAATATATATATATTGTGGTGACTGTTGATGACTCGGTTGGGACCGAGGTGTGTTTTTCTCCAGCCTCGTAACGATGAACCAGCAGGTTTTCTTCTCCTGTTTTTTTTTGTTAAACATTTGTCCTAATTCAAGGAAATATTACAGGTTCCAGCCGCACTTTTCATTTCTCAGTTCTCCTAATGAGCGAAACACGCTTGCAGAAATGTTAGGTAGTGCCTTGGTAATGTACAGTGAGTTGACAAATTCATTTCATTTCATTCATTTCTCTTGTTATGTTATGGACAGTGTTGCAGAGGGTGGGAGGGATGGTTATTTGGGATAAAGAGAGGGTACCTTTGTGTTTATTTTACTGAACCGACACAAGACATGTTTGAAACAAGGACCTACCATAAACATGCACATTCTGACCGTTGTACAGGTACCTCATTACAACAGCTGCGATGGACAACGCTGTCTTTCCACCTTTACCCTCTGTCTACTGCACAACAAACCCCAGATAGGAAGTCATTTCCTCACATAGTAAAGGGAAATGAGAGCAGCACACGCCACTTTTTTCCTTTTGAAATAACAAAAACACAGACCCAGCCTTGATGCAACAGCCATGCCACGATGTCTTTAAAGCCCTCAAGTCCTTGAACTCACCTTACCCTTTCCTAAAAATGAACTTGGCTTCACTCAGCTGCACCGTGCCTGCCATTCAAAGTAAACACAATGAGCAGGTTCTGCTGAAGCACAGATTTGGCCAACTTTGTATGAAATGTAATACTAATGTTTCTCTTTGACTGCTGTTGAATGATGTCTGTTAGTTTGTCTGTATTAAGAGGACGATGTTCTGTTGTGTAATGTGTAACAGAGAGTGTATGGTTGGGACTGAATGACGTGAACTGTAATGGTTATTAGTATTAACATGACAATACAGAACATGATGCTTGTAACGTCTGCTGCTGTGTGTTTTCATCAGGCTCAGTCAAAAAGTTTCTTAGGGTTACATAATGAAACTATAAAAGAAGACGATGAAGGAAATGTGATTTTCTTTTGTTAGGTTAAGGGAGGAATATGCAGACTGTGTACTGTTTTCATCAAAACTATCAACTATGAGAGTTCATTGTAAATTCTCCATAAATTAGTCCCAAAAATGCTTAACAGACACACTCAGCCAATCAGCACAAACATTTTGATGAGAAATATGAATTTAGACAATAACATTTTTACAAATTAATGAAACTGCTTTAATTTTTAGATTTAGCCACAAGAGCAGCACCTGAATGCCACAGCTGCATCTCTGTTTCATGTGGGGAAAGTTGGATAAGTTTCTCCGTCCCACAGGAAATCCTTAATAGTCGGATAAATGGTGTTATTGAAAGTGTTGGTAAGTCAAACAGTTGCTTTGAATCAAAGAAATAACCACAGGATGAAAGTCCTCCCTGTTTGACATTCAGTCTGTGGTCACAAGTTTCTCATGTGACAGATCATGACAGCTTACATCACAGTGTTTCTTTATGAAAAGGGAATATTGTGATATTAACTTTGGCCTAAACTAAAGTTTTGGTTGTTGAAATTAAAACTTTCACTGTCGCCTGTGAAGTTGCAGCAATGACTAGATTGACTAGAGAGTTGTGTTTTAACAGGACACACAAAGATTAAAACAAACTTCCTTTCTACATGGAATTACAACCATCAAGCCATCAAGCCTGTC
Organism: Chaetodon trifasciatus; assembly: GCA_037975065.1. NCBI lineage: Eukaryota > Metazoa > Chordata > Actinopteri > Chaetodontiformes > Chaetodontidae > Chaetodon > Chaetodon trifasciatus. Next base: position 5,426,071 of record JBBMOE010000022.1, read on the forward strand.
TGTTGTACTAATTATGATGCTCAGCTTTTACAGTATCACGCCTCTCTTCAGGATTCACAGGTATGCTCTATAAAAATGAGTGATCAGTTTACATTTTGTCATACTGATACACCACCAACTTTTTTTTCTCTCTCTCCATTCAAAGTAAACATTTTCTAATTGATATAATGAAATGAGATCATACCCAGCAGGAAATGGCTGAACAAAATGTCAGGTCAGATATGTGTGTTCTTTGTTTCATACCCAGATATCTTTAATACTTACATAGGTGTTTTAAATGACTCAGGCTAATTAAAGCTCAACTAAGATTCACTGGACTTGATTCACTGATAATAGCAATAAAGGTCGAGGTGTCATGAACTGTCAGTCAAAACAAGTCCAGATTAGAGGCCTAATAAGGACAAATGATTGAAATCGCCTGTGTGCAGGGAAGGTAGTTATTGGTACAACAGTACTTCCAAAAGAAATGAAACAAAAAAATACTTCACCTACCAAACAGTGCACATAGGAAATAGATAACAATAAAGTTCCCGCAATACATAACTGAAGTTTAAGTCCAACATATCATTAAATAATCTAGCTTCCAATGTGGTGGTAAATAGAAGCAGAAAAACATGAGCTCGGGTCAGTCATTGAGCTTTACAATCATAGTTTAGTTTTTTTCTTAATTGTTGTCGTTAATTTTAAAAAGGTTTCTTTCAATTAAACAAAAAATAAATTCAGTGTTACTGGGGTAACTTTCATTTACATGTATACGACGACGCTACAAACCTAATCAATAAATAAATCTAGGCTAAAACCTTTGGATTAATTATTAGTTCGTTGAAGATTTATGCTAATAGTTAGCCAGCCTACCGTGACGCTCCGCCCACTTCCGCGTTGAGTAAATTGACGCCACGATGACGTCATTATGCTTCGACGGTGTGTCTGACTTCAAACATGGCTTCCAGATTAGAAATCAATTTTATCCGGTTATTGTCTCGCTGTGAATCTATAGCGTCGGAGAAACGAGGAGAAACTGAATGGAGATTAGAAAAGGTGAGACGAAACCAACATGGAGTGTTTTGTAACGCTCAGCGCCGTTTTTCTCTGACCTTCATTAGCTCAAGTTAGCATGACTGTTGTTGTTGTTAGCTGCAGCTCGGTCTGTTAGCCACGTCGTCACTGAAACCAGTGACAGGATTTTCTCGGGTGGTACCGGTCAGTGATATTTTCCTCTGCGACACATTAAAACATTTCACCTGTGTGCATTTGATCTGCAGATCTTCAGCTTTGCTAGATTAGCTCACTGTAGGCAGAAATAAGTTAGCGTTAGCGTTACTTCTCAACCAACGTTAATACTTAACGTAACACAGCGTGTTTGAACTGCATACCGCATTAAAATCACCCAGAAATCATAAATTAACATGACTAAATATATAGCAAACAATATAGAAGCGCTTGTTTTGCAGTGATTAAAGTAGATTTCACAGTAAAAAATAAATCGTTAGAGTCTAGACTACAGCTACAATTAGGTACACCTGTCTTACAATAGTGCAGTCTAATACAGTGACACTGGTTTAGAGAGGCGTTCATGGTCATTTTGGGGGCTGTAGTTTGTGGCGTTATTGAACTGTTTCATCTTACTTAAGTGTTTCTCTTGTCCAGTGGGCTAAATATGAGAAGCAATCAAACTACAGCCTCCAGACTGACCACAGAGGTGATTCAGCACCTCTCCAAAACACTTTCCACTAAAACTGGGCATTTTATTCATTCGTGTATTTCATATCATAGTCAGAAGTTTGTGTTTTCTCTCCTCTAGTATGTTGCTGCCCTGGAGGAGATGTTGGTGGCTCTGAGGAAAAGTCAGAGGTAACGTCGCTCTCAACTCTAGTCTTCATGCTTTAATAGTTTTATTATTTGTAACAGACAAGTGGCCATACGCACATGTTTACACGTACTGTGAAATCCTTTGAACACTTGCAAACTGCTCGACCTTCTGATGCAAGATTTCACAAACACCCTGTTTTTTTCTAATGTTTTTGCACATCGTCTGTCTCACTGTATTGTTAATCATGCTGTTTAATAACAACTTGTGTCTTTTTCAGTAAACCCACACCAGAAGTACTGACTGAATACACAAGAAAAGTCGATTTTCTGAAAGGACTTCTAGAGGCAGAGAAACTGGTCAGAAACAATATTTGATAAATCATCACTTTGAACATCATTTTCCATATCGTGCATTGGATGTGTTTAATGTCACTTTAATATTTATATCAGGACTTTAAACAGTATTTAATTCTCTGTGTTTTTTCTTGTTAGTATCTGAACTGTACGTGCTAAAAACATGAAACAAACAGACTTTCTTTGACTGGTCTCTTGAGTGTTTCTCCTGTTCAGTTTTCTGGTCTCATGTCTCCCTCCTTCTCGTTCACAGTCTTCACCGACAGAAAAAGCTTTAGCCAATCAGTTCCTTGCCCCCGGGCGAACACCCACAATAGCCAATGAGAGGATGCCCGCCACTAAAACTGTCCACATGCAGACGAAGGCCCGGTGTACAGGAGAGATGAGGGACGAGCTGCTCGGCACGGTAGGATGAGATGTGAGATGAAACGTAGGCAGTTCACTCCTGAGCGTCACCACACCGTAGAAACGAAAGCTGATGGAGAGCGTCTGCATTGTTTTGCTCACAGTCGCACTACTGAGTCCAGATCATAGTCCATTTACAGCTGGTTTACCGGTTTAGCTCCCACATTAGACTGTATTCTGGCTTTCAATTGATGTTGTCAGTTTTGAGGTTTTTGAGGAAAGAAAAATACTAATAAATACATTTTCTTCTTTTGTGTTTTACAGGGGTTGTCAGGCAAAGGTAAGAGATATTTTTGGAATTCAAATAAACTCAGTATCTGGATTAAAAAATGCTATTTCATGTTGAATGCACAGTATGTCATTTTTGCCACTAGAGGTCTGTCAGTCAACACAGTGAAAAGAAAAGAGATAGTTTGATGGCGTGGTGAGGTAACATTTACAGATGAGGTCATGTATTATACTTTTATTCACATTATGTTTGGTCACATTTGCCTCTCTGACCTATAATCTACCGTTTGAATAAAATAATGGATTTCTCTGGGTTTGAACATTGTTGGAAACATTTGAGATAATGTAAGTACACAACCCAATAACATATATAACACGATCTAGATGTTTTCAGACCTTTTAACAGGGAAATGTTATATATTGTGCATTTAAACATGCTAGTCTTCTGATTGAGAGTGATGTTTTAGGATGGTGGTGTTCTCCTTTCCTCTCTATAGGCACGTCGGAAACAGACTTGCGGAACAGAAGGTAAAGCTGTCCAGTTTTTCTGGTCTCTTGTCTGAGCTAATGTCCATTACACTGCATTTATTTAGATATAAGACTGTAACAACCAGTGATGGCTTCTGTAAACATCAGGCTTCACCTTCTTCATCTGTGTCTGTGTGTCATTATCATTATGATCACTGCTAAACGCTTTAAAAAGGCGGCCACCCCGGGAACATTTCTCACTTTTTTTCCATGGCAGTGGATAGAGCCTCAGCTCCGTGCCTGCAGTAAAATAAAAATGTTAATCAGACTTTCTGTGCAGAGGTCTTCCTCTGGATGAGCGTCAGTCTGCTGCAGAGCTGGAGGCCGTCCTGCAGCACCACCACAACCTGCAGGAGAAGCTGGCGGAGGACATGCTGAACCTGGCCAGAAATTTGAAGAACAACACCCTGGCAGCACAGAACATCATCAAACAGGACAACCAGGTAGCTGGATGGACACTTTACAGCATCAGGGTTGAAATGTGAAATGTTTACCCACAAAGAATAAATGTCAGCAGCCCAAATAAGGACACCCTGTCTGTTTTTTTAGCACCGTTTTATTTATAGACCCCAAGTTCAACAGAGACGAGAATAGATGAGATAAGACGGTAAATAAGCTTGTTTATGGGAACTAATGGTTAATCCATCGTCCAAGCAGAGGAACAGATGCTTACAAGCTTCTGCTGTGTGATGAGCCACTGTTGTTCTTATTATCATTATGTTAAAGAGGATGTTTTGTTAAAAAGTTCCAGGTGGCTGTTAATGACGAAGGCCAGATGAGGTGGAAGCATGTGACTGGGTGGTGGGTCTGTCGATGGATCATTTCTTTCATTCCTCACCTGCATGTCAGACTCTACCATTAACAGACCAAATAGGTTTCTAGATTTCAGATCTTTATTTTCTGTTTCTGTCTCTTTAAACGTTTTCCTCCTCCTGGTGCCACGTCTGAGCTAATTCTGTCCACAGGTGGGAAGCATTAGACAAATAACATTCACAGCCAACCCGCAAACCCTCTGCATGAAAACCAGTCTGTGTATCTCCATGTGCACGTCATGAGCTGCCTGTTCCTGTCCCTCGCAGACTCTGAGTCAGTCGATGCGTCAGGCAGACCTGAACTTTGAGAAGCTGAAGACGGAGTCGGAGCGGTTGGAGCAGCACACCAAGAAGTCCGTCAACTGGCTGCTGTGGCTGATGCTCATCCTGGTCTCCTTCACCTTCATCAGCATGATCCTCTTCATCAGAATCTTCCCCAGACTCCGATGATGAGCGCCCACAGTCCTGAACTCTTAGTCCTCCATCCTCCTGTGTTTACACAGGCCTCATAGATCTCTACAGCATGTCTGTGTGTGTGACACAGATCACAGTGGTCAGAAGCAGAGCGCCTCCGTTCGATGGACCCAAACACTTGCACTTTTGAAGCTGACCGTTTAAAATGTGGTTTGAAGCATCAGTATTCCTTTTTTTTTAAACAGAGCAGAACACGAAAGGAGACGAGGAGCTTCTTGTCTTAATGCCCAGACGGCAGGGACTGAGCCTTAATTATTTGAATCCCTCATCAGGTCGGCGAGCAGCCGTAAATGTATGTACTTTGTCATTTAATGTGACCGAAGTCATCTCTTGTAGAACTTTTTTTTTCTTTTCCACATCTGAAAGAGCTCATGAACCGTCCTCCATCTACTATATGCTTTATTTCCCACAGTTTCAACATACTGAATTAATTGAATGCTGAATATACAAAATCTGGCTTTTGAATTAACTGTGGACGTGCAAATACTCAAACCTTTACTTTAACTGCCCCTCCTTAGCATCTATAAGCACTATATACATGTTTAATAGATGGTTTATAATGCACTATAATGACATGATTAAGTGTGCAGTATTTTCTATAACTGCTCCTATGAAGACATGAAGGTAAACGGTGCATGTAGAGAGCAAAAGAGGCCGAACACACAAGCTGAAATGCAGTTTCAGAGCCCATCGTCTGATGACAGTTTACGACTGCTTTAAAGTGTGTTATTATTTATTAAATGTTTCTGCAGGGCTCATAGATGCTAATAAAGCGGTTAAAGTGAAGTGCTACCAATTCTCTCACCAAAATGAAACATTATAACAGATTACAAACCAGATTTCAAACATCAGTGTTTGCAGACTCGTCCAGCTTCATGCTGTCAGATGTCTTTTTTTGGTCCTCATATGTCCGATATCCTCAGTTCTGTTTATTTGTGATGAGTCTGTATGTTTTGGTGGATGATTCAGTGGATGATATTTGTCATGTTGGTGATGAGGCTGCTGATGAAGTAAGAGTTTGTTTTTCATGACTGTCACGACTGTAACCCCACAGAGCCGCTCACATCATTAACGGCGGCAGCAGCTGCGTGTGTTTAGGATCACAAGTAATCAATTCCAGAAATATGAAGAAGCTGAATCACGGCCATCTTCTTTAATTGTTTTGGCTTAATAGTTGTGAGTGCTGTATGTGTGTTGTGGGAGCTGTGTGTCTGACCTCCTCCTCATTCACGAAAATGCCAAACTGCGCCCTCTGTCGTTCAGAGAATGACTGATGCAGTGACTTCATGTGGCCAGTGTGTGGCACTGATATCCTTTGAATATGAGCGTAGAATTACCTCCATGACCCCGATGGCCTGATCAAGCCGTGAATCCTAAATTAACCCTACTACTCATTTAGAAGTGATCTGACCATTGAAGTATGGCTAAATAAAGGCAGTTGGCCACAGAAAAAGCACACAGCGACCATATGTGACTCTGTGTGTTTGTCCGCTTTTGTTCCAACTCCATTTAGCTTGATGACGTTTGGCAATCGCTGCTCCGAAACTGTTCTTTAGATGCGAGCGGACATGCTGAGAAAAGCTTTTACCAGGTTAACATTCCTGCTGTGTTGTCGGTCTGACTGTCATCTGAGGCCCGTGGAGCTGGCTGGCTTGCCCAGGCTTGCAGCTCTGCCCCCTGGCCCTTCCTCTCTCCCCCTCTCCCTGGCTGCTGCCCCACCTCATGGCTGGCTGGCTGGGTCGAGACCTGGCCTACCGTGTATTTTAGGATCCCTGGGGGGTATTTGGCCTGCTGGAAGCCGAGGTATGCGGGCCACCAGGAGACCAAATGAGGTTGTGTCACTGCAGAGGATCGTCATCCCTCAGTTTAATCACAGCTGTTTGCGCCTCCGTTCTCAGGCCTGCGTGATCTCTGAGGCTGCAGCTCTGCTTTTGAACTGATGCTACAGTTCATGACTTCAACGCCGGTGTGGTTTCTCGTGTTCATTATGGTCGTATTATCCCATCAGCTGAAAGAGACCGTGTCCTTTTAGTTTCCTGCACAGACTCCAGAGTCTGGCGTGTGTTACGTTCCCAGATTCAACAAATGCCTCAAGATGTGTGGCACTCATTCATGGCACATTTGACCTCTGACCCAGGAAACCTGAATGAATTCCTTCCTGCACTCGTTTCCCACAGGGACGCTCTGAAAATAGTTTGACGCTCTGCACAAAAAAACTTCATTGTGTGGTATGAAGGGCTTATCAGCTGTAACCAAAGCAAATAATTATGGACATTTTCTCAAGTACTGTGTTTAACTGCAGTTTTGAGGCACAGTTGTTCTTTACTTGAATATTTCCACTTTAATCATTTAAAATTTTTACTCTACATTTCTACATTTATTTAACACATAAAGCTACATACAGTCACTCTAATGATGAAGATGTTGCACGTAAATAGATTGAAGTATCCAAACTACAAAACATAGTAAAAACTAGCAATACAGTAGTGCATCTATTCTAATCTAATACAGCTATAGAAGATAACTATATAATACTACATTAACTTTTAAATTTCAACTAATTAAGTTTGAGAACTGCAGACTTGACGGCTTGTTAAGAAGTGACTATAAGTGAAAGGGAAACAAAAGGCCAAAAGGTTTTTTCACAGCCTGACATCCCAACACAGTTTTTATTAATGGATAAAAACTGAGCAATAAAGTATCAGAGAATCATTTATTAATCATTAATAACACATTAGTTACAACTCATAGACTTAAGACTCTCAAGACACACAAATTTAGTCAATACCGTAACATGCAACAAGAGAAATAAACAGAATTTGCATCAAGACTAATAGTTCACATACCTGCATTAAGATGTACAACCCTGATTCCAAAAAAGTTGGGATGCCAAAACAGATTGCAATCATATGCAAACAAACTGTGTTTACTGAAAAACGTTTTACAAAGTGTTCCTGAGTCCATGTAGTAACCTCCTTTATTCAACCATGTGTTCACAAAGTGGTGAACCTCGCTCCATCCTCGCTTGTGAACGACTGAGCCTTTCCAGGATGCCCCTTTCATACCCAATCATGATACTATCACCTGTTACCAATGAGCCTGTTTACCTGTGGAATGATCCAAACAGGTGTTTTCCACATCTTTCCCAGTCTTTAGTTGCTGCTGAACAAACTTGTTTGTAACATGTTGCTGCATCAATTTCAGAATATTCATATATTTACAAAAATCAGTGAGGTTGATGAGGTCAGACATTAAACATATTGTCTTTGTGCTGTTTTCAGTTGAGTGTATGTCAGGAAGGGTTAGGAAGTGATCGCATTCTGTTTTAACTATGTTTCACAAAGCGTCCCAGCTTTTTTTGGAACATGTGTTTCATCATTTCCAACATGAAAGTCATCAACATCTTTGAGATACGTGCTGGATGCGGGTTCTTCCAGATAACAAACAGGTTTTTGCTGCTGCCAGTACTGTAACACACACTCTTACAGGTGGAGTTGAGTTATTAGATAGTAAACTAATGTGTGTGTGGTAGTTTGCTTCTAATTGGTTTGATCCTTCTAAACAGCAGAGAGCAGAGGAACAAATTGTTAAACATGAGAGAACATCCATCGCCTCTCAGCACTGCGCTGCGCCTGTTAAACACCACAACTCTCCAGTCTTTTTAATTTAGTTTTTGGCTGCAGCTGCAGGAGGATTTGGGTTGCCTACAGAGATGAAGGAGATTTTTCTTTCATTTTCTTTTTTCTTTTTTTCCATGTACTTCCTTGAGGGAGCAAAAGGGTAAAGAGGGCTTTTCTCTTTTTTTTTGTTCTTCCTGCCAAAGTTTTGAAGGTGCTGTAATGTTAATGACCTAATGGGAGTGTAAAAAGCTGTACTTATTAAGCTTATAATGTGAGTCACTGTACTAACCCTTGCACACACATACACCCATTCACGGAAAACAGAACTGATCTGCTTCTGTCTTTGCTCAGTCACTGAGGAACGGTTTGCAATGGCTCAGAATTTATACATTTTACACTTAAATCTCCATGAGCCAATAAACTCACTGATCTTTTTATTGACTGGCTGTTTTTATGATTTCATTTTCCAGTTTTTAGTTTTCTCAGTCTCCAGTTTTTCTTTGATCAGACATGGATCCACATTGAAGTTTTTATCACTCTGTCCTCCACAGAAACACATGGATTGCATGTTATTAACATGTTATTCACAGACCAGTTTTGACGCTTCGAGCTGCTGATCCGAGCTGCACCGCCGTTGATCTCAATCTCTTCTCTCCTGTCGACACAGGTGCTGTGGAAGTTTCTCTGTTTTCATTTTGCCGTTACTGTTTCACTCAACAGGAGCCCCCTCCCGCGTGTGTGTGTCTGTATCTCTGTCTGTCTGTGTGGTTATGTTGTGTCTGTGGCTCTTCCTCAGTCTGAACAGTCTAATGAGGGTTCCTCTCAAAGCTCACACACACGTACAGCTGTGTTGTGGCAGCTCTCTGACTGAACTGTTGAAGTAACTGAAGCACCCAGAAGGACCACTTTCACCTCTCTTACACTATGTGTGACAGCTGAGGATCCAGTGTGATTTCAGAGAATTATCCTCCAAGAAGTAAATAACAGATAAACCAACCAGCCGTAACAGCACCTCCACCGCTGTGTGATTGCTGTGTCTGTACATGCCGCTGTGTGTTTTCACCGGTGCATGTACTGTGTGTTTATTGAACCCCAAAGACCTGAGCCGTATGTCATTCCCTGCAGCCCCCTATTGCCCCTCTATCACTCTGTATTTGCAGCCTAGTGTCAACATGTGGGTTAATGCACTGAACCTTCCAGCCTATTTGTCAGTCTGTGCGGCGCTGAAAGAGTCCCCAGTGGAAGAAAAAAACCTCCCTGCTGGCTTCTGCTCAGCCTTTGATGTATGGAGCCCAGGTAGCGCTGCTGCTGAGAGGCTTAATTTCTTGGTTCTTTGCCCCCTCACCTTTCCGTGATTCAGGATCTCCCAGTGGGCAGGACTGAAGGTCGCAGCTGCTGCTGGCACTACAGGAGGCTTTGTGGCCTGATGCTGTGAAGACAAGCTTGTCCGCCTCTTATTTGGCCAGAAGAGCTGCAGATTTAAAGCAGTAGTTGGATATTTTGGGGAATATGCACATTTGCTTTCTTGCAGAGAGTTAAATGAGAAGAGTGATGGCGCTCTCATGTCTGTGTGGTTAATATATAGCTGGAGCCCGTTAGCTTTGCTTAGCATAAAGACTGGAAATAGGGGGGAACAGTTAGCCTGGCTCGTGGGTCTTGATAGTTGGTCTGACAAAATGACTAATTTAAATTCATCACCTTGGCCTCCAGGAACATTTGAGTCACATTTTCACCTTTTTCTGACCCATTATAGACTAAACAATTAATTAATAAATAAAATAAAAAGAAATGATAATATTAATTAATAAAGACAATAATCATTAGATGCAGCCCTGCTCTAAGAGCCAGGCTAGCCTTTTCCCCCTGTTTCCAATCTTCATGCAAAGCTAAGCTAGCTGGCTACTGGCAGTAGCTTCATATTGACTTGACGGTGGTATCGATCCTCTCGTCTAAATCTCGAGAAGAAAACTAATAACTGCATCTCCCAGGATGTCAAGCCATTCCTTTAAGCTGGTGTTTAAAACCAGAGTCAGGATGGAGGTGAGAGGGTGCAGGTGGGTTGGATGCAGCAGTTTTCTGTGAGTAGACTGAACCTTTGGCTGGGAATCACTGCTCACATGAGGAGGAGGCCTCGAGGATAAAACTGTCAAGGACGTGAAGGTGCTGCAGACAGTATGAAGCAGGAGTGCGGCCCTCAGGCTGAGGCAAGACTTGGGAAGGGGGGGGTGCATAGGACCTCTCCAGGCCCCAACAGCATTCTATCCAGGAGGAGGAGGCCCTGAGCTGCCACAGCAGGTGCAGGGCCCCTCCTGGAACAAGGGAGGCTCCTCAGGGAAGCAGATTAGGGACGTATATGCGTGTGTGTGTGTGTGTGTGTGTGTGTGTGTGTGTGTGTGTGTGTGTGTGTGTGTGTGTGTGTGTGTGTGTGTGTGTGGATAATCTTTCTGTTTTTGCTACCAGGTTTCTCTCTAGTTTCAAAATTTACCCCAAACAAGTGAAACTGCTTTTGACTTCAATATGAAGCTAATCCAATTCGTGTCATGTGGTGTTGATAAAGGGATGAATCCTTGGCTGAGCTGTTATTTGTGAGGATGTTTGAGACCAAGGTTTCTCTCAAGGTTAGTTTCAACGTCATTTATCACGTTTTGTCCGCTGAGTTGGTATGTCAAGGCCCGCCAGATGGTCTGTGATTAATTGCAAATACGAAAGTGCAACATTTTGGCAAAATTGTTCTCCAAGGTTTTCGGCAACATGTTACTTTGTCAGTGCAGCCCAAACAGTAAACGGTGCAATTTAAATCATGGAGATTGTCCTTTTTTCAAAATGCTTGCTTGCAGTGGACTCTATTTTGTGAATTTAACATCTTGTGTTCGGTCATATTTTCAGTTTTCATATCAGTTTTGTGTGTGCTCTAATCCTGCCTACACAAAAGCAGAGTAGACATTGCGATCCTCTTCGATCCATCATATTCCAACCAATCTAGATCAATAGTGATGCTGCTTGTTTGCTTGTCAGACTGACTTCAGCTCTTTGTGCACGGCTATTGATTTTTTTCTCTGTTTCTTCTGCCTTGTTAAATGACTTGGTCTCTCAGAGGGGAAGACGAGGAAGACGATGCTTACAATAGTGAGCATCTTCACTGATAGACAAGCTCGTCTTCTCCTTGTGAAAGAGCTCGTGGGCCGCTGGAGACCAGCAATACAGCATTCGATCAGGCGGATATGGAGTGAATGGTTTCTGTGCAACAGGCTCAATCCTGTGCTCACAGCATTGTGCTTTAGTGCAATACAAAACTATTCATGAATGAATGAATGAATGAATGGCCTCACTCCTTCTGTGGGGCGAGGACGTTTGACTCACAGGATCCTCTGCAGTTGTGAAGTCCCTGCTCTGTTGAATGTGTGCTTTGCTGCACTGTGCAATGTCAAATATGCCATGTTTTATCTGGAAAAATGCTGTTGTACTATTGGAAACAACTGAAGTATAACAGAACTACTGATACAATTGTTAAAAAACTGAGTGAATAATATATATTCGTACAATAGCTTGGCGACATATCACCCCATACAAATGAGGCACAGTTATTTATCTCTGTAAAACAGGAACTCAAAGCTTATATGTATAATAACACATCATCATTTATTGACCAGTTATATTTTGTATTAATTATCTGAATTTGCAAAGTAACTACAGATATAAAAAAAATGTAGTGGAGAATATTTCTGAAGCATAGTGGAGTAAAAGTATGGAGTAACATAAAATTGAAACACTAAAGTACAACTACCTCAAAACTGTACCTCAGTAAGTGCAGAAAATGCCTGTGGTTCACATGCAGCTTGTAACCTTTGCTGCATGTCTTCCCTCCCGCCTCTCCTCATTGTTCTATCCTCTCTCTACTATCGCTGCTGAATAAAATGCTTGAAATAAAATGTCTACATTTTGTGCTTTTACTGTTGGCTGCTCAGCTGGTCAGGTGTCAAAGCAGATTCAGTCCAAGTGAGATGGTGAAGATCCTCCGTGGTGTCTTTTGGGGTTTTTCTGCTCAGCCGCTGTTGAAATTGTGCTTCTCAGTGAACGTCACGCTGGCCTCGACCACTGCTGCAGTAACAGCTGCTGGTGTTGTATTCTCTCTCATCTTTCCGACCATGTCTCCTTTTTCAGTTATTTACCTGCATCACTGGCTTCTTTCCCACTTTTACCTCTTCACCTCTCCCTATGCGCCCCCCCCCCCCCCCCCATCCCATCTCACACTGCAGCAGCAGCAGCTGAATAAAACATCACAGGACCAGGGAGAAGGTGAGAAGCCTTGACCTGCAGTCATAATGCTTAAACTCAGTGTTTCTTTATTTGGTAGCTCAGAGCTCTTGTGGTCAAACCCTCTCCATGACTGCTTCAAGTCGGTGGGATAATTTTGTAGATAAATGCTAACTGCGCTGTTGCTAAAGGAAACTGATTTGATTTTGAGCCATTTCACATTGTCTTCTCTCTAAAGCTCTGATCTTCCTGTTGTCTGAGCGCCAGACAGGTGATTGGATATGGAAGAAGACTGGCAGAGCTGGTTCATAGTTCAGGGATGCTCAAATACACCAGCGACCCTTATCAGCTGGACAGCTCCAAAGACACAGAAAATCCTCAACATGAAGAAAGACTGCAATCACACATTACATGTACTCATAAGGGACATGTTTATTATGCCAGTGTTTTGAGATTATGATTACTTCTGCAGCTTTTTGAAGATGTAATAAAATCACATTTGGTTGCATGTCTTTCAGCCCTCACTCAGTAACTTTTGGTGTTGGTGGAGTTCAAGCAAATGCGATGGTTTCTTGCATGGATTCATCTTTTCATGGCAGTCCACATATTTTCAGTCGGGTTGAGGTCAGGACCACTTCAAAATCTTAATGTTGGCTTCATTCAGACATCCCAAAACCAGAATTCTGAGGTAATCTTCCTTCCTCATTACTGTGTCCACTTTCTGCAATGCAGCAGCTCCACTGGCAGAAAAACAGGCCCAGAGCATGATACCTCCACCACCATCATGTCTGACAGCAGACGCTGTGCTCTTAAACACCTCATCCTTTCTCCTCCAAACGTACCTCCAGTCATCTTGTCCAAGTAACTCAGACAATGTTGTGTAATGATCCTGTGACTTTTCCTCTTGCTCCAGTGTGAGTTTGACATTTGTGGTTTTTAGTGGATGGCTCACCATGACGTTTTGTAAAGACGTTGATTTATGTCACCCTCAGAATGAATTCTAATAACTTTGGTGAATTTCTGTCATCAAGCAAAAGTAATGAAGCTCCAGCAACCTCAGCTGGACTTTGTGTTGAGGGCTGTGTTGCAAATGTTAGCATGCTAACAAGCTAAACCAAGATGCTGAATGTGGTAAACATTATACCTCAGCATGCTAGCACTGCCCTTAGCATGCTGAGGTTAGCATTTAGCTCAAGGCACCGCTGAGTGCTGCTAGCATGGCTGCAGACTCTGTCCTGTCTGTCCATGTGATCAGCAACAAACGCCCCAAGATGCTGACTGAACTCACTTGACTGAGGACTGTCTTCCAGCAGCTTCTACATCACTGCAGACATGTTTTTCGGTGAGTCCTGGATTACATTACCAGACCTTGGCATAGAGACCATTGCTCCCAGTGCTTTGTACTTACAAACACTTGTTTGCATTGTTCATCTTTGGGCCTTCCTGACAAGTGTAAATCTGTGAAGCACTTTCACACATCTGTACTGAGCTGTTTGGACTTTCACTGTGACATTTGTGGCTCAGTCTAATGCATGCATCTCTGTTCACACAGGCACAGAAAAGTGTCTATGGTGCCAGCTTTCACAGTATACGGCACTGTAAGTTGTAAGTGTCCCTGACAAGTGTATGTAAACCTTTGACCAACCCCGACATAAAAACAATGAAACCAAGTGGACACATCAACATTTGCTAAATGCAGGAACATGTGCTGCTGATACAGTTACAGCATGTTCCGAAGCATCACCTGTCTAATCTTAGCCTGCATGCTTGATGGGATTGGTTATTTCTGTACACATTCTTGAATATTTATGTCCTAATTTGGGCTATTTTCCTCCCATGTTTTCAAACTGGGGTTATTTATAGTGACTAGACACACTGTACTCTCACACAGGCAGCCTCGCTCAGGCATGCAATCATCACACACACACACACACACACACACACACACACACACACACACACACACACACACACACACACACTCGCACTCGCACTCTGTCAAGTAAACGACATTACATAGCAATAGTTCCAGCTTGCGTAAGTCTAAAACCACAGTTTGTTTGTTGACTCCCAGACCCCTTGCTGAACTTTTACACTCATCCAGCTTCCCTGATCCCCAACTTCCCCATCCCTTTCCTTGTGAGAACATAAACAAACACTGTTTTTATTATTGTGGGAAGTTTCAAGACACAACGTGGCCCCCTGGTTCCTTCCATCCTCAGCTCGCAGAGTGCTGGCCCCCGGGGTCACGGAGCAGCGCTGTGGTCACTCGGGCCTGAGTCACAGGATGTTAAAGTAGCATGCCTCAGGGCTGTGGCTGCAAATAGGACTTGGGAAGAGGGAATAGTTAAAGCCTTGATGTCTGGCGTCCCCTCCTCTGGGATGGAAAAGAACAAGCCACACACACATATACACACACACACCTAAACCTCTCTGTCAAACAACTGACAAGGGCCCGGGGCCAGCGCCTCATTCCACAGGGTCAATAACAATAGTGAAAGGCAGACGGAAGAGGAAACTAATCAAGGATTTTGACAGTTTGTTTGGCAACCATGTTGCTGCTAATTTAGTTTGGGGAAGAGACGGTTCACAGGCGGGAAGTGGCTTTGCAGACGTTGGGCCAGGTTCCTATGAAGAGCAGCAGTTAGTCTCTTGTTCCCCTGTGGTGTCATGAACGCTTTCACTCTGTCTTTGATCTTCTCAGAAGAAGTAGTTCTCACCTTCGATGTGGTGTTTGCACCACCCAGGATGGGTGGTGTGCGGCTGGGTCTGTTTCCTCTGTAAACACTAGTACAATGCTGCTGCATTTATCCCACAACTGTGCCTCACTCTCAGGAAGTAATTAAGTGTTTCCCCATTCTCTTATTTGGTCTCAGTCAATCAGTGTGTCGGAGAGAAAATACGCTGCACTCTGACCTGCATGAGACTCTCAGGTTTATTTTTGTGCAGACATTTTAAAGGAAAGCATCTTTGTTATTTACTCGAGAGCAAATAGATTTCAACATGTGTGTACATTTATAAGACACAAGGTTTAATCCACAGTTTTTTTTTTTTCAAACAATTTCCCATCCAGGTCAGAGGTCAGGAAAGCACAAGCAGTTATTAAATTGCTGGTGTATTGTTAATGTGCTATATATGTCCAGTAAATGTTTACAGCCATGTCAGAGGGCTTGTAAACTGCTGCCACTTCGTAACACTCAGGTTATTACTTGAATAGCAGGCAGAAATTGTGCACAGTTAAATATGAAATGGTCGATGAGCTGAAAACAATCCAGAGCAGGAGTGGGAAACAGAAATTTGATTTGCATACCCAACAATGTGCATTCAACATCCACCCACATATCTACACCCAGCAACATCAGTTCTGTCATGAGAAATTTGCCCTCTTTGAACTGCCATTCATTCCCAATTTAATCGAATAAAATCTTGGCTCTTGAAGTTCACGGCAAACACATTTTTACATAAAGAACAGATACTCTCTTCTTTTCATTCATTAAATGATTTGCAAACTTTAATAGATATTTAAACCCTCAGAGCGTCGGGTATATCCATTCAGGGAGGACACAGAGGGTCATTGTCAGGTCCCTGTGCCACTGGAATCCTGGGAATTTTTATCCCCATTCTGATCTGCACTCACAAGTGGTCACAGTGTGGACGATTTCACGTGTGGTTAAAGAAAAACTACAAACAACACATTTTACTGAGTGACACAACTGCGTTTACAGCCAAGGACAGCCATCTCAACTGAGATCACAAACAATACTATTGTATTAAAAAGAGGCCCCCAGTACACTGCCAAAAGTCTTCATTGAACAAATGATTATATTTTATTAAAACAAATGAAAAAAAGGCAGCAGGGTAAAATCATTGCACAAAATTAGTTGTTTTTAATAATTCAGTTTTGTCGAATCAGGTGATGCAGCAGTGATGCTAATGTTGTCGCCTGCCTTAATCTGCCTTCTTTCACTCATTTGTTGAAAGCTTCTAAAACAAGGGAAGATGCAGAGAAACTCTACTGGCAGAAGTGTTTGTTTGTTTGTTTTCATTTATTTCATTTCTTGTAGAACATCGTCACACTCACGACACAGCGCTGCGATGCCAGAGGAAGACCAAAAAACCCTGCACATGGAGGTCCAGTTCAAGTGTTTCATTTAAACAGTAAAACTTTCAGCCTCTCTACGTTGCACTGATGAAGATCTAAAGTCTGAAAGTTTGGTTTTAATTTTTAGTTTTTAGTTGTTATTTTCAGCATTACAATTTACAGTTTCATGACTGTTGTGCTGCTGGGGTTTACTTCCCATATTCTAAGATAAATCTGCACCAGCAGAAGCCTCTATAAGCAAATGAAACCTTTGTTATTTTAACAGAGTTCAGCCACCTCTCTCTACTTTCTCCAGCAGAAATGTTTCCAAGAATTGAGCGGTTTGCATGCTCGCTAACCCCGCATGTGTGCCTGCACGTGCACGCCTTTACGTGTGAAAGGAAGCAACAAAACAACAGTGTCCCCATATTCCCAGTGTGAGGGGAAGTGTGAGAGCCATACTTAGATGTTGTGCTGCACATACTATCTTCCTGGAGCCGACACCCCTCTTCCCCCGAGCCCTCGCTGCTTGGGGTGGTGTGACATTGACCTGACCTTGACTGTCCAATGTATTTACTGCGCCTCTGTGTCTGGATGTGCTGCTCTAGCTGTCAATCAGACAGTATGTGGATAAAGCTGTCACTGACACATCCTCTCAGGAAGGGCGTTCAGGTTCAAGCTCAACATGCAACGTTCCTCCCCAGTTCCTTATCAATGATAGAGCTAATCCTTTAGTCCTGCACATGGCCTCATGGCCCCCTGAACCACCCATCAGTGTGAGAAAAAGAACAAATAGAGGGGGAGGAACATGGGAAAAACAGAAAAAAACATGGAGGTGGAAGAAGGAGAGAAAATCAGTAGAAGGCAGGTGGGGTCTGGAGAGACAAAGATAAGGGGACAAAGAAGAGAGAATGGAGACATTCAGATTTGAAGAAAAATTTGATGAGAGGTCGTACATGGAAAGAGAGGAGTGGGCAGCGGAGATGACCTTGACAGGCTAATCAGTTGATAGATAAGTGTGTTGTGGTCCGTGTGTTGGAAAACTCTCTGGGATGTGAGACCCAGGGTTAAGTGTCTTGCGCACAGACCAGAGGTGAACACACATGATGGAGCTGGGTGTAACGTGGCAGAGGCTGAGTTTACTGAAGGGTCCTGAAGTTCAGGACATTGTGACAGAGATAGAGCTGTCTGAAAGAGGAAGTCAAACCTTTCCTTCAGAAAACAACCTGCATTAAGTCTCACTTTATCTTTACAGCGGTCGGAGAATCCACTTGGTCAGCGCGAACCGAAGGAAGTTAGATGTCAGGAACAAGGTTATGTGTTCACAAAGTGGCTTTTGTCACGTTTGCTGGAACAACTTCACCTCAAAACACAGACAGTTATGTCTGAAAGCCTCATACCCTCAGCAGCAGCCTCCTGCTCGATACAACAAGCGGCAGCATATGATTTGTTTATTACTTGTATTCAATTTATCAACAAATGTTCACACGTAAGAAGATGGAAGCAGAACATTTTTGGCATTTGTGCTCAAATCAATTATAAAATTGTTGCATTTTCATTCTGTCAATCGGCTAATGAAATAAAAGATCATCAACTGAATATGAATTCATCATATGTTTTGTACATAGAAATTTTGGATCGTACTACAAACACTTGTTGGCAACTGGCACATAAAAATATAAAACTACAGAATGAAAAAGAGTCAGTAGTGAATTTCTAACTTGTGTAAAGCAGCATCTCAGATTATCAAATGACAGCTTTCCAGGCTAATAATATGACCAGGCGCTTGGACAGTTTGTGCAATCCGTATGAATGTATGTGTAATCCAAGGATTAAATGTATCTGTCCACATATGTTTTTTTTCTATGTTTTTGCAGTTTTGTCAGCTCTTCCTAACACGGTCATAAATCACTGAATCTTAAGCCTTGAGGGGAATGAATGTGAAAGGAGAATAGCAGATGGAGTGTGCTTTAAATATGTGCATGCATGGCTTGTGTATGAATCTGACGCTGAGACTCAGGGAGCAGCCTGAGAGGCTGATTGACATATACAACATGTACTCTGTGATTCATAAATCTCTGCTAATGCATATCAAGCCTTTATAGATGGCACACCGCGCCCTTGGTTACAATTTCATTAGTGGCAGAGGTGATTGATCAGACAGAGACAGACTAAGAGAGACAGAGAGTGCAGACAAACTGAAGCTCCATGGATCAATCTGACGACCTGACAGGCAGCTGTTATCAACATGGATTATCAACATGAGTTGTGTGGTCTGTGTGTGAGATTTATTGGATCACTGAATGCATCATTGGGCACATAATCACGGCCTTGAGCCGACCATGGTGTTCTTTCCAAAAGCTTTAGTCTTCCTCATCGGTGGCTTAGTCTGATATCAACTGTTATAGTCTGCAGCTTTCCTCCTCTCCTTCATGTTCCTATTTCAGACAAGCCTTTTCACACACAGTCAGCGGGTCTGTTCCTCCACTTCCCCTGGGTCATCAGGGAACACTAAAGTCCACTTCACCTCATCCCATTCACAAACCGAACACACGAGGGAACGTCATTCAGCCTGATGGAAAGTTTGTTACCCAGATGTTAAATAGACATAGCAAATCAAATATATACCCACTATAAATATACTATGTGTACGTAAGATAAGCTGGTGACTCTTTGAGGCTTGGCTCTGACGACAACAGGCCAAAGGGCACAATGACAATGCTGTCATGGTGATGTTTAGCAGGTACAGAGGGAATGGGAAAGATATTAGCATAAAATATTACTAATGTCTACACTTCAGTTAACAGCTTTGGAGCTTTCATCGACTATCATTTAATATCTTCTAGCTCTTATTTCAGGCGTGATGATGATGATGATGATGAAGTCTAAACAGATTTTGAGAAGGAGCCACCAAATACCAGTGCCAGTGTCACACGCCTCCACACCCACTGCACCTGTGCAGGAAGAAAAGCTGATCGTGTTCCACATTGCAGACCCGCTACAGTACGAGTGTAATGACGCAGTACAGTGTTTTGCATGTAGGACACATCTGAACCTCTCTGACTTAAGGAAGACACTGAGGAAATCCATCAATTCTCTGCAGATGTGCCAAAATACACCATTTCCTTCTGTCACAAGCAATGTGATTGCGCTGTATTGCCTGTGTATCCTGTTGTGGATATTTTTGGAAACTCCCCGTTCCAATGTCACATGTGTACCAGCAGCTTTATCATATAAGACAGTAGGTGTGGGCCCTCTTGCTTGGGTGACCGCACATGTGACTGTGTTGTGACTATGTGATTGAGAGACAAGGAGGGATTCAGACAGTGAAAGAGAGAGAGGCAGTTGTTGTCTCAGCTGCAGGTGACAGGGCCTGAAGTGCAGGAACAGCAAGAGCTAAAAGTGTAAAACACTAACAGAGAGCCATTTGAGGAGGATAATCCAGGAACGCTTTGTCTGTTTAAGATCATGACCCTCTCCTTGGTGGACATCTCACACACAAACTCACGCACACATGCCCTCGTACATACACACATAGGCTGAACAGAGGTTCCTGCTTCCTGGCTCCCCAGGCGGCTAATTACTGAGCCTTCCACACCAACAAAGCAGAGACACTCTCTCCATTCAAACATATTAATCCCTCCATTTACAGGCTGCAGCAGAGGCGACTGCAGAGAGAACGAGTGGGAGTTTGTTTTGCCCTCTGCATCTGTGTGGGTGTGGGTGTGTGTGTGAGAGAGAGAGAGAGAAACAGACATAAAATGTAGCAGGAGTTAATGTTGCAGAAGTTTATTTTGTGAGGCAGGAGGTGGACATGCATGTGTGTGTGATTCACTTATCAGCAAATGCCGCCTCTCTCCAAGGAGCTGTTAAAAGTCACCTGCTTGGTTGATGAGGATGAGGCCAAATCAAGATTTTATTTGGATCCAACCAAGAGTTCAGATTCACATAAGACTGAAGTTTCAGATACGGGATGGAGACGTGTGACACTTAGGAAGCTGTGGGGCTAACATGAGCCCCCAAAACAGCTTCTTGTCATAGATTCTCCAAGTCTGTAAACTCATCTGGAGGAATGAACACCTTTCCTGTAAAGGATATTCCCTCATTTGTTTTTTTGATGGCAGCCTGGTACAGGGCTGTGATCAGGTGATTTTAAAGGCCATACCATATGATTCACATCATTCATACTCAGCAAACCTTGGGATGCATTGATCCAGTACGCCACATCGGTATTGGTGCACATACTGACCTTATTCTACACTATCAGTGACATTCATTCAGTCACCGCTGATGCAGCTTTAAGTGCCACAGCAACACCTGGCATGTAAAAGGAATTGCTCCAAGTGAATTCTACGCAGTGAGGTTCACAGATTTGGGCAGTTTGTTAAAAGGGAAATGTGGTATTGGATTGGTAATACCAGCAGATAGCCTGATTGAAGTATTGGAATCAGTATCACAATGGAAAAGGTGGATCCCTCTTCAAATCAATGGCTTATATGAAAGCATCTCCATTCATCGTGTTTATCCACTCATTTTTTATATTGTTTGTGTCTCTAATTTATAAAGATGTCATCATATCCATGTTCCCAGTGGCCGAGAAAACAGCCTTAGTGAGTGACGGAGGAAAAGAGGATGTTTAGGAGTGTTTAAAAACCCTCTATTTGATCTAAAATTTTTCATTTGCAGCAATTATTTAAAGCAACCATTACCACAGACTTCCTACAACCTCACAATAATACAGGCATGCTGACAGAATCACATTATGTTTATCTGACATAGCCCAATGCTCCCCACGCTTGCCGCTCCGGTCAGATTTAATCCTGTTTATTCCCATCGTTGTATCCCTTTGTCCCTGTTTGACATTTGGAGTAAGTGAATTGGCTGGAGTTATTTTTAGTGCCACCTACTGAAATGAAGTCGTAGTACAATGGAGCAGCAGCTCGGCTGTAGTGCTGCAAAAGTGCTGCATGTGAAGACTCACATAACAGCACTCTAGGTAGGTTAGTGGGATAAAAATCCATTCACTTAAATTCCTCTACTCCCACTGAAAAAGGAAAGAAATTGGTGTTATGTATAGTACCTGAGAGGCAGTGGGACAAGAGTGTGAAGAGAATGAGAGAAGAGAGACTGCAGTTGGCGTCAGACTGCCACAAAGAGATCTGTTTTGACTAGATTCCACAGCCCTTAGTCCTTCAGACCTGTGACATTTAATCTCACTAAGACCTCATTTACTCTGTTCACTGGGTAACAACATTCCTTAGATTAACAACAAGCCTGCTCCACAAGCTCTTAGTAGAGTGGACCAGCGTGTACCCATCCAAGCACACAAACTGCACCCCTATGCGATAAACAAGAAGCTAATGTTCTGCTCTATTCTTATCTATTCCAAGTCAGTTGTTGAGGTGAGAGCAGTGGCCAGATGCAGACATCCTGTAAGTGTGAGTAGGAAGGACTTCGAGGTATTTTGCACAGTTGAGTTCCATCAACAGGACAGGTTCTTATTATACAGGTATTTGCTATGCAAATCTGAGAGAGCTATGTTTACCTTCCTCACTGGAGGCAGGTATTGTGCTTCCTGTCTGTAGGTCCAAGGCAGTGTGCAATGTTTACACTGCTCTGTGACACAGAGCAACTTTGTTTGGCCCACAAATGTCCCATACCTAAGACAATGTAAGAAAGAAAATCTGGTGAATATAAAATCATTGAGACATAGCTGCATGTTATTCTGTTGCACAATATTTTAGCAAGTGCTGGCCCACCTCAAGGGATCAGCTCCTATGTGCTGCCCAGTTCAGCCTGAATGCAAGGTGGGATCTTGTGAGTGAAACAAAAGATTGTGTCATCTTCACCTCACCTTTGGCTTTAATTCATGCAGCTTTTTCACACTGTTTGAGGTTTTACTCCAAAAGGGTCCACAAAAAAAAAAAAAAAAAAAAAAAGCCCTTCAGCCCCCAATTTTCTACATTAATGTCTCATGATTAGCCTGACTGATAAATAGGCCAGCTGATATTCTCTTATCACAAACTGACACATATTGGCTGATTAATAAACTAGAAATTGCAGAACACAGAGGCTTAAAATACGTTAAGAAACTGTGTCGCCACCACAAATTTTACAGTTTCACTGTTTTTAAACCATTCAGCTCTGTACAGATCTCGTTTTAGAAGAAAAAACCTTCATAATTCAGCTGAGGCGCTGCCATCTCCTCTTATGAAGGTCAAGGCAGAGAAGAGATGGAATATGAATGAACGTGTGGCCACATCTTGTCAGTGAATCCACCTGTATAAACAAACACACAATACTTGATTGTACATGCCGTAAGTGTGGCCACTTAAATCAAGGTAATAATAAACATGAAGTGACTTTGAATGTGGTTGAGAAATAACAGTATAAAACTACATGTACCATATGGAAAAACTGGATGATGGCCTGTCTTAAAAATGTCACTAAAGTGGTTCGAGTTTAGAATCTGTTTTCTCAAATGTGAGAATGATATTCTTTCTCTCATTTTTTGTCCTGTGTGATAGTAAACTGAATATCTTTGGGTTCTGGAACATCAGAATGAACATTTTTCACTATTTTCTGACATTTTTATAGACAAAAAGATAAATAAAATAATTAGCAGATTAATGACAATGCAAGTGTTTATTGTGTACAGCAGGGCTACTGTGTTTCTGTTATTTTGTCCACAATCTCTTAAAAGGAAACATTTTCCGTTGAAACTTCCCTTTACCAAACAGTCCACTGTGGTGAATATTAACTAGACAACTAGACAGGTGATTTTCCATTTGAACACACACGCCATTCCACCCAGGCTATCGATAACAGAGAGAGGACCTTCCGCTCGACATATTTATTCTCATTCACGCATCAATCCGCTCTTATTGTCCTCCATTCCAGTTTTTTAAAAGGTGTTGATGTGTATTCGCCTCCCCCCTGACAAAGAGCACCGGTGTTCCGACACCAACGGCCGCGCCGCCTCAGACAGTCCGGATCCGGAGCCGGCCGGTTAGCGCCCCGCACTCCGCTCCGTGTTTTTCCGCCGACCACGTGTGGCCCAGCTGAGGTGACTGGCAGGACTTGTTTACTGGTGGAGAGACTCACAGAGGAGAGAGACGGAAAGAGGGGGAACCTGAGGGAGAGCTATCGCTAAACGGAACGGGAATCCAAGTTTTTACACTTGACCCGTCTTTTTAAGTCGTGTTATGTTTGTTTACCTCATCGTTTTTTCACTATCGGAGACGGGATACTGACTTTGTGTGTGTCTGTGTGGGTTTTTTATTTTTTATTTTGAACTCTATCGCCGACACTGAAACCTCGTTTGTTTTGGATTAGCTAGCTAGCGTTAGCTGTTTTCCCCCATCAGCTAACGTTAATCTGAGAAAAAGAAACGGGCGGCGTGGTGGAGAGTTTTCTCACTTCAAAGCAACGTGTGTGCCGAGCAGAGCTGTTGTTTTTGTCGTTTTTCTCCCCTCGCAGCCGATGGGAAAGAAGTCACGTTTAGCTTCCAAGTTTTCCGTCTTTGTTTTCTTTCTCCCGTTTTGTCGTTTTATGGGTATTCATTCGTTTGCGGCGTGGTGGTCAGCGGGGGTGAAGGAGTTCAGAGGAAGGTCGTAGTGGGGAAAGCTGCACGTTTTTCCTGCACGTAGCTGCTCGGAGGAGTTTCCTGGGATGTGCTCCCATCTGTCTTAAAAAGGATGAGCTTCTGGGAAGATACCAGCAAACGGGTAATATAAAAGACCTGTGGACTTGAAAAGAGAGAGAGCAAACCCGGCCAACTCCCGTGCTCGCCTCTGTATTTGGCGATATCCATAACTTGAGCCCTAAGAGGTGGCTGTTTTTCACGCTGTTCAAAGGAAAAATACTTCTTAGCATTTTTTTTGAAGTGGGTTTTCTCTCATTGGAGCAGTGCATCACAGAGAAATGAGCCCGGGGCCGGTGGACCTCCTTCGGGGACCTCCAAACTAGCCCTCCGCGTGTGGGATATTAATAGTAATACTGTTATTTCTCTCTTGATTCAGTGGAGCACCAAAATTAAACAGATGAACGCGGACTGTCGCCTCCACTTATGGAAAATGAAGATCTTCACTCGCACATGTGTTGCCAGAACCCAAGATCACGTTATTTAGTGGTCTGCGTTTTTTCCAGGGCTCACATACATCACAAACTTGGCTGGGAAGATACTCATAAATTTATTACCCAACCCCCCCGGCTTACGGGGGGCAACCTTCAATCAATCGGCTATATTGGACCTTAATTTTTAATAATTTGTTTCCTACTTTTGATATTCCAACGCCTTTGTTTTTAAATAAACACTTCTCCCTCAAGTTTTTTTTTGAGAAGCTTCAGGAGGAGAGCACAACTTAACTCTCAAGTCAAAATGAGACGGTGGACGATTAAGCTGCGAGCACAAATGGTGTTATTCATCATCGGCACCTGCATCATATGCCAGTGTGGACTGATAAACGGAGAAAGTAAGTGTTGCTTTTTTCATTTTGCTGTATGTTTATCATGGCACATATTTTCATTTCTCTTTCCAGCTGCACACAGCGCCACCCAACACACTATATTTAATAAGAACGAAATTGTTTGCACATGCAAAGATCGATTTTAGTGGTTTGTTCACGTTGAATGAATACCATAATACTTTAACTATTATCAGTGTAAATTTGTTTAACATTATTGCATCGTTACAGCGGGATGAACTCCCATAAAGTATGATAAAGACACCATAAACATACCAAAGAGGTCCGTGGAGACACGGGTAGTTACAACAGGAGTATTATTGTGTAAAATACCTAAAATAAGATACATTTAGATACGTTTGTCGTATCTCGGACATAATGGAATATCATGGAGATAATGGTTCTCATTAAATAGAATTATTATTGTAACTGTCTTTTATTTTTTTCCCATTAAATTGTCATTTTAGTCACGAGACCCTCTTCTTGCTTCCGGCGCATGCGTAAAGATTCATACTGGGTCTAATTAAGAGGCCAGTAATTTCAGTTGTTGGGGATGCTTGGCCGCGCGCTAATAATTGATACTCCACCGTGAAGTTATTGGGTAATATCCCCGCCCCCTCGCGCCGTCTCTTAAAGGTACACATTTTAGCGGCCTGTGTCGGATGAGCCAGCCCCAGGGCCAGATTAGGCGCTGTAACTGGACGAGTGTGGTCTGCTGCAGCGAGTCTAAACTGGGAATAGCAGGATCGGCCCTGTGAGCGCAGCTAGGCCTCTCATGGCGACAGACACACACCAAAAAACAACACACACACACGGCGCTGCTGCAGCCTCAACGTAAACAAATTAGCCGCCGACGCTAAGAAGTCTCTTTATAGGTGGCGGATTAGCCTACATTGCTCTTTAGCTCCTGATCGGACCATGGGCGTCTTCCTCAGCGTAGGATCGATTCCCCGTGCGGCGGTGGTTTTTATCAATGAGTTGGGGTTTTGGTTGTAATAAGAAAACAGCGTTTAAACTAAACAGTGCCGTGATGCTTTGCCAGAGAGGGCTGCAGATAATGATCCCGCTGTAAACCGCCTAATGACCTCGCCTTAAAAAGATATCGGCGGATAATTTGCAGAAGGGAATTTTGTTTTCAGCGGGTGCGATTGTTGTCGGCTGCTGTTGCGTTTGAGCGGAAAACACCGCTTTAAAATGAAGCACTATTATATTGGCAGAAAAGTTCATCCACAGTCTTACTGTGAAACATGTTCAGGGCAGAGCTTTAAAGTAAGACACATCAGATTGATCCATGTTCAAATAAATAAACTAATAAAGCTAAATCTTTACCTCCTGTAGTTTTTGACAATGGGAGAGAATCAAATGAGAGGAGAAAAACCTTGTCACTTAAAGTAGATGATACATTTGGCCATGTGATAACCCACGTAGTTTGAATGAATGAACATCTCAACGGACAAATTCACTGTACATAAAGAATGGCTGCAATAACAAACGCACCGAAATTAAGTGATGCTCGTTTTACTTGTTCATCAGTGGTTTAACCTTTGGCCTACATTCATACTTTTGAGATTTGTGTTCAGCATTTCAGATGATATGTTGCTCAAGTCCACAAAGTATTTCAGTATGCAAATCTAGGGCACGTGGATAGAGCAAGTGTCCAATTACATCCCTTTAAAAGTAAGAATCGAGTCACCTTAATGAAACCAATAATAGAATGCTGTTTGCTGTTCCCTGTCTTTAGTCGTGTAAGGTCCTGGATCCTCAAACTTTGAATTGTATTACTTAAAAGTGGCTCCCGGTGGCCAGGTTCAAAGGAAATGTTCTGGCTACTTTACACAGGTCATGTATGCACACAGAACAGAGGCCTCTGAAAGGGGGTCTTATGAGACAGGGCTGCTGGTACCCCTCCTTCCTCCTCTTTCTTCTCTCTGTCTCTCTCTCAGGGAGTGGGGTACATGTCATTGGCTGTTCTGGTTCCTGATGCACTCAATTCTCTGGAAAGTGACCATATTTGGCACTCTTGAGATGTTTACGCCTGGGGGGGGGGGGGGCAACAACCAAAATACTTAGAATATTTCATTCTGAATCCACATGCTGCCTGACATCTCCACCTCAGTTATGAGAAAGGCGGAACAGTATTGATATATAAACCACGTTGCAGCTGTGATCTGCTGACTGCACTTTAGAGAATGTGATAAAGCTGTTTTAACAGGCTGCTGTTCATTGAATTTGACGGAACTGTTTGTCATAGTTATCAGCTAACGCTTTTCTGAAGTAACCACTGAGCTGTCTCCTGGTCTAACTCGCAAAAAACAAGTTGTGCAACTGGGAGCCTTGCCCCCTTCTTGTTCCTCTCAGGCTTCTAAGCACAGCTCTGTTGGAAAGGGTAGTATGCATGTGTTGTTATGTATGCTTTCCACACTCTGTGCTTCTTAAACCCACACCCAAACAAGTGTGTGACACAGTCTGTAAAGCCGAAAGAATCTCCCATTCTGGCAGTCTGAATTAAATGTCCAAAGGAGTTTCCTTTGAACAGTTGAGTATTTGTTTTTCCAACCTGTCTGATATTGATATATTGATTTGTAAAATTAGGGTGAGTAGAGAGATGCCCTCTATTTGTGTGTGTTTGTCTGTTGCCCATTTGGATACTCAGGCACTCTTCACTGAAACGCACAGTGGCATTTTCCAACAATGCTGTGCATGCTGTGGAATGTGTTTGAAGTGGCCCACCATGTAGGTGCCTGTGCATGTGTGTGTGTGTGTGTGTGTGTGTGTGTGTGTGTGTGTGTGTGTGTGTGTGTGTGTGTGTGTGTGTGTGTACACGTTTATCACTATGCACCCCAGCCACCCTGTGCTGTCTACAGGATCTCATCTCTCAGCTCCTGACCTGCCCACTTCCGGGCAATGTATGCTCTGCGTGTTTGTGTGTGTGTGTGTGTGTGTGCACGCACTTGTGTCCGGTGGAGGTGGTCATGCATGAGAACAGTGTGTCCTAGAGCGGCAGGCTCAAGAGCGGGCTGCCTGTTAGTGCTAGCCCTTGCGCCCTGAGTGGCCCCTTGACCCACCACACATCCAATTAATCAAGTGGATAATCTGCATGATGTGTATTATAAAATTAGCAAGCTTTAATGTATGACAACAGGTCCGATATATAAGAGCAATGACTGAGGTGGCGGTGAAGAATGTCACAGTGTAAAGCAGAATGGACACTCCTCCTCTGCTGAATCCATTACTTCATTTCAGGACACCCCAAGGTGCTTGTACGGTGGTCAGTGAACACAGAAGAAGAGTCTAAAAGTTTATTTAATGGCAGTTTAGCCCACAGTTAAGTTACCTCACCAGCTTAGTTGTAATGTTGTAGCCCAACCAATACTGGAACTTTGAGGCCAATATCAACATTGGAGAGTTCAGTAAATCAGATCGGGTTAATCTTCATTATCTGACATATACACAGAATAAAAACACAGATTTTTGTTAAGTATCTGTTATAGTAGTTTTTTAACAACTGCGATCGAGGTATGTGCGAACTATGCAATGGAGAAAGTGAAAAATTAAAAGTAAAAAATCGTGTTATTTTCTCAATTAAGTGATGAATCATTTTGTGTGTAAAATGTCAGAAAATAATGAGATATGTTTCACAGTTTCCCAGAGACCAGTGAATTGTTTGGTATTCTGTCCCATCAACTGTCCAAAACCCAAAGATAAACAGTTTACTATAACGTAAGACAAAAGCAGAAAAGCAAATCCCCGGGGGCTAAATTTGAATTGTCCTGATGCATAAGATCAATGGACACCTGAGAGCCAATCATAAACAGAACAATAGATGACTTGAACGTTTCTAAAACTTACTTTGAATGGTAGAAAAACAACGGGAGATGATCAGAGTTTGATACAGTATTTTAATATTTTTACTGTTATATGTTTGCATAAATAATAGCTGTTTTATCTGCTGTTCTGGTTGTGCGCTATTAGAACAGCCTTTACTGTATGTTTAATGGACTACATGCAGAATCGTGGCTTCCACAGTGCAGCCATACCGCTGATTGCAGATTGCCATTGTGTGTTTGGGTAGTCCATGTTCACAGAGCCTGTAGACAATGGGGGTCATGAACTGAGGCTCCACCAGCTGTGTGCTGCATTTCGAGTGTTGGCCAGGAAGGCAATATGCACTGCTAAAGGAAATTAACTGTTGGGGTGCCTTTCCTAAGTGCTTCCTCCTCTGCACTTATCTTTCCAAGTATCCCTTTCAACTTCTCCTAACTTGCCAATGCTTTTTTCATCTTGTTTGCTCTTGTGTGCGCATGTGTGCATGCCTGCGTGTGTGTGTGTGTGTGTTCCTGGCAGTTTTTTCCAACAGCAGTACAAGCGGAGGATGAAAAAAACCAACCTGACCTTTTGACTCCAACAATTCAGTTTTATCGGCTGACAAGCAAATACATTCCTGTAGAGTGTTTACATGTGTGTAGAGTTTCGTCTTCTTTCGACAGACATTTCAGAACTATGTTAAACAGGGTTTTCATTTTAGAACTGATTGAAAAGGCTGAAAGCATTGGTCTCTTGGTCTGATTGGTCTTTGAATAGCCAAACTGTAGAGAAATATACCCAGCCAGGTACAAGAGCATGCTCCCTCTGAAGGTTTTTGATGCTTACCAGCACACACTGTTAGAATCTCTGTAAGATCTGAAGTCTAATTGTAAGGCATAATATGTAGTCTTTGATAACGTTTAATTACTTCTTGTCCACATATTACCTCTTTTTTTGTTTTTTTTGTTACATCTGTGGTCATCAGTTTCAACGGATTATTTTCTTTGAATTTCCCCCCATCAGTTCTGTGTATTGAATGAGTCTATAAATACTACATGACCCAAAGCCTCAGTGACGTCTCATGTATTCATTCATACTCTGAAAACTTTATTGTTGCTCAATTGATCCAGAATCTGAAAATGAATTGATTCATGGTCCACAGTGTCCACATTCTTATAGTTAGTGTTGCAGCCAACAGACTTTTCAGCCACTGAAATAATGCAGATGACTTAAATCTCAAGTAAACATGGTAAGTGTGTTGACTCAACAATTAAGCTAGCAAATGAGTTTAAGTTGGATATACTTTGTTGTTGGGAATACTTTGTTATATTCATTGTGTTTTTGAAGACAATAGTCAACCATATTGCTTTGGGAGAGCTCAGCCTGCCTAGGAGCTTTTCTGAGAGTTTGGTCTGAAGTGATTAAATGCAAGATGTCAGAAACATGTGGTCCAGACAGCTGGAACTGCCCTCTTAATTCAAGCCAAATTTTTACTCTCCGAACAATATTGGTGTTAGTTTCAACAATCTTGCAAAACTACAAATGACAAACAGAGAAACAAAGCTGCAAACAGGTTCACGCACTGATCTCATCAATCACACAATCTTACATTACAATTACAACCTTTAACCATCTGATTTGTTTCTAGATCAGCAATTAGCCCTGAGATGCCCCTCTGTGAGAAAAGTGTGCTCAAAGGAGTTCTTCTGATCCATCACAGCATCATGTCTGGCTGAAATATGTGCAGTCTTTACACTTCTTTGATTAGCAGGGATGTTTTTTTAATACGGAGCTTAGTGGATGCCCTCCTCTCTGACTCCCATTCCTAGATAGAGAACTGTGGCTGTTTATGTAAACCTCTGCTCACTGCACAGAAATGTGGTCGAGTTGGGAGGGGATGGATGGGGTGCGGGGATCACACACACACGCAGACAAACACACAGAGAGCGCCGTTACGCCATGCTGCAACAATCTGATTTGATAGTCCTTGTTGCTGTTTGGATCTGCCCTATTTTAGCTGTTGGTGACTTCACACGGTAAAATCCAAGTTGAGCTGGCCCTGTAATGCGGGGATCAGCAAAGGGGTCTTTTGGGGGCCTTTTGCAGACTAGGACCAGACACTGCCTGAGGCCATGTCCATGTCCTGATGGGAGTATATTGGAAAATACATCAATCTGCTTGGAGTTTTTGACCATCTTTTTCCAAAGATGCTGCCTGAAGCTGAAGAGGTCGAATATGGCGGTCTTGATTTGATTGTGATGAGAAAAATCTCAACTTTTTGAAAACACTTAAGTGTATAATGTCATGTGATCCAGGCTTTAGCTGTACATCCAGAATGCCTCCCTGCTTAGTAGACAACTGTTCAAAAACAGAAGAAATGTCGTAAGTGGAAATGACGTAAAGCTTCTGGCTCAAGTGGCCGGCGCCTGCCCAGTACAAGAGATATAAGTGTTTTTCTATTGTTTTGGCATTCAGTGGGCTGAAGACTTTTAATGTAAGCAATTGTGCAGACAGAAAACTTTTTAAAGTGTTTCCAGATTTATCTACATAAGTATGAGAGAGCAAGGCTGAATTGAATATGATGGGAATATATATCTCAGCTCTGGTGGTTACAGTTTAGAAAATGATCACGCAATTTGAAGGTCACACTTTCAGCAGTTAACGTGTCCATCCCTGTTGGACACTCTTTTTCGAACTGTCTCAGGGTCGACTTTCTGGCTACCCCTGATCTCTGACCTCACCGACGAAAGCTTACGTGCATGTTAGTGTGTGTCTTCCAAGGAAATGTGAACAACTTGTTTACAGTTTAACAGGGCTGCGGAGAAGCTACGATAGAAAGTTGAACAACGATACACAGCTTTATATCTCTATCATGTATCTGAGTGTCTAAATGCGCTGAGATGCATGATTGTGCATGTGTGTGTTTTTTGTGTACGTGAGCCTGTTGGGTTTGAGTGGCAGTGTAACTGAACCTGATGGGTTAAATTTATTTTGAGGACTGTCATATGACTGAGAAGTGGCTATTTGACACACAGCCCAGTGAGTCTCTAAGCAGTTAATTACAACCACACACACACACACACACACACACACACACAGGAACGGATAGATTCAAGCTATAAAATAAAAGCATGTTAGAAATTTGACATATTGAAATCAATCATGGACATTAACAGATAGTAAATGTCACATTAATTTGCATGTCATGGTTTTACAGACCCGGGCATCTGTTGACAGTTGTGATCACAGTCACACAAATTCAGTCAGTCCATGTGTTTTTGCATTATTGTTACTTGCAGAGATATATATATATATATATATATGCACTCAGTTGAAAACAGCACAAAGACAATATATGTGATGTTTGACCTCATCAGCTTCATTGATTTTTGTAAATATATGTTTATTCTGACTTGGACAACAAGTTGGGACAGGAGCATCTTAAGACTAAGAAATTTGTGGAATGCTCCAAAAACACCTGTTTGGAACATTCCACAGGTAAACAGGCTCACTGGTAACAGGTGATAGTGTCAGGATTGGGTATGAAAGGGGCATCCTGGAAAGGCTCAGTCATTCACAAGCGAGGTTCACCGCTTTGTGAACACATGATTGCATAAAGGTTGTTATTACATGGGCTCAGGAACACTTTGTAAAACTGTTGTCAGTAAACAGTTTGTTTGCAAATGATTGCAATCTGTTTTTATTTATGTTTCACAGTGTCCCAACTTTTTGGGAATTGGGAATGTAATCTGTTTCCTGTATAAACTACTCCAAGCCACACTCAGCATGCCAGCTTGAAATACATAATACGAGATCGGAAGGCATCAATAATCTTTAACTTTCAAGTTTCAATCCCTCATCAGCCACCGTCTGTGATTCATCTATGAGTCTCACCAAACAGCTGTTTCTCGTGCATTCTGGGTGAGAAGAATGCAGGAAAATGTGATCAGTGAAATATGAAAATTGAATCAGTAGAAGTTGTTTGCACCACAGCAACTTCTGCCTTCTCTTTCCCTCTCATGTCTGTGCTGTCTCAGAGTGTGTGTGCATGTGTGTGTCTCTCTGCCTTTATGCTGGGCCTCTCTCTCCTCCCATACCCATCTCTCATTCTCCCTCCCTCCCCTCATTTGCTTTTACGTTCAGGGGTAAGAGGGTTCACTCTCATCTACTGATTTGTTTTCCTTTCACACTGCAGATGTGCACAGCCTGCAGACCTGTCTTACACACACACACACACACCTGCTAATCCTGCTCTGTATGGGGTAGGAAAGCCACCTCTTTCAAACCTCTTAAAGGTGTGAACACCATCCATTTGACACCTCTCTCCCCCCCTCTTAGTTTTTTGTTTTCTCCTCTCTTATTAGGCCTGCTTGCACCCGGTTGGGCCTAAGTGATGCTTAATGTGTACACCTGCACGTTGTGAACAACAGCACTCCTGTCTGATTATGTTGTGTTTGCTGTGCTGTGTCTGTGTGTGTGTCTTTTTATGAGCTCTCATGCTTGTGTGTGTAATGTGTTCGGTACTGGTGTGTGTGTGTGTTGGGGGGGGGGCTCTGTTTTTGTCCTGATGAACTAGCCTGAGATGGGTTACTATAGTGACAGCACTAGCTGTGCTTGCAGTAAGCTTCAGTGCTCCCCCCACCTCCTCTGTCTAAATACACTTCTAGCCTCACTGCGTTTAACTCCCGTTTAACTCATTTATGCATTTTTAATGTGTGCTCATGGAAGGTAGATAATCATTTCTGGCATAGTTGTCATAATATAGTTTGTAGTAACATATTATTCAGATGCTGTTGTGATTTTTGTATGTTGCCAGCGGTTGATTTTTCTCTCTTTACCCCAGAGGGGTAACTACTGTAAACACATCATTATCTATCCTGATCTATCCTGTTTTTGGTCACTCTCAACACCTGTAATCATGTCAGAGCCTCTCGCCAATCAGCATGTGTCTTCTGAGATTCAGTGAGTTACTCCCACGTATTAGAGTCCGTCAATAACTCATCAGAGTCCAGTTCTATAGTACTTACTGAAATAACACAGTTTAAGAAGTGTTGTAATTGGTCCATAATGTTACTTGTAATAAACGCGTCAAGTCCAGCTCCAGTCCTGGCAAACTGCAGTACACACTCTACAGACCTCTTCTACTTTCACAACGTGGAGTATATGCACTCTTCACTGCATCCTCACCAACATAATGGCAGATGGAGAGGGAAATCACCAGAAAGAAGGGTATACAAACCACCTTCGTTCTCAATGCCTCCTTGGTGCCCGCTGTACTGCTCTGTCCAGCTCTGCTCTTTTTCACCCTCTGCTGTCTTGAAACTAGAGGGGGGAGAATCTGGCCATGCCTCACAAAGCCACCGGCCAAGCAGTAAATGTGCTCTTTTAATTACAGAATATATGCTCGTATGATTTAATAAGGGTTTATTTTATTAATACGGCTAACAGTTGTTATTAACTGGTTGGAATAGAGTTTTATCCATTGAACAGTGGCCTGTTTTTAATCGCTAGAAGTGATGCATGTAACTGCCGGGTGGTAGGCGAGGCATTAGCAGGTGTACATGTAGCCCCACTACTTACAATGATGATGGCATTGCAAAATCAAGACAGAACGTGACACTGGCGATGGCGATGAAATGGTATACCGCCCACCCATGACTGTTAGCCATTTCCCAAAACATATTCATTGATTTTGATTGATATGAAAAACAAACACAACAAAAATTGACTGTATTTTTCAAAAACAGCTGCAATAAATTCAAGTTCCACTTTTGAAAATCCTTAAGTCCTGCAGCGGAAATCATTGTTTCAGATACCGATGTGATTTTGGAACTTGCATCACTAAAATATGGACTCTAAATGTAGAGCTCTTGAACAGACTTGACCTTAAATACACTTTCAGGGTTTTCTGTTGAATAAAAGCAGTGCTGTGATGTCTACCCTTCCCCTGTGTGTGTGTGTGTGTGTGTGTGTGTGTGTGTGTGTGTGTGTGTGTGTGTGTGTGTGTGTGCGTATATTCTGGGAAAAAACAACAGAGCATTCAAGTAGAGACGTAAGCATCTGTTATGGCAAAACATTAAGCTTTGAAGCATTCAGGTCAGACCTATTTTTTTTTTAAATGTCATTGGATAGCTGTTGACACGTGTGTGTTGGTCTGTGTGTGCATCACGTGCCTTTTGCTTCTGTGACAATGTTTAACTGGTCATTAAGCGTCATGTTGTTAAAGAAAGTGACGAAAACAGACACTTAAGGACAGACTCGAGTGAAAGGAGTGTCCCAGTGTGGCAGAGCTGATACTATAGCCTCCATCTGGGAGCAAACACTTGAGGGACTCGTGCCAAGACGGAGTGAAAAGGGACAGAGAGATGAAGAGCTGGTTTATGAGCCTGGATCAAGCATTCCTAATTCACTTACAGTTAAAGGGGGCGCATATTGAATCATGCCTTGCTGTTAAATGACAGTGTAATGAATGGAAGTCATTTTACAATACCGCTGTGGCCACAGACCGTCCACTCCAGGGACCCGTCTGTCAGAGGCTAGTGAACAGCAAGTGATTTGTTGGCCGGGGGGCCTTTTCAGCGTTAACATGACGTCAGTATTTCATCCATGCCATAACCAGCATGCTCGTGGAGATCCTGTACAGAAAGGGGGGCAATGATTAAGAATCTTTGGGAATCTGTGAA
This sequence comes from Chaetodon trifasciatus, assembly GCA_037975065.1. NCBI lineage: Eukaryota > Metazoa > Chordata > Actinopteri > Chaetodontiformes > Chaetodontidae > Chaetodon > Chaetodon trifasciatus. The sequence goes on from JBBMOE010000022.1 coordinate 5,461,588, forward strand.
GAGGTTTTTGTTGAGAGTGGGGATATTTGTCCATAATGAAAAACCCACGACTAAATTTTTAAAGTGCTTTGCTGCTTCATGGTGTCAAGTCAATAAGAAAGTGCTGTTATGCGTTTATGCCTCCGTGGCCAGAAGCATTATGGTTTGTGGGTAGTCTGTCTGTCTGTCTGTCTGTCCATCCGTCCATCTGTCCATCCATCCATCCATCCATCCATCCATCCATCCATCCATCCATCCATCCATCCATCCATCCATCCATCCATCCCAATGTCATGAATGTGATATCACAGGTTCACCTTGAGGGAACTTATTCAAATTTGGCACAAATGTTCATTTGTACTCAAGGATGAACCAATTAGATTTTGGTCAAGGTGAAGGTCACTGTGACGTACACTGGTGACTCGACTGGTTCATACAGGCTGATTCTTACAAGCATACAACTACATTTTAATTTTTAAATCTGTTGCTATTATCATTTTTTATTAAATGTAAGGAAATCATGTCTTTGGGGAAATATCAGAAATGCTGTGTTCATCTCATCCAGCTGGAGGGGTGTGGCAGGTGGCAGAGTGTCTGTGTTACATGGTGAGGAACAAGAGACAAAGTCTGCACACTTTCCCTTCCTTAAGCTAAGATGCAGAGCAAGACGTGTGTTGATGTTTCTAAGTTCGAGAAGGAGGAGACTAGCAGGGAAGTCAATGTGTATTGCCCTTCTGTTGTAAAGCTGCCGTCTGGGTCAGTGTGACCGCGTGCTCTTCCTCTGAGAGAATGGTGACGTTAGCGCTTAATGCAAGATGTGATTGGCTGTGTTTCTGTCTAAAGGGTCTCCCTCTATGCAGACAGATACCTGACAGCATTCCTTTGAATTAATGCAAAACTAGGGGGCGCCATCAGGAAACCAAAAAATATGAAATATAAATCTCTCCCTTTTGCTTTTTTTTTTCTTAAAGGAGACCGTAGGATGAGTGATTTAGAGAGCAGATATGTATGCTGCAGCAGACAAAATGCATTTTTATTGCATTTAGACTTTAAATGGAAGGAGGCACTGAAGCTGTGGGTACAGGCCTGAGCAATGGAAAAGGTAAAGGGAGGGAGAGATATGGAAAGAAGGAAGCAGGGAGGCAGGATGTGTGTGTGTGCGTGTGTGTGTGTGTGTGTGTGTGTGTGTGCGTGTGTGTGCGTGTGTGTGTGTGTGTGTGTGTGTGTGTGTGTGTGTGTGTGTGTGTGTGTGTGTGTGTGTGTGTGTGTGTGTGTGTGTGTGAGAGACTGTGAGAGGTTTTCCTGCAGCAGCCAGTGAGAGCTGGTGGTCTAACAGCGCAGACAAACAGGCCATTAAACTGACCTGGCCCCTCTGCTCTCCATCCCTCCAGCCTCCCCTCGGCTTCTCCCTCTTTTCCGTCTTGGTTTGTAAACTCTCCCAATGTCACCCCCCTCCACCCCTCAGTCTCTCTGTTGGCTCCTGTACTGTTTTGATTTCTCCAACGCTCAAATTCTGCCCTGTTTTCTTTCACTCAGTCTTCCTTCCCCATCTCCTCTGCTTGTTAACCTCTCTCCTCACTCCTCTTTATAGTTTCTTTGCACACACTCACAAGCACATTCATATATATATATATATTTATACACACACACAAACAATCAGAGTCTCATTTCAAGGTAGTTAGAATCAAATTATTTCCTCCCCACTTGTTTTTTTTCTTTGTTGCACCAAATTTTGAATTCAGCTGTAGTTGGCAACCTTGCAGCAATCCAGTCAAATCAATAGGATTTGCCATGCTTGGGATGAGCTCACTCATCCATTCATCACATAGGGAATACCTCTGCTAAACCCCTAAACTGTTTTTGCTGCAGGTTAAAACTACTGAGTGTCAAAAGAAAGTGTTAGCATGTTTAGCTACAACCTGTGCAGCTGTCCCATCACAACTCTCATGCTCTTCCTTTCCTCCTAGTCTTGATTTTTCTGTTTCAGTCTTGTTGCTGAGTTACTAAAGCACATAAAGCAGCACTACAGGAAGACGGTGAGGATTCGAAATTTAGTGTCACATACTCAACCACAGAGGTCTTAAACCGGAAGACAAGCAGATTTGGATGAAGAAGGACAGCCGTACAGCATCGAAGAAGCCGATTTGGCAGAGCCATCAGGCAGGCGTAGCTCATCCAGCCTCATGTGTAGATCTGGTTTGTGGCTCAGAGTGTTGGTGGGGTTGGGCCCTGCAGCTGCTGCCGTGTGGCTGCAAGTCAAGCAGGGGAACTGAGCCCCGGCTGCCTCCCTCTCAGGCCAAGGCTCACCACACCAAGACGCTGCGCTGCGCTCCCCTCGCTAACGTGGGAAGATGAAAAGGAACATCAGATGTTTTTTGTATTACTCACTCTGTGTGTCAGTGTGTGTGTGTTGTCTGTCTGTCTGTCTTGCACTGTATCTTTGGCACAGTCCATCCTGCAGTTGATTACCTGCTGTTGTTTCATAGTCCTGTGTCTGTTCCCAAATGCTTCGACTATGCTAGGAATGCTGCTCCCCCCAACATGCTTTTTATTTGTTTGGAGCAACACCTGGTTTAGCTGTTTTGTAAGGCGTGGCCAGAATTTTTTCAGTTTTTTTTTTTTTTTTTTTGGTTTGTGTATTTCCAGCTGTCCAATTATTTTCTAGACTGGGAACATGTCGGTTGCAGTTGGTCATGGGATTAAGCGGAAAGATCGAATAGATCTGTGTGGTTGTGTGCATTTGTTTGAAATAGCATGTTGCAGTTTTGTGTCAGTGGTCTGCTTTTTAAAATTCATTCGTGGGACTTTTGTTTCAAAAGCTTAGATTTTGCCACAGTGTGCTGCAGAAGCATATGAGGCAGAGGGAGGGAGAAAGAGAAAGGGCTGAGGAAGGAATGAGGAACTGGGCAGTAAGGAAAAACCTCAGATACAAAGACAATGACCGTCTTATCTGCTTTACGTATGGACAGAGGATTTTAAATTCTTGGCCTGTTTGCTGTTTTTGACTATGGAGTCAGAACAGGGGTGCGACAGTATGCTGGAGATATCGAGACGGGCTAGCAGTCTTCAGAGTTACTAGATAAAATTCATTTGAATTCTCTTACAAATTGTGGGCAAGTTGAAGCCCTTCTTTTAACCACTTTTTCTTTTTTTAGAGTATGAAGGGGGGGGTTCTGAAAGACTTTAGAGCCTCAGTCATCTTATCTCATATTACAAGATGGACATGAGACATGTTTCGCTGTCAGACTACACATCTCTACACGCCGGTTATTTAGGTGTTTGGGTTGGTGGACATGGACTCGAGGGATCTGTTTCTATCAGGTACCCTGTCACTCGAACAAAAATGTCAGACAGGGCCGTTCAGTACACATTCTGCTCTTGTTTCTTCTGCCCTCTCTCCCTCTCTTCCCTCTTACCAACCTTGAGTCCAAGGTCAAACCAAGCTCAGTGGAGCTAGAAAATAGTGAGTCATTGTTTTTAAAAACAAGTGATGGTGACCTGGCACCTCGCATGCCCCCTCCCTTTCGCTTCTTTTTCTCTTCCTCATTCTTTGTGTCTTTTTATATTGTGTCTCTTTGTCTCCCTCTGTCTGTACCCGTCCTTCTCCTTCCATCCATGCCTTCCTCTCTCCTTTGCCAGTGCTGGAAGGTAGAGGGAAGGAGGTGAGCCAAAGTCACCAGTATGATCTGATTTAGGCCTCTCTCTTCCCTTGGCCAGCCATCTGACAGCACAGGCCCTGCGTGTTGCTCTTTTCTACCCCGCTTCAATCTGCCACAGCCTGGCCCTGTGCCACAGCTGTAACGGGACCCAGCGTTGTGTATAAATAGGCTAGGTCAGCTCCCCTTGCCATGCTCCTCAATGGGAGGCTGAGGCAATGGAGGAACAGGTGCTCCAACCCACACACACTCCCTCTCTCCCTCTCTCTCTTGCTCTCTCTCTCTTGCTCTCTCTCTCTCTCTGTCTCTTTCTGCTCTGACTCCCATTCCCGAGGCCCCCCCCCCCATCTTTATCTAATGTCCTCAAATGGGGAAGTACAGGTCAATCAAGGTGCACGTGTCAGCTGCTCTCGCTTGTCGTGTCTCTTGTCATTGTCCCCTCTCGCTGTTAACACGAGATTTAAAAAAATATTTCCTGTGTGGTCGAATTTAATGGCACTCTGCGCCTATTTCCACACTTCGAACTGCCCCCCTCTCTGTCTTTCCCTGGCTCACGTACTGTTATTTTGGCCCTCAACTCTCTTTGTTTTGGAGGTACAAGTTGGTACATGTTAATCAAAATGCCTCTCATGCAATTTCTCAGCATCATTTTTCACTGTTGAAGCCACAGCTTGGCAGTGGGCGCACAGGGAGCTGGCTTTACTTCTCAGGACTTTCCACAGCTATATTAACAAACAAATGCATTTTTCCGCTGGCAGTCCACTTGGCACCGTGGCCACATATTCTCTCTCCTGGGGTTTGTTCAGCAACTGAGCTGTTGACAAATCTATAATCAGCAGATCACCTCATCGGGGGCAGCGTGTGCCTAAGCTGACAGAGAGAGGAAAGTTCTCACAGTCCAGAGTTAGCTGCCACCTGGTTTCATGCTAGACAGGTCTGGTTTCATGCTAAGCTAACGTGCTAGAGTGCCCTGGGCTACAGTGGAAGGCAGAGGCAGGCTTGTCCCCGGGCCACAGAGGGCTCCACTCTCGCCTTCTAAAACTACCACTGTGATCCACTTTCTCACTGCCAGCCAGCTACTGTTAGCTGATGCATATTAAATTCTCTGCAGGGAGCACAACTCTAAAAATAAGAGAAGAATCTGTCTGAAATTGTAGCTTCACTATAACGAAGGCTGCAGCTGTGGGTGCTTACTGAATAGTGGAGATGGCACTTTCTGTCAGAGATAGCCGTTACATTGGCATGACCTCGTCGCACCGGTCATGCTCAAGTAATTTCTGAGCTGTAATTATGGTGAGCTTATTCTATGAGCTAATTCTACTTCATATTTGACAAGGAGAGCGAGTAGAACGACAAGGGCTTCTTCCATTTAGCAGAAGTCATTAAAATAACATGGAATAAGTGCAAATTGGAGAGAAGTTTGTTTTTTTTCGTCACACTCCTAACAAACAGCCAATGTTCCTACAATCTAAGAAATATCTGCAGGGAAAAGAAGTTAAAGAGAGGTTAGATGTATGTTTTCTTCTTTGGATCATACTGTGGCAAGCACACTGCATAACCCACAGTCTTCCATTTCACAGAGCCTTGATTTGCTAAGTGGTAAAATTCATTTTTTTCTCCGTTGCTACCATATAGCTCCTTCACACTGTGCCTGAATTGTGTCCAAAGCATTATGGTTTTCTGTGGGAAGGTGAGCCTGGACACATCTAATTCTGGCCTGAAAAACTGAAACTGATACCAGTATTAAGTTTATCTGTTTTTTAGAATGGCACCTCTTTATAATCAAAATCTGTTCTCTCTGGCCAAGTAGATTAAAAGTACTGGAATTTCTTGAGACATTGTTGGTGCAGAGACATTTTGACATCTCAGTTTCAAATTACATACTTGTGCATCACAGAGAACAGAAGTGCTACATAAGTTATACATTTACTACATCGCTATACATTACCCACACTTTAAAGGCTCAGTATTTAATAGGTGTTTTCACTCATGCAGCCTATATAGTTACTGTTTAACTCTATTTTGCTCTTAAATGGTTGTGTATGAACAAGGAGCTTATGCCACAGTGTGGTTGATATGCATTACAGAAACTGGGCTACATAAGCTGTGTTAACATTACCGCTGAAGTTTCATTTTAGGGCTGATAAATATATTGTTTCAGCATCAACACTGCAATGTAGGCACATTGCTAAGGATGCAGTTTAATAAGGCAAACTAGACCCAGCATTTCAATAATTTCAAGGAATCAGTTTACTGCTTGGTGGAAAATGAAAACTATCAGTATTCCCTTTTCATGACTAATCCTAAAAGTAAACAGCCAGTCCCTGATAAATAACGTAATTTAGCCTCATTTAATTACAGTTTGTGTGCTGGATTCACATGCATGGCCCCCCTGCACACAAGAGCAATTACAGTACCTCTCAGAACAGACTGAAGGTCTTATGTAGAATTCAGCGTCTAATATTTAAACATGTGACAACAATGAAATAAATACGCAGAAAAACACATTTTTTGGAGAAAATCTTTCATCTTATATTTTAATTGTTTTGGTGGAGCATAAACAAATATTTCTTTCTGCTTTGAGTTACATAAGCTAAAACCTGCATGTATTTTTTTGAATATCACAATCAATTCTGCAGAAAAATATGAATTTTAGTGTTTTTTTTCCCACAGTATCGTTAGGCCCTATCCCATCCTGGCATATTGCATTATGCCCTGTTGTCCATGTCTGGAGGCTGGACCAGCAGAGGAAATAGTAGAAGCAGCATTAGTGGTGGCGTATGAATGGTCACATCATATTAAATTAGCAGTAAAGCGCACCTTGTGTAAAATAACATTCAGCCATTGTTTGTCTGGACAACAGAAGCTGCAGGCCTTCATTGGAACAGTTTGGACATTTTTTTTCTGTTAACACGCTTGTGTAAAAAGACCTTGTAGCTATTCAGGCAGCACGCATAGTGAAATCTTTTTTCATGTTTTCCTTATCAAGAGAACTGACATTTCTGAGGATGAAGTTCCTGAAAACCTCTTTATCAAATTTCAAAAAAGAGCTGTTAATTTGTTAATCTCCTATTGAAGACTGAAACTCATTCACCTCGCTCTATCTCCAAGCTTTTTCCTCTGCTGTTTCTGTTTGTCTGACACCCCTATATACTTCCCTCCTCCTCCTCCTCCTCCTCCTTTTCTCATTCCTACTGCCAAATTAAGTGTCAAACAGACAGGGAAGGCGGGTGGATGGCCCACATTTCTCCTATAGAGGTCTGCTGTATGGTACAGTACGTTCCAGTCTGTGCTCTGTTATTCCTTTCTCTGCTCTGCTCTGATACAAACCTCGCCCCCTTTTCCCCCCGGCCTCATTAGCGCCTGATTGGGTTGTTATTGTAATTAAGAGCTCCTGTACAGCCAGTGAGAGCACCAAGCTGTCTGCTAATGGGTGGTCCTCAGTGGGAGGGTGGGCTATAGAGGGGTCACGGTCATTGTCCACTGAACGCCCCCACCCACACGATGTCTACCAGTCTTTTTTTCTGGTGTCTGTTTATGTAAGTCAGAATGTAGTGAATTAAAACAGCAGTTCACAGTTTTGTTTTTGTGATAATTTTCTTTCTTTACATGACCAACAGAAAATAGTTCAACAGGTTTTGTCCCATGTTGTCCCCTCATATATCCAGCCATGGGCACGTTTTTGTTTTTGTTTATTAGGTGAACATTGAACATAGTTATGTTTTTGGTACAGTACATGCCCCCTTGTGAGCCTCTATGTGTGTGTGCTTGTTGCTTGTCATGTAACAGTGGTCCATAGCGGCCCTCCATTCATGCATGTGATCACCAACCGTCCTGTAGGTCCCTTACGTCACTCCGCGTTCCTGCCTGAGCTCAGGTTACACTTTCACCCCACTCACTCCCCTCCCATCATTTCTCTGCCCCCCTCCCCTTTTTCTTCTTCCCCTCTTTTGCCTGCGACCTGTTTCCCCTCTGACTCAATCTCTCTCTGTCTCCCTATTTGCGCTCTCTGCCTCTCCTGTGTCCCCCCTGCTCCTAAACCTGGGAGGAGAGAGGGAGGAGATGGCTCATTATTTTAAAGACACAGTGGTTCTCGGAGCCAACCCCCGATTCCATAACAACCCTCCACTCCTTTACTCTCCCTCCCTCTCTTCCCCTCTTCTCCATCTGCCCCCTGATGACCCACACCCACCCCCCCACTCCTTCCCCCTCTCTCTCGTTCCAGTCAGTCGAAAAACAAGACTCCATTTTGCGGAGGGAGCTCCCTGCAGCACCGTCTACTGCTCCCCCTCATGGCCCAATAACATTTCTTTGTGTCAATAAAGATTCTCCAAGAGGAGATGTGACATATGTGCTAGCCTGTTAGCTTGCTGTGTGTGGACAAAGGCCTTATTTCAAGTGGCACACTTCTTAATTGTGGTGGGAAAAATACATTAATGTGAAAAGGTCATGTTTGTGTCCCGCTGGTGTGCCTTGAAGATCATTCTGGGCTGAGGTGAGTTGCACCGTGGCCCTGCTGGTGTTGTGTAATGCAGTTTGTTATGTTGTTGTGTTGCACAATAGGTATCCGGTTAGTACTGCAGGCTGACAGCGAGTGGGTGGCCTGTAGGCCTGTTTGATGTGTCAAGGAGATAAGGCAGGAAGGGCAGAGAGGTGTAAGGTTGCTGTTATCACTGGGAATAACACCAACTGCCACATAGTGGTGAAAGAAGTGTGTTTTGGTTCATGATACAGTATGTCTCTAATAAAGAGGGTGTGGCCAAGGCAAACATGGCTAGCTTGTGTGAATGAGTCGCTGTTGTTGTTTGAAACTCTGCTTTATCTGATGAGATGCTGGAATAGATTTATCGTCTAATTGTATGAGTTGTTCTTGGCTGCTGGCGAGGCCGGCTGCAAGGGGAAGTGTGCGAAGTTGAGTGGCCTTTGGCCACGTCCACGCTGACGTGGAATCATTTCTATGCAAACTAGTGTTTTCTGATTGTTTTTTAAGATTTGACAAACATTTTTACTACTTTAAACTTCCAGGAAGTTGATGGCTTCATTGGAGTCCAAGCTCTGCTGTGTTGGATGGCTGCACATGTTGGCTTTCTATCATGTCCAGAGGATTCCTGTTGGGAACTACTGTTTAATATCTCACCTGGACAGTTCCCTTTCTCCTAAAAATCTTGTCACCCTGTCCAATAAGATAACAGTTCAACATACCTGCCTGTGTTTGATCACACTTTTGTCAGCTATCAGAGGCAAAGAACAAGATTTTGACATTTAGTCTCAGTATCATGTGTATATTTCTTTTCAGTTAAGATGTTGCTTGGATAGATAGAATAGTGCATTTTGAAGCTATTTACTTTATCAGTTACATTCACAGAAAATGAAATGAAATGTTGACACATACATGCTGATAATTATGTGAAATACTGATGTCTTTGCATGGGCATGTAAATTTCAGTTTGGTTTTGTTTTTTGTTGTTTTCTTGTTCTGACCTAGTCCAGATAGTCTTCCTTCCAGAGGCTTCCAGCTGGCATTTAGGAAAATACATTTTGACCATTTGATATCTTTGACTTTCTCTACATCTTAATAACCCACTCCTATTGCCAACATGCTGCTGTAGTAAACAACATGGTTTTATTTGGCAGTGCGGTGATAACGGGCTTTATTGGCTCATATCCATTACAAGAAGTCACTTAAACTGTTCCTTTGATGTGCTGCTGGTCAGAGTTTGTACCTGGATTGTTGACATGTTTGTCTTGCTAACCATTAACAGATTGGAAAGTTAAAAGGTAGCTTACACCTGGGAAATGACAAGGGCCAATAACAACTCAATAGAATGGAGCAGTCCACCACAGTGAGCTCTGACTTTTTGCTGTTTTAAGATACATGTTGTTGTGGAATTCTTGTGTTTTTTTACCGTGTGTGCAAAGTGATAGTGGGGTATTGAGCGTAATAAGTGGAAAATTGCCAAAGATGGCAAGCAGATGGGGTTCACACCGTTAAGAGGGATGGAAGACACTTACAGTGATACAGAGTGTGATTAGAAGGTGTATGTGTGCATCATCGATCGAGAAGCAGCAGACTAGGTGGAAACCATTAGATCGCTTCTGTGATTAAGGACACATTTTCCCCTCCATGCACAGGCTCAGGCAACTTTTCAGCTTCTATAAATGGAGCTTGAATATGATAAGTTTCCTACTAATATGTGATGGTTTGTAACATGTTTGTGAGGAACAATTTGTGTTGACTTTTTTGCATTTCATTCAGCCTTTTAAAATTACAAAGCATTCTTTTGAATATGACTCAATGACATGACTTAAATGTTTGAGACATAGCCTAATGTTGGCTTCTTTCTTCATATAACCATCTGTTTTAAGTCTTTGGTAATGTTTTTGATACAGTGCATGCATTTTAAGTCATGTGAACAAATTAGTATTATATGTCTCAGCACTTCTAGTGTGTTTAATGAGCATGTTCAATGAATGCGAACGGCTGTGTTGACGCTGCAGAACTTGAGTGTGCATTTATGCAAATGCCCCCCTCACTTTAACACCATGTTCAAACAGCCTCTGGAGCGTCACGGTGTCAAACCACTTTAAAACGGCAAACCTGTTCACATAAGCTGACACTTGCTTTGACGAGGTATTGAAGGACAAGCCCGTCCATGTTGGTTGATACTGGTAGACTAACATCTCGCCTTCTAGGAAGGTTCTAAGAAAGAGGAAGTTTGAAGGAAAAGGGTTGTGTTGATGAATCTGGACTATGTTTAGGAGATGTCTTCTTATTTGTTTCTATGTTTTTTATTTTAGTTTAGTCTAGAGAACAACACAACACGCCTCATGACCTTCTTACGAACAATTTTGATAAACGTGCTGTCGATTATGGTTGATGGACTGCTTTGACAAGAGATCACAGGTGGGCGATATCGCTAGGTAACTTTGTAAACCTATTTTTATAAAAAGCGTTTAGAATTTAAACTATAAGGAATTCTCCCCTCCCACGTAGTAATTTTCCTGTAACTGCAGAGGAATACATTAAGCAGCAAGCAACAGTAGCATGCCTTCTCTCTCTGTACATCTTCTTAAGTAACTGTGCCCTAATGAATTCTCCACTCCTCTGATGTGTATGTGTATGTGTGTGTGTGCGCGCGCAATGCATTTGCCGGTCCAAATGTGGATTTGCGCATGTGTGTGTGCGCGTGTCACTGAGTAGCAGCTAAAGAGTATGAATGAGCATGGATAAGCATTTTACTTCCAGGCTTCATTTCTGTTAACCCCTTCATGTCTGCTTCATTCAGCTCAGACAGTGCCATACAATAATTTGCTCTCTGGAGAAATGGTGGAGCCATTGAGAAGATAGAGTGTGTGTGTGTGTGTGTGTGTGTGTGTGTGTGTGTGTGTGTGTGTGCATGTGTGTGTGT
>JBBMOE010000022.1:5477462-5504827 GCA_037975065.1 Chaetodon trifasciatus
TGTGTGTGTGTGTGTGTGTGTGTGTGTGTGTGTGTGTGTGTGTGTGTGTGTGTGTGTGTGTGTGTCTGGCAAACATATGTATGTGGTGCGTATGTGCTGGGGTTGCAACGGTATGAGATTTTGACAGTATGGTAACCATCTGAGAAAATATGATGGTTTCATGTTATATGGCATGACACTATTATTATTATTATTATTTTTATTATTATTATTATTATTAGTAGTAGTACTATCATTATTAGTATTAGTATTAGTAGTAGTAGTTTTGTTGTTGTTATCAGTTACAGACAACAGAAGAGTTTTTTGGTTGATCAAACGCTTTATTATAGTTTCACAAAATATTCAGTTTTTTAAATGATACTAATACAATAGAGTCAATTTGTTTTAACATTAATGCAACAGAATTCAATATATTTTTAATAACACTATTATAGTCCATTTAATATTTTTTAAATAACTAATGTGGTAGAATTCAAAATACTTCTTGAATAATACTAATATGGTACAGTTAAATACCACAGGCGAGCGAAGGTACATGGTATCATAACAGTCAATTTCATACCACGGTATGCCATGAAAATGTTAACCGCTGCTACCCCAGTCTGTGCCTCCTGTATATTTAAACCTTTGTGCAGGTTGCTGCTCAGGTGTGTATGTCAGTTCAGTTGAATGTTTAGTCAAATGGACTCAGGCTACAATTTCCTCAGCCTTCTCTGTGGCTTTGTTGACTGATTGAATGTTGGCGGTTGCTTGCTTTAGTAGTAGTGCAGCAACATATTTCGACAGCAGCAGTGTGCTTTATGCACACTGTGTTGTGCTGTAGAGCAGGGCGTCGACACAAATGCATTTCTTCAAGGCATCAAATCTTCCAAAAGCCTTAAAGGACCCAGTGTGTAGGATTAAGTCTTAAAGATTTAGGAGTTAGCTTCACCCCTCCCTGCGGTGGCTGCTAAAAATGCGAAGAGCCCTCTTTGAGCCAGTGTTTGGTTTGTCCGTTCTGGGCTACTGTAGAAACATGGTGGACTCTGTGGAAGAAGCCCCGCTACCTCTGTAGATATAAATAGCACGTTCTGAGGTAACGAAGATAACGATTCTTACTTTCAGGTGATTATACATGATCGATCACATAATTCTGAATATTGTATTTTAATTCTGCCTTTAGATCCCCCTAAATCCTACACACTTGGCCTTTAATACAATGGAAACCTTCAATCATAAGTTGGTTTTTGAGTAGTGAATTCCTACTCGTCCTACACGCGCCAATCTGCAGCTGACCCTGGACATGGATGTCCCAATGGAAAACAGAAAAAGAAAAGAATCATTTCTCAGTCAAGGATCATAAGTAAAAAAGATGTTTGATACTGGTGTTGAAACTCCAGATTGGCAAGAAAAAGAACAGAGCTAAAAACACACTTCTGGTCTGATGTCAGTGGGTCACTGGCACCTGCTGTACATGAGACAGACAGGATATGTAGGCATGTGGATACAACCTTTGCCATTACATCTTTGCACATGATGCCCTCAGGATGATTTAAACTGCAAAAAAACATGATTTGAAAATATCGGCTTTGTTGGTGCAAGAAATTGGAGAACTCCTAAATGAATGCGATGGAAAGCAGTTGCTTTCGGTCTCGGGCTCTTTGCTGTCTTTAGACTAGTCAGTTTGAACCTGAGATGAACGAAGCAGTTCACCTCTTGTCTAATTTACTCCCATTCATAACAAACTTGTAACTCTGAACAATAAATGACATTTTAATGTAAGAATGGAGGGGATTTTTTGTCACTGAGACATTTAAGTGGTTTTAAAATGAGACGTATTTCCAAAGAGTGTTGGCTGAATTAAAAAAATAATAGACTAAATTAAAAGTAATCAAGAAAGTTTAATATCTCGACAAAACACTGCTGTACAGATGAGAGACAGATGGATGGTAGATGCATACAAAGGCAGATTGCTAGTCAGAAAGCAAGCACACAAGACCGTGGAGTGGGTTTACATACGAGAGGTGAAGAGAGAGAAAAGTACAGAGAGAGAGGAAGTAAGGGTAATATTCACAGATGAGAGAAAAAGGGAATGGGAGCAAACAGTCGATCTCCTGTTTAGATAAGGCTCTATCTGTTGCTGAGGGCTGGCACACTGTGTTCAGCCTCACAGACACCAGCCAGCGCCGTGCTTGCACAACTCACACACACAAAAACACACACACACAAGCTGGAGGAAAGAAAGCTTTTCAGGTCAAAGTTCACTTCGCCTGCGCCTACGTGCTTTGTTGTTTGCTGCGATTGTTTGCAGGCACACACACACACCACCGTACAGAGTCACAGCTTCACCTCCCCAAAGACAAAAGCCACAAAAGGGAAAATGCCCTCTCTCCATTACACGCACCAATCTCAGACCGTCACAGTAACACAGGTTAACCATGCGCTGGTGGTCGATCTAAATGGGTCAATGTGCGTCATTCAACATGGCTTTCTGACCCTCCTGCTGACCAGAGTTGAACGCGGGTTGAACACTGCCCAGCTTTTTACAGGGGCGATGGGAATTTCATTTTGATATATGGATGTGTAACAGACCTTTAACTACCTTCTAGGCTTTTGCAAAAACAGAGAGCACGTGAGGAGAATTGAAAATGAAACTTTGTGGTGCTTAAAGCATGAAATTTATGTGATTCTCTGGAACTCCCATGAACTGAAACTTCATTTCCATGGAGCTGCAGGTACAAGCACCTGACTCTGTGAGCGGTGTTCAGTCTATGAAAGGATGAAAAAGCAGCTTGGTTAAATGCACGTTCAGAAGACATTATGGAAGGGTTATGAACTGATAGTTTCAGGATTTTTTTCAAGTCTGTCTTAAAACAATGCTTGCTAGTGTTCCCTTGCTAACCCAAAGAGGCAATTTTGTATTCAAAGTTTTCAAAGTCTACACTTTGATGTTTGTACACACTATATTATGGTTTCCCCCCCTCGCTATTAGTCATTATGCTAAGCTAAGCTAAAGGTTTCCTGCCTGTAGCTTCATTTTCAATGGACAGATGTGAGAGTGATATCAAACTTCTGCTCTAACTCATTGCAGGTGTGTTGCCGTTAATCGGTATCGCCATGTTGTTTCTCTCACATACCTGATGAATACTCAGCTTGTTTGTGTGGTTGCCATGGTAATGGCAATTGTCATTAATGACATTTCCATTAGTGTCTTCTTACTCGTGCTATCAAATGAAACTCGACAGTGTGTGTGGATGAGGGCCAAATGAGGAGTAGGGGAAGAGAAGGGGTAGGGCAAAGCAAAATATACAGAGCAAAACAAACATGGCGGGGCATTTCAAGTGTAGCTCCCAGGCACACACACATTGACTTCAGTTACTTTTGGGGACACTACATAGACATACATTTCTTGGAGACTTACCTTAACTGTAACTACTGCTCGCCAAATCCTAACCCTGACCACTGACCCAAAAATCAGCTTGATTCCCCAATTGGGGACAAGGCTTTTATCCCCAGTTTGTTCCCAATTAACCAGCCTTTAGTCTGAAATTTGTCCCAGATAGTAGCTGATGTCAGAAACACACATACAGACAACAACAAAATGACAGCATTAAGGACGGAGGTGCTCAATGACACGTGCTGTTGGCCTGAGCCCACAGCCAAACACAAACACTCAGCTAGCGGAGCCTCTTAATTGGGGTGTAAAAGTGTCTCCGCTCGGACTGCTTCCAGACTCGCTTCTCTCTCAATCATGTCTTCTCACTTTCTTTAGTTCAGTTTCTACAGTTGTTTCTAATGAAAAGTGAATGAAAGAGTTTTCCTCGAGCTGCTGTTCTTAATTAGCCATTTAGTGCTCAGTGACACAGGGAACAGAAGAACAGAAACTCAGAGGGACAGGCTGCCTGATGCAGGAGTGCTAACACTGCATAATTTCTGCATGTTTGTGTGAGTCCAAGGATTCTTGTATTTGTTAGGGACTACCATATGCAATATTAATGACTCATTTATAATCAATGACGACACATTACTAATTTTGCATTACTTTAGAGGGAAAGAAAATTAACAAAAAGAACCACATTTCTCTAATAACTATATTAAGCAGAGATGTACGCAAATAGTCGACTAGTTTATTAAACGTTGCAGCCAGAAATACTGGTCAGTTAAAGTTGTTATTGTTATTTTATTAATATGCACATTTTAATTACAGAATAATGTGCAGTGTTCATACTGCATGGTGCAAAGTGCTGCATATTTCAGAGGCATGGAAAATAAGAAAGTCATTATTAGTTTCAAATCTGACCGCAGATTTGATACAAGCTTTTGGCACTTGCAGTTGCTAAAGTCAAATTTCGGTCAGTACCAAAAAGGTATTGAGGTTTAATACTCAGCCATAGTTTTATAATTCTGCCATACTTACAAACAAGCTGATAACACCAAACCAGTTCTATCTGCATCCATAAGACAGAACAGACAAAGTGCTAACCTGTAAAATCTACCAAGTGTAGTTTATATGTTGTAAGCTATAAATGTCCACATGTGCATTGAGATAAAACTGTCACAAGAGTTATAATTGGTATTGTGCACATTCAAGTGCTTCATTAAATTTGATGTGTGAAGCAACAACCTTTGCACATTTGAGTCACTGCTCTTGACTCTTGAGCCTCCATCTGGAGGAGAAGGCTTGTTGTTTTTCCTGTATGCCTACCACATGCCAATCACCTGTCTCACACTCTAATTCTCTTTCCCTCTGCTGATCAACAGATGCGATGGGTAAACCATGCAGATGAGAAGAAAATACATGCAGTAAATACCTGGGGGACATATTTGCACATTTGTCTCACCATGTCTAAAAGTTGTTGGAAAATGAGACTGAAATAAATGCAGTGCAAAGACTCGAGGCTTCTTCAACTTTGACCCACGTGCTTTTCCAGTGAGAGGGGACATGAGCTAGAAACGCTATCCTATGCTTCTTCTTCCTCACTGGAATTAACTTGCCTGCCTGGAAGTGGGAGCTTATGTTAAACATAACTAAATAACCTGTACACAATAAGACAAACACAACGGAGGATATATGGTGTGGACATTTGTCTAACATGTGCCATCTTCGTTCACACCAGCATCGAGGTTAGGGCTACATAATGAATTTGCAGCATTTATCAGGAAACTGGTTCTCTTCCTCCAGCTCAACAGGAAAGAGTAGAGGGCCATAACTTGAAAGATAGTATTTGAATTGTTTCCGATTTCCTTCTCAGTTCCAGCTTCTGAGTAAAGTGAGTTGCGAGCGATGCGATCCTGACAGTGATACACTCTTACACACAGAGAGCAGCGTACATTTGTTCTTATCACTCTCTGATTTATTGCTATAGACACATGCAAGCTCCTCTTTGATGCTGTCCATTTGTGATAGTTAAAGCTTTTCCGTGGTGGCTTGCATTACACCAGTGCGCACACATACACACACACACTCACACACTCAGTGGTGTTTGAATTACCATGAATATCTTATAAGGAACAAGGAGTGAGAGGAAGAGTACAAAAACTGAAAGAGAGGGGAAGAGAAGAGAAGAGGGGAGGAAGGATAGAAACAGACAGATGGAGGGGGAGAGCTAGTAATCGTGCTCTTTTTTCCTTCCTGGCAGCTTGCATCCTTGTTAACAAATCCAAATTAACTTTGATAAGCTGGCATCAGTTATCTGTGTGCATGTATACATGTTTGTGTGTGTGTATTTCCCTCCACCCGCTCCATTCGTGCAGTGAGTGCAGTCGCAGGCAGGCAGTGCTAGCCGAGCGCCCCAGGGGATCTGGAAAACTCTCTCTCCTCTCTCATCCAGCTCATCAATGGACGGGCACTCCCACATCCTGCTCTACACACGCACACACACACACACATACACACACACACACACACACACACACACACACACACACACACACACACACACACAAAGTGCACATGTGTATACGCAAGAGTAACAGTACACATCCAGATAGACACATGCACAACAAATACACACTTGCACAGAGAGCCAAGTGGAGCACAAATGTACACACAAGGCTAAGTGGAGCACGCTGACACTGCTGCCCACTATTCTAACAGCCGATTGGCTGTTAGTAGAGGTGTAAGTAGCCTATAGTGTGGAGAGGATGGGGGCTTCTGAGGATACCAGCATGCTGCAACAAGATGTATGACTGCTTGTGCCGCACTGTGTTGTTTTTTTGTTTTTTTAAGCATCAAGAAGGAGAAAGCCATTACTGTACCCCTCACTGCTTTCTTCTTTTGCATTTTTAAGAATATGGATTTTACTTTTGTTAATTTAGGATAGGGGGATATTGAGAAAGAAACTGATATACCTTCCCAGTGAGGGTAATCATTTGAGTGTCTCTGTGCTCGAGTGGTCTGATGTGTGTTTTTCTCTGAGAAATTGTGTGTTGAGTTGTGGAGGAAAGCATGTTGGCAGGCGAGTGGTTGTTATAGCCTGAGCTGTCTGAAAGGACTTCCTCATTACTTCCTGCCTTTGTCCAAAGCACTTCCTACTGCCGAGCTGTACAACTGGGCCCAGGGGGAAGGCTGGTGGGCGAAGAGGGTGGGGTGGGGCTGGGGGTATTATTTACATGTGAGAGAAAATGAAAGGAAAGAAAAGTTAGATGAATGGATTGCAGATCTGCAGCCCTTTAACAGAACTGCCAAGCTCTGACGGCGCTGCAAATGTTTAGTTCATTAATCGTCTTGCAAGCCTCCCGCAAAGCCAAACCCCCAGGTTGTGAGTCAGTTTGTCAGAAATTAGAATACAGGCAGCTGAGAGGAGAGGAGAGGCAAGTGGTAAGGATTGCATAAACAATCCCCTTCCCTCTGGACGGGGGAAGGGGATTGTTTTCAGGTGTTTGGCCAGATCAGATGACTGCCTGCTTCCAGTTCTGACATCAACCCTCCCCTTGGAAGTGAAGACACAGTCTGATCAACAGTAGCCCCTATCCTGGTATTGTAACACAGTCCAGGGCTGACATGTCAACTGACAGATACAAGCACTCCTAACATGGCAACCAGAAGTACTCACATTCAGGAATACCTGACAATTAATACCGAGTGAAATGTCCTTATTTTTGGCAGTACAAAACCACAATACATAGGTTTTGTTTGTTTGTTTCTAGACATTATAATGTGGAAATGTTACATATTTGAAGTTTCTCGACAAAAAACATACAGTTACCCATAATACTGGAAAAACTGCCAAACAGCTTATCCAAATCTTTGGATCATAACGTCTGCTACTTTGCAGAGGCCAAAACCTGCCACAAGATCTCCCAATAATAAAGTGACTATTGTAACACTGTCACAGTAATCAATCTCACTCATGAAGGTCATACAGCACTTAATGGAGGAACACACGATTTTATATACAGTATATTGTGAAACTGTACACAGCTTTTTTTTTTTCTCAGAATACACATGGTGTATGAAATCTGAAAACTACAATAAACAGTTTTTTCAGGCTTTTATGAGTAAAGGAAATAATAAAACGAAGTGTTTATTATAGTGTTTATTATAACAGTCCTTCTATAAACACATCCACCCAAAATGAAGCGACGTTTTGTAACTTAGTCAAAGCAGATACAGTCTGTGCGTGTACATCATTAACTCGCTGTAAAGCAAACTGCTGCTGCCTCAGCGGAGCAAGGAAGCTCTCTGTATGTTCATGCATACATGATCTCGGGCCCGCGTGTTAGAGCTTAACATAGTCAGTAACCACTGCTACTAGTATGTACTGTATTTGGCATATGTGATGCTTATACTCTGTCAAATACTTGGAATTTCATGGGGGGCTTTGAGGTGGTACATTGGCTCGGCTGAAGGGGTTAGGAGGGATATTTGGACCTTTGAATTTCTCAAGAATTTTGTCGTTACATCACCTTCTTGGGAACGCAGTGTTTCCCACAGGTTGAGAATGTATTCGTGGCAGTGTGTGTGTTGAGTTTGTGCTCATACCTTAAGAATTATTTTTCTGCTTTGCAATGATTTTTTGCTGTTTTGACCGTGTGCACACCCCGATTTGGTTGAGCAAGAACAGTCCAAACAGTTGTTAGATTTCAAAAACATGCGTGTACTGAGGGAAGCCCTCAAAGTCGGTGCTGGAAATCATCTTTGTGTTTCTAAACTTGCTTTTCCTGAATTAAACTTGTTTATCCTCATATGACCTCCTCATCCTTGAAGTCGTTTCCAAACCCAACTCTTTCCACGTTGTTCTGTCCAGGCCTAGCTCTCTTCACTGAATGTCATGTCCTTGGCTTTCAAAAAATGGATCTTTTCCTTGAACCATTTAACAGGTTTCTCTTAGTGCAAAACAAAGCAAAACACAGTTCTCCCCAGGGAGCCTGACCCAACCCAGAATGTGTTAAGTGTCTGGGAGTGAAGCATAATTCTCAGTAAACCAGCGCCTTGATGTTGACCAGCACTCCTGCGCAGGCATTAATGGTGCAGTTCAGAGAACCTCTGTCTATTTAAAGTGATACTTGTGACTGTCAGCTCAGGGTGGGGGTGGAGGGTGAGGGGGTGGGGTTGAGATGGACAGATGCAGGGGTGCATTATTGGGAGAATGTGACCCCAGGTTGACCCACCCAGGTCATAGAGAGCAAGTAGAGGTTTGGCGGGGGGCAGGGGTCAGCGGTCAGCAATCAGTCCAGTCCAACTGCAGGGTGGGACATGGACACATACATGCATACACATGTGCCCACACACACACACATTCCAGGAGGGCTGACAAAGATGCCAGTGTGGAACATGGACAGGTGTGTATGTTCATAGTGTTTTTGCTTAGCAGCAGGGACACACACAGAGAAATAATGTTTCTTCTTCCTCCTCTTTGTAACCCCACTGACCTGCTCTGCTGCTAACATCTAGACTCAAAATCACATTTGTCCAGGATAATGTTTATGAAGCAGTATTAATTATCTGCTTTAAGTCTCTGCCAGCTGTGGAGCACATTTAAAACTTGCTTCCCCCGATAAAGTGTCTGGCTAGTTGCTCAGTTGCCTGTAATGAAGTTTTCATGACTGTCGACATTTTTTTTTCTCTTTGATGTCTCCCCAGCTGGAGCACCTGGAGCAAGCTTTGCCATTAAATGTTGTAGTAAGATGTCTCATAAAGAAATGTAGTATCTCCTCTAGGAAGGAAATGGTGTCATGAGGCATTTTGTTATTACAGAAGCCAGCTCCGTCTGACTCTATCTGTTCTGCTGAGTGGCTCAGTGGCTGTCACCCCTTCACTGTTGGCACCAGTACACAGACTGGCGTTGCGCCAATTTGCAAAACAGGTACTTTTCCTCTGACCTGTGCTTTGTACTGCTTGTTGCAGCATTTGTATTGAGACTTGTAGCATTACGAGAAGAAGAAATCTGTAGGGAGAAAAATGTGTTGAGAAACAGTTATGCAGATCCAAAAAAATGCGTGACGTTCAAGTATCCAGATAAAGTTTGGTGCCAACAGTGTGTTTATGTTTATGTGTCATGCACTGATACACAGGATATGAAGATATGAACCCTGGTTTAGATAGAGGACAAGAGCGGAATGGATATCCCAGGATTGTTAATGTTGTAACTGACAGCTTTAAGTTTCCTCTCAGACTGAAGCTCCATAAAGTGAGACTCATATTAAAGCTGCAGCTTGTGTTTGATCATCCTTTAAACAAAAGATTACTTCCTTTACTGAATATTCACGGCCTCGCTCCTGCTGCTGTCTCGAAACACTGTAGTCGTTTTTTATTCAGCCCCTCCGCCGACTGTCCTGATCATGCCAGAACGGTCCTGTCGTATAAAACTGATGTTGTTAAAACATTAGGCCCTTGGCTGCCTGTGCTATCCCCACTCCTCCTGATAGCTTGAGTGGCAATATACATTTGCAAGACGGGTATAAAGATGCTCTGATAATCTTCCTTTCTTTGCCTAAATACATCCCTTGATAGCAGAGTGGTGTAAGAGCGCAGTAAAAATGGCTGCTGCTGGTCCATGGTCATCTCTATCTGTCAGTACACTATCTTCGCTGCACAGACAGTTGTAGTATCTCATAGTATGCATTCCCTGCACTTCACCATCTCTCCTCCTCTCCTCACTACACTTTGACAACCCCGCTGCCCACATGAGGAATGAATGCAGTTAATAATTTTACCAACACGTTTGGAGTGTCTAGTCATCAAGTCATGTGTGGAAAAGCCTGGAAAAAACTCCAGACTCTGCTAAAAAAGTATGATGAAATGGTCTTTCCCTCTCTCTTTCTTTTTCTCTCCCCATGTCTTTTCCCTGCTTCTGTTGCTCCACCTTATGTGAAAGATC
This sequence comes from Chaetodon trifasciatus, assembly GCA_037975065.1. NCBI lineage: Eukaryota > Metazoa > Chordata > Actinopteri > Chaetodontiformes > Chaetodontidae > Chaetodon > Chaetodon trifasciatus. The sequence continues at coordinate 5,487,764 of JBBMOE010000022.1, forward strand.
CTCCCTCTGCACTCCCTCCCTTCTCCTTTTTTCCTTTCTGTCCCTCTGTTCCTTTGCTTTGTGCTCTCTCTCTCTCTCTCTCTCTCTCCCCCTCTCTCCGTCTCTCCCCCTCTTCCTTCCCCTTGCACACTGTGGTATGCAGACATGCAGGAATTTCTGGGCCTCAAAATGATAGACCAAACTTGTCAGCCCTGGCTCCTGTTACTAAAGATGGCCGTCCTGGCACTGTGTGTGCCTGTGATTGGTGCGCGTCTGAGTTACTCCCCGTGCGATTGGTCATAACATGTTTGTCCACAGTTCTTATGTTTTTTGGCAGAAGTGTGAGTGTCAGTTTTTTTGTTTGTATAAGATGCAGTTTTCATCTGTAATTTGTGCCTGCTTAGTGACTATAACTCTTCCTTTCTTCTGTTTTTTCTCATGCACGGTTTTGGCTTCAGAGACGTATGTGTTATTGCATGCTGCTGTGTTTGTGTCTTCTTGGTGAGTGTGAATGAGGGGTGTGTCGCTTGGAGCAACTCTTCACCCAGCTTAGGTAAAATGTAAATGAGAGAAGCTGGCTACAGCGCATGAATACAGTGGCTCAACGTCCAGCTGCGATAAAAAAAAAATAAAAATTTGGGTGAATTTGCCAATTGATTTACCCCTATTTCCTAAAGTCTAAAGTCTTTTCTATCCATCTAACAGTTCAAACCCCAAAGATATTCCATTTAATATCACAGAAGACACAGGAATGCAACAAATGGTCACGATTAAGAGGCAGGAAGTAGGTAATGTTTTTATGTATATAATGAATTTTCCATGAAAGTTTTCTTTTCCACATTTTTCGAAACCTAACTGACGTCAAGTTCACCAGCAAATACACGTCCGCACACATTTCAGCATGTAAAGTTTAAAGTATAGACTAAGAAAAGATTAAGTCAACTTGAAATACATGTAAAATGATGGGCTGACTAAGCTCATGTAGAAATCTCATCATAGGGTGCAGTAGAGTATCATTAAATAAGTTGGCATGTAATGAAATGGGCAGATAAATGAGAGTTTTGGTTTTCCCTATGGGACTGCAGGCCCTGCCAATTTGAGGAAGCTGCACTCAATTCAAAACGTCAACTTCTATTATTTGCACCTCCTAACATACATTGAAGATGACACTGAGTAGCACCCATAGCTTGTCCTTAATATAGACGATGAGCTAGTGAGCTTGTCTCTTACAACGCACATGTTTGTATCACCAGGCAGAATGACGTCTGACCCAGCTAATATTTAGCATGCCTTGGCTGTTGCCTCCTCTCTCCAGTGTCTCTTGCTCTGGGCCTTGTGATGGCATTGTTGCAACTAAATAAGGTTCTGCTCCGGTGCTTCGCTCGCAGCCTGTCAGCCAGACATACTGCACTCTGCTGTCTGTTCTACACACTCTCACATACACATGGCATGGATGACTCTCTCGGCGATGTGTTGCTGTGTTTGGGATGAACTGTGGTGCACCTGTGTTCACGTGTGTGCTCTGTGTATACCCATATATCATATGACTGCTCCTTGTGCGATTCGTATCTTGACAGAGATGGAGTGGAATGAGGTTTTTTTTTCCTCCTGAGGAATTTTACTGTCATGTGCTGCTGGTTTTCCTTTTTTAAGTGTGACTGTATGTACTGTACCGACATCGGACGAACACAACTCAGAATTTAGGTTAATGAGATAAACTGGACCCAATATACTTCTGGTCTGTGGACAGCGAGCATGTGACCGAGCGGAATTCATATCAATCACAAGGGAGGAGCGGTCGACATTAGCAGACACACGACAACAACACCAGTCCATCCACAGGCCTCCAGCCAACTAACCCAGTACACAAACCACCATTTTGGAACTGCCTTTCCCTCTCAGTGTGGCTTCCTCTGAAATAAGAAACCAAGGGAAAAAAACACTCCCAAGTGAATCCTTCTCTAGTCACAAGATTTACTTTTTGCACTTGATTTTTCTGACACATCTGATAACAAATGGCTTTGCTTGTCACCCACATAAAATGTGAGCCCCCAGGAGGAATGCTGGTGTATGTCCCCCTTATCGCCCACCATCTCTCTTCCTGCCGCCTGCCTCAACCAATCCAGGCAGAGTGCGCAAGAAGAGGGGCGCCTCTCTGGCCAATTCAACTGAACTAATTGGTTGCAAGGGCTTGTGGGTAGAAGGGAGCCTGGGAGCAGAGGTGAATGTGTGTGGTTGTGCTTCCACAAACATGTGTGCGTGGAGGTAGGCCAGAGTTGGGTCCTATTTAGTAAGTTTATGTGTTTATAACTCAGTTCCTCCCAGAGCAGGAATGGGTACACCAAGGGAGGAACTGGGCTGGGCTCCTATTAGTAGAAGTGCGACCCTTGCTGGAGGGTTTAACATCAGCCAGGGAGGGGGGTCCAAGTGGGAGAGGTCAGCGTTAACTGAAGGGGGAGAGACAATGGCAATGGTAAGACCACAACAAAAAATGTAACTGTAGATATTAGTTGTTGATAACAGTTAAAGCTATTCAAAGATTATCACAGCTCCTATGACTTGTTGAGAGATGTTTAGCATTCAGAACAGAAAAGGATTGGAGAAAAAAATCAGATAACATCTAGAAAAATGCAAAGTGTGACAAAAAGATCATTCTGATGCAGCCGAAAAGCTTGTCATATTTCATTTTTATCAGTGTTCGCTTATTATATTAAAAGGCGTTTCCAGAAAAATGTTATAACACCCTCATTCTGGCAGAGTAAATGATCGCAGAGTTGAATATTTTGCTGAATCAATGAATTGATGTGTGAATGAATTGATCTGCAATTGAGTGTGGGAGTAGACGTGTGAATCAAAGCATCGGCATCCAATAATGCACTCCTGAACAACTCGACCTGTCCTTAATGGCCCTCTTAATGCAGTTCAGAGTCTATGTATGTGTATGTGTATGTGCGTGTATGTCCATGATTGCCTTTGTATATGTGTGACCTCTCTGAGGGGTGCACAGCAGTGATGGAGGAGTGGATGCAGAGAACAGCTTGGATGACAAACTCAGCTCCCAGTTCTCTTTGACGGGACGTATGTCTGTAGGAGGAACTGTCTGGCGCTCCATAACTCCATACTGTGGACAGTATGTGTATGTGTAGATTGAGACAGATGCTCCGGTCTCTTCATCTCATGTGTGCCACTGACAGGGATGAATGTGCCAATAGTGCTTCTCTGGACTGTAGAAAAATAGCTGTGGTGATGCATGGCACTCTTCGTCTGTGCTAGCCGATTGGATGACCACAACCACCCCTCGTTGCTTATTGGCCAAGTTTGTTAGATCTTGTGCTGTGATTGTTGGCAGTGGTTTTTGTGAAACATGGTCACATTAATGGGCACATTAATTTTTAACATAGTATTTGCCACACCGGAGAGAGAAGATTGATTTCCTCGTCTTTTAATGACTTCTAGACTTCTTTGCTTATTCATCTTAAATCTACCTGTTGTTGTTCTTAATTTTTAGCTCATAAAAAGACTATAGACTATAAGAAATATTTTGACATAATGTTATTTGGTCTGTTCATTTATTTTATTTCTCATTAATTTGTTTTATAGGTGGAAGACCCCTTGTGTGTATGTCCTTGACGTTACTATGTTGATTGCTTTGTGTTGCTGAATTCTTTATTATCATTTGTGTTATCTGTGTATTTATTACTTTACATTTTTAAATTGTTTTTTAACTTGTGTTCAAGGACTCCCTTGAAAAAGAAATGGTGAATCTCAAGGAGGTTATCCTCTTATTAAATTTTCAAGGAGAATAAAAAATAAGAACTCATTTGCTTAACTGTTACATTTTTATGTGACTCTTACAGCTGACTTCATATACTGAACTTAATCAGATAGAGATGAGTTATCAATGATTAATCCAGAATATACTACAGCTGGGAAATGATTTATCCATCTCAATGTCAGCAATTTCCTACATGTTAGCTTCTTCAGACGTTGGACTTCTGCTGAGTATTGATCACTAAGAAGAAAATCGCCATGCATTAATTTAAGTCTTCCCAGCTCCTGGCAATATCTTCTTTTATTCATGTCCATGACCAAATAGAGTGAAAATATCTGATCGCATGTGCAAGTGAGCTCATTAAAACAAAGTAGTTGTATGATTTCCTCCTTTGTGAATCGTAATATTTGCTCTGCACATGCCTCTGTCAACAGGTGCTTCAGTGAATACTTCCTTGTTCTAGGAGCTGACTGCGGCTGCTGATAGCATCAATCACCAATACCTGTTTACTGTCTCCTGTTAACTGCTCTCCCCCTGACCGCCCAGACTCTCCCCTCAGCACTGATTTAATTTAGCCCTCATTCTACTTCTTAAAAATCTTATTACAAGCACACACGCGCGCATACACATACACACACACACACACACACGCTCACACACTCTGATACCGCTGTTTACCTCTGCCTGTACAATGTTCTGTGCCAGACAATCACATCTGTCGTGCAGTGGTGTTGTGGTGTTAAAGCACGCATCATATTTAGAATCCAACCACAGAAACTTGTGTTTGCTGCACTCTAAAAACTCATTGAGCAGTTTGTTCTGGCTTGTTTGTTATTGAGCGATTTGTGCAAGTAAAAACAATAGAAGGATCAATATGTTTCCCATCTGGACTTCATCAGCTTTGCTCACTAATTTCATCACTAATGTGAGATGCATAGGCGCCCCACCTGTTACTGTGTGACCATGCAAGTATGTAAACGGTACTGTTCCACAAAGTGCTTCCTACTCATCACATGTGAATGTGTTTTCCCCCCTCACTCACTCACACAAACACGCACCAGATCTGCACCACAGCAGCACTTCTTGGAATAACAGCTGTCCAGTAGCCAGCTGAGCTGCAGGCGGCATCTTCTTTTCTGAGCTGCTTTCATTATGTTTACTTTGGCAGCTTGCAGAGATAAAATTCTTGCTCTTGTCTTTTATTGTTTGCTGGATGTGTGTAAATCAGCTCTGGGCGTATTTGTGTTTGTGTTCCCCTCGGTCAGTAACTTTAATGTGTATGATGTTACACTTGCATGTACCATACCTACTAAACCAGGCAAACAGATTAAGTGTAAGTTGGTGTTTACAATGTTGGCCGTGCAGTGTACAGCGTACTCGTAAACAGTGATGTGTTGGCTCAGGGATTCGGTCCAGTTCACAGTACAGTTCAGTCTTACAGAATTGCTACAAGTTTGCTATATCTGTGGTTTGAAGTGATTCAGCATTGTTATCCTGACAACCTTCATTCAAGCGTAACGCCTTCTCAGCCCAACCCCCCTAACATATTAGCCGAGATACATTAAAGACGCTCAGTCTAGTTCATTAGATCAAAATAGGTAGCCAGGTTATATATACATGTAGTAATGTTGTCATGATTCCAGAATTTTGAATACAATACTATCATAAAATAACGATAGCTGATACCTCTTTTGAAACCAGAGTAAAAAACAAACAAAAAAACAAAAAGTCAGGGTAGTTTTTTCTTTTTATTAACAACCAGCACACAAGGCTGTTACAGAAAAAGTCACTGAAAACATACCAACACATTTGTAATAATGTTAATAGTTGAGGACCAGATGATTTTCTTCCCCACTGTTTCACCTGTTTCAGTGTTTTAGTACAGCTTCGGGTTTAAAATCTGCTGTAGATCTTTTTCTTCTATACTGTCAATACTGTCAAATGTATAATTAATGAAAATGGTATTGATTCTAAACACATGGTATTTAAACAGTATCAATACTGTTGACAATCCTAACGTGTAGGATTCTCATACTAGAGTCCCAACAATCACAACAGTACATTACCTAGCATTTAGCACAAGAAAGGAGGACACGCAATGATTTGCCCTTTAAGGGATTTCTGATTAAAAAAGTAGCCGTATACACTAAAGCTGAACGCTCACAGCAGCTTTGGTGCTATATAAAATTGTGGTTATGAGCAAGGTGGTGGATAGTCTTTATCGAGCCCAGTGAACACGGGTTTCTCCCACTTTGTTTTGTTGATGTGATACTGAATGTAGTTTTGGTGAACATCACAGAGTTGAAAAGACTGTTACCTCAGGGCACATTGGCCAGTTTTTCTTCCAGAGACAGAAAATCAACATAACGAAATTGCAGCGGTGAATCTTAGGAAAATTAGATTTTGTTCAAGCCTTCTTTGTTATTTATTCCTGTTTCATTAGCAGCAACAGAGGTAAAGCTTTGCATGAGGCACAGGTAGTGTCTGTCGGTTCGTCTTTCTCTGTGTTTACCTCCAGCTGCTGTGTTTCAGTGAAAGGCTTTTCTCTTTGTGTGCCACCCACCCACTCACCCAGGCTGCCTGCCTGCTAGAGGGGCCTCTGTTGGCAACACCTGCGTCCCCAAGGATAAGCAGGGCCTCTTCGGTCCCCTGACACCCTTAATGTATGTGTTGTGTTCCTTATTCTTTTGTCCCGTACCCCGTTGTACATGTATTATGTATGTGCATACATGCATACTCACACATGCACACATGTGGCCACATGCTACAAACGGGTACTCTTTGTGGTTGGCCTTTCTCCTCCAGCAGTCACCCCGCTGTGTAAATCCCTCTGCCGTGGTTTGTTTTTCAGACAGGCCCCTAAAGGGATGCTGTGTGCCTGAGCCTGGCGTGTATCTGAGGCTGGCTGAGGCCTCAGCTCTTCTCTTCTTTCTACCTCAAATGTCCATATTATGCCCAAGCTGCAGCGTAATAGCTTGTGAATGTTTTCAGAAAAAAGACCACAGTGCCCACTGCCAGAGGCATAATGAGTATAAGTGGGTATCATACACCAGCCTGTGCACTTCCAAACTTATTACAATAATGATCTTTTTTTTGTCGTTATTTTATTTGCTTTATGTGTTTTTATGAAATTTAGGCTTTATACATGACAGTAAAGGATCAAATCAGTTGTACTGTAGCTACAAAACACCCAGAGGAGCGTCTCTTTGCTATAGGTCAGAGTTCAGTATAGCAGGCAGCACTGTTTCATTATATCCCAACGGAAGACATTTTGTGGTTTGCATTTTTGATCTATCTGAATTCTTGGAAGTAGCTTGCACACCATGTGCACTGTGTTCTGGTTTGTAAGAGACAAACATGTTTTGAGTGGAGCTGCAGATTTCATCATCTCATGATCTGAGAAGTGCATGTTGTCCTTTAGGAACTAGAATCAGCAGAAACCCTTTCAATGCGTATATATCATAAGTAAAGTATTTACAAAGAGAGGCACTGTGGCTGCAAAGTGCTATATTACAGCCTATATATTTCTTAATGATCAGAGCAGACCAGGCAAGTGTAACTGTTTTATCTTTTTCTGCCACAACTACCTCTGGATGGTGTCGAGCCAGGTGCACCTGCATGTAAGCCCCATCACTGCAGTGCTTTACTTTGAGTATATGAAGAGCCGTACTTGCTTTGCTTCTTATGAAATCCAAGATACAATAGAATAAAATGTTTAGCATGTGCAAAACCTCTCTTTCTTCTCTCCTCTGGGCCTTACAGTGCAAATGCAGCTCCTCCTCCTTACTCACAGTCCCACACTTGGTGCCTTTGCAGACAGAAACTTGCAGTGAAAGACAGAGAAGTGAGAAACGGAGGTTGGCACTAATGTCTAGTTAAACTCTCTTAAGTTATTCTTTTTAAGCACGAATGGTCAATCTTTTCAATTTGTGCAGTGTCGCCTATAGATCGGTGTCAGGGATCAAAATTGAAATGCTGATGTTTAATTAAGGAATGTTTGGATGTATTGTACGTAATATGGGTGAGAGCACACAGTGATATGCTCATGTGGTCGTTGAATCCGGGAAACGCTTAAATATGTATGTCATAAGAAGATAGTGCTTCACAGTTTTTCAGTCATCCATCCTTGTGAAAATATAAATAAAGATGATTATTATTACCATCACACTTTGTATTTAGAAGTAGCTGTTAAAAATATACCGTGAAACATTAAAGATGTGAATTGTAACTGTAGCGTAGCTCTTATCCCTAATGGCCCTCCTTAGGTAACTGATGTGTCCACCGTTTAATCTTGTTTTGAGGAGACGCCCCACGAATTCCTGTACCAGGAGAGAAAAACAAGCCTGGGGGAGGGGTGTTTGCCAGAGCGAACTGATCAGACTGAGTGAGGGATAGGAGGACAGAAACGGAGTTCTTTACCCTGGACTGTTGAATCATGCTGTTTGGTTGTGTTGTTTTGCTAATTGTTTGCGTTGCAGTGGCCACGTGTCTCGGTCCTTTCTATATCATCCCTTGCGACAAGGCTTTTCTCTGGCTCTCCCTTTCAGCTCCTTCTCTCCCCATAGGCTTCACCCTTCTGTCTGGCCCCTTTCCTGCATCCTCTGCTCACTTCGCTCGTGTGTCTATATTGATGGTTCAGATAGATTTAATACTCTGTTCTCACGTACTGCATCGGCCCCAGCCTCCATTGCTCCCACCTTCACTGTAGGCATGTCAGAGCAAAGCATGTGTCCAGGGCATCTGTTTACAGCCCGTCCAACTCACTATGGATGTTGTTACATGGACGCCTAAAATCTGTCTGCTTGCATGCTAGATTGCTGTAGTTTGTTGTGACTTGCAATAGTCCAAGCATCCCATATATAATGCTTGTCACTGGCATGAGAGTGCACACACAGGGACACGCGCACATTATCTCCCTTCATTCTCTGCTCGGCAGTTAATAGTGTGTGCTTATGGCAAATCTCTTTAGTCTGGCAGTTATTGGAACTAAGATTTTAATTAGGGGAGGTTTTAGTGCGGCGCACGCTGCATTAGCATTACAACAGGGGCATGTTTGAGGGGTGGACTGCCAGGCAGACAGTGAGCCATCATCCTAACTAGCAGACATATCAATCCTGCCAAATAAAGAACAGAAAAGACAATGTAAACTGTATGACGTGTATACTATTTCTGCAACATCTAGATGGGGAAGTGAAATTTTTGTTGTTTTATATGAGATTATTTTTATTATTTAGAGTTTGGGGAGTGTCACTTCCCTTTCAAGTGTAATAGAGAATACTAATAAAACTTTTAGACATTATAGTAGCCATTGTTTGTTGAGCAGCTGATGACCTTGTTGCCAGAAATTCCTCCTGTTGTCTATGTGAGGTCTTGAGGTGATTGATTGAATCGTGTCAAATGGGTTTGCAACTGGGAGTCAACTGGGAAAGGTTCATGCCTGTTTGCTGTTTTTGTCTAATCAGGATTGGTCCATGTGGTTTTCACATAATTCCATGACTGATGTTTGTCTGTGGAGTGACCTGATTGCTCCATGTGAGTCAACCAACCTATTTAAGGTGGTCTCTCCTTGGGAATTGTAAATAGGTATTTTTACTAATAATTTATTGAGCTGCATTTTCTCCCATTCATTATTGGCCTTTTGCATGAGCAGATTCACTAAACAAATGAAAAAAGAGGCTCAGCAACTTATTTTTCCAAGTTGTTTTTTGATTCATACAGTTACAGACCTGTTCTCCTCAAAGCCAGCAGAACCCATTGTCGGTTCCAGCCCTCAGTTTTTCTCACCAGCATCACACATTCACATTTCCAGTCCAGGACGAAATGAACGGGGGATTTGATCAGATAGATGGATGACCGAAAAGTAGAGCAAACAGAAGCGAGAGATCTCCCAATTTCCCCCAAATTCCTTTGACGCATTTGAGCCTGAATCTGAGTTTACACTGTTTTGCTTATGACTAACACTCTCCATAATCAGTCCCTGCACGGCGGCCCAGGAGACCCCTGGGCCGGTCTTCTCGGCTGTTTGCCTTGGCCGCTCGCTCTACTGATGGAAAGATGGCTCTCAGTGAGGTCAAACCGAGGCTTCAACAACTTGAAGCGAAGTTGTGAGGGATGACTTTGAATTGATAACCACAGTTCCATGACTCTATTTTTGTGGGAGAAGATATTATGATCACCAGATTTTTAGATTTCATAACCACTGTATATTTCATGACCACTGGCCCTTGACACCCATGCCAATGTGTTAAACAATGCAACCATTTTCACCAATGTCTGTGGGGGATTTCAGCTCCTCAAAGACACTGTGTAGTTGACATTTAACCCTTGTAACATATGAATAGTTGCTACCAGATTTATGTTGAATAGTTTTGCAAACAGTTAGCATCTTGAAGTAGCAGATGTTTGTTTTGCTGTGTTGGAAAAATTCAAGTCAAAGGAGAGACAGTAACAGTAAGAAGATAGCTGGTTCAAGCTGGTAATAATGATTCATGAATACAGTTTGATTTGGGGCTGGCAGCTGTAATGTTATTCTCCAGCCTTGGGGTCAGGGGTCGAGGAGCAGGAAGGGAGGGTCGCCCGTCTTAGAACAAAGAAAGATAACTAGTGCTTCACGTGACTGAAACATGTGACCTGTGTGCTGTATTTTTGGTGTGTTTTGCACATACGATGAGGGAATGTTTGCATGTGACCCTTGTGACAATCCTGTTTCTGCTGGTAATGATAGAGAGTTTCCCTCCTTCCCCTCACAACAATATAGCCTTCCTGAGGCCATGTTAGATATGAAAGGAGGGAGGAGACAGGCGGGATGGGAGTGCTCAGATTAGTCGGATTCAAAGAGCAGTGAGGGTACTTAAAATGACATCTGGCCACAGTTTGAAAAGCCTTGTGTTCTTAACTCAGTGACTCAGAAAAAAAATAAGGTGCAGGGCTTCAAATTAGATATCTCTGATTTAATTTTTTTGGCACCTGTTTATTTTTCTCTGTAGAAAATTAGTTTGTGCCATCTGGTTCTCCTCACAATCTTCCAACATTTGGAAGCTTTATCATCTGTTCTGAAACTTCTGACATCTGTAGCAACATGGTATTGGTAGTTCTTTTTTATTCTCTCACCATCAGTCACTCTACTCTGTGTGCATGAATGCATGTGTGTGTGTATATTCGTGTTTGTGTGTGTCTGTCTGTGTACCATAGCTTTGCTTAGTGCTATGCTGAGAATATGAAATAGGGCAGCTAGCATCTGCACTGCAGCCATCCCTCCCTGGCCCCCACACTGTGCCTCATGCTCAGTGCAGCTGGCCAGCCTGCAGAAACACAGGAGCATGTAACTTGTGTGTGTGTGTGTGTGTGTGTGTGTGTGTGTGTGTGTGTGTGTGTGTGTGTGTGTGTGTGTGTGTGTGTGTGTGTGTGTGTGTGTGTGTGTTCCTCTCCTGAATTTGGTTTCGGAGAGACTCTGTTTGTGTTTACCTGCACAAGATTGATTTCCTCTATCTGTGCATGCATGTTGTTGTCTTTTTCTATCCTTGTACATCCGTATCGTCAGCCTCTCTTTTATCTCTGCAACAGTGGGGATGGGTGATATGACCAAAACCTTCTGTCTCTGTGTATGGTATGCAATTTTATGTCACAGTAACGGCACATGTCACAATACAGTGATTGTTCTGTAAATTCATCTATGAAATGGTTTGAATAGCCATACTGTGTCAGATTTTCTAAATCCAAACCATGTCCACACGACAGAAGACGCACCCCTTTTAGTAAAAGGTTTATCTTGGCTTGGTTTGGATGCCTCCTGCTCTGCACAATGTTGCTCTCCCGATCCATGCTTTCTTGTTACTCTCTTCTTCTGCGGCAGTTGGCAAACCAACTTAGAGGTGCATTGCCACCACTGACTGTGGCTCTCAGGCCACATGAGAACATGTCGAGCTGTCCTGCTGCCCAAATCAATTTATAGTAGAGACACGAAGGGATGGCTCCTACGGTGGAAACAGTATTGCCAAATCTCTACGGGTGGACACTTTTCTACCGTTTCACAGTATATGTGGTCATATAGCCCAACCCTCACAGTCTTGTTCAAGTGTAACCAAGTACAAATTCCAAAAACCCATTTTGTTTTCCTTATCAATTAATCTGCTTATTATTTTTCCTCTGCCTCTGATTGGCTTGCCCTGATATTCTTACCCTAACCATAACCAATCATCTCTCCTAATGCCTGAACCTAACCAACCCAGCCAACAAAGGCAATGAGAGCTAGCCAGTCAGAAGCAGAGCAGGGCAAGTCATGCCATCCTAGGGAAAAAAAAAGCATCCCAGTCATAGGGGCTAGCTGAACTCAAAGCCCCTGAAACATGAGAGAGCCGGGGACAAGGGAGAAAACCACAGGTAGAGGTAGGAGGAGAGGAGCGGGAGAAAGATGGAGTAAGGAAAGAGGAGAGGAGAAAGAGAAGAAATCTATTACAATCAGCCCTTTGATAAACGTTTTCTCAGTGCCAACTGAGGACACACAGAGAGAGAGAGAGCAACTTGAGTTCTTTCTTTGCTTTTCTCTCTCTCTCTTTCTGTGGCTAATATGAGGAGATAATGGGCTATTGAGGCAGAAAAGGAAGGCTTAAAAACACCTTAGTCATGACTGGACCGCCACTCAGTGCCATTGATTAAATTACCCAGATGAAGGGGTATTTATCTACGCACAACTACAATCCATAAAACTGCACTTAGGAGTGCCCAGTTAAAGATGTCAAATCACTGTCTGCAGCTCTTTGTGGTTACGCGTGTGTGTTTCTCGTGTGAATGCTGCAGACATAGAAAATAGTGTTTAGTGTTATTTAATTTATTATGGCATTTCATTTCCTCTGGAAGAAGTTGGAACTGCAGCATAGTTTCGAGTTGTCAGACCTTTTCGCTTGAATTATTTTCACTTTAGCCGCCTGCTCTGGGAGAAAAGTAGACAGATGTCGTCCGGTGTGTTTGCTGGTTATAGTTTGACTGACTTTAAGAGACACAGAAGATGTTTATCGGTCAAATGCGAGGGGCTGAATGGGTAAACCACAGCAGAAATCACAGCTTTCCATCAAACACCATTTGAGTCAGCTTGCAACTGCACTGAAATGGTTGATACTGGTTGTGTATCCCAATCTGGTCCACATTGTTTGATGCATGTGTCTCTCAGGGAATGCCACAGGCTCAGTGAGCAAAGTCTGTAGAGAAGACCAGAAAGAGTGACCACTGGATCTGACGGCAGCCTGAGCGTGGTACTGGCCTTTTGTTGACTGGGTGTTTTGTTATGAAAAGCCTCCTGCCTGCTCTGTTGTGGTATGTGTGGGTGCATATGTGGGTGTGTGTGTGTATATGAGTGATTCCCATTGGTGGTGATGTGAAGGAAAATCATGAGGCCGGTGATGCAGGTGTCTTACTCTCTAGATGGATGTTCACCCGCTGCCTCTCTCCATCACCTTCCCACTGTCACCAAACTGTCCAGTCAGCAAAACATGATGGACCTGTGTGTGTGTGTGTGTGTGTGCGTGCGTGCGTGCGTGTGTGCATATGTGTGTGTACATATGTGCCTGTGTGTGTGTTTGTGTGTGAAAGAGAGAGACTATATGTTGATCTCAGTTATGTCTATGACTGTTTTTGTCTCCTGGCTCTGTGTGTGTCTGTGTGGGAGAGAGAGAGAATTTGTGTTGGCTGCAGCAGTATATGTATAAATGTGTGTGTGTATGTGGTCCAACCCATCTTTGTTTGTGCATGTGTATTTCATGTTTTCATCTAGATGTCAGAAAAAGTGCAGCCAGCAGCAAACGCTGCGGCTGGTGGCAGTATGACAAAATTAAAGATGTGGCACAGAGGAGGGAAGAAGAAGAAGAGGCGAGGAGGGATGTAACTGTAGAGGGGATAGGAGGGAAGGATAAGGATGGGTGAGTGGGGAGGGTTGTAACGATGGATCTTTTGGAGAAGAGTAAAGGAGTGGCTAGGAGGACCATCGGTGGGATGTATTGATTGTAGCTGCATCCTGAGTGTCTGTAATGAGATCTAGTGGCTGTGGCTTTCTGGCGGAGCGGATTTGTCACCTGGGGCTAGATACCATGGCTGGGCAGGACAGGGGGAGAAGGGAAACGGGAAGAGGCAGGTCAAGAGGAGAAGAGGAGGAGACAAGAGAGGGGAATAAGTCAGGGAGAGGAGAGTGCAGAGCTTAAAGGGCCAGAGAGAGTGTGGCTTTTACGATGAAAAGACAAGACACAAATGATGACTAGAGGGGAATCTAAGAAAATGCCTGTTGGGAGCACGCAGCTAATTACTGCAGACAGTCTATGTCTGGACTCATCTCCATGGTAACAAGATGGGCCAGCAAGGCTGGCCAGCACACAGGAAGACACAGACAAGGAAATCAATGAACAGACAGACAAAGGAAGGAGCAAAACCATGCTCATTAAGCCAGATTCACCCTTTCATTTTGTTTGTCCACATGTCTGTGTGTTGCCTGTTGACCCCACATTGACACTATTCATTGCTGGAGCACAGAGCTAACCTTACACATAAAAGAAGTTTTTCTGCTCTTGTACAGACAGATTTGACTGAACAGGGCAGCAGCAGGCAAGAGATCAGAGAAGGTTGCTTGTGATCCAAATGTTGAATGCTAAAGTCAGTAAGTTTTGCTTCCCGAAGTGAAAAAAATATTTTGGCTTGTTGTGGCATTGGTTTATTTTTAAGTGTATCATGACAAAGTGATGAAGTCTTGTCATTTTAATGACTGTTGACAGTGATAAAGAATATTTCATTTTAGATCGTGTATATTTTAAAGCCTTGTTGAATAGGGTTGACAGAGCACTGTTTATGTAAGTGAACAACTAGACATGTTGAGGCAGGTTGGTAGATATGTGGAAGGGGTGTGATGGTGTGCATATGTGTGGCAGAGAAAAAAGTCTCATGTGTGATATATGTTTATGAGTTATAATGTAATTTGTGGCATGCAAAACCTGTAAGAAACAAAAAAAAAGCCAATTCCAACCATCAGAAACCCAATTTAGTCATTTAGTCAATAGGACACACACACAGATATGACACACATTAAAAATTGGAGCCTTTTCCCTCCCTGGACATCACTTAATTTTTAAAGAAGAATTTATACTTAACACTGGAGGTTCTTGTGAAATTGATGCTTCAACTACATCCATCCTGAACCAAGCAACATACTGTTTCAAGATACAGCATACACTGTTCGACATCAACGGTCTGCGTGTGACTGTGTTTGGCCACCTGCAATATACGATGTGGTCGATAAAGCCATTGTGGCCCACTGACGTGAAACAGAGCAATAAACATCTTGGCATTGTAAACCACCCAGTCTCATTACTGAGTGATGAGTGTATTGAGATGAGTCCCCGCACAAAGCTGGTCTGCATAAGACCTTGTGGACATGCATAAATGTCTTGTCCAAACATTTACCGTCTTGGATTCAAGCTTCAGCGTGTGAGTCACACACACTCTGTAAAGAGCCACCACAGAGTGTCATGGTCGTCATTGTCTTGGTGACAGCTCCGCAGGATTATATAAATAGAGCTGGTAGAATAGGAGGAAATGTGGTTATGCTGTTATTCCGGACTGTTATCTCTTATTGTTATTGATACACAGAGCCACTTCTGAGGAAAGAGTGATGGCCAGCAATTCCCATGAACTTTTATGTCTGTCATCACATGGCACGATCTGGTTCCAAGGAATCCCAGGCTGAATTGTCGCGTTTACGTTGCCATTGGGATGTTCTCGAGCCTGACTGGATGTTTGAAACCGATCACAGCAAAAGGCCACCAAAAGGCCATCTAACAGCCGATACACATGTGGATATGCATCCATGCACAGTGTAAACAAGATTTAATCAAATTTGGTCATTTTTAACTTACTGCATGTACCTTCAGGGCTCACGTGTTTGCACCAAAGGTGACATCTAGAATCTTTTGGCTTAATGATATTTGTCAACTTCCCTTTCTCATCAGATCATCTGCCCCTTGCCCCCACAGCTTTGTAACCACAGCGAAGTATCTTGATATATTTGCAAGTATGCATGAGTAAACGCATAGAGACCTCTCAGGTTCCTGTGTTTGACAAGTTGCTTACATAATGGCAGCTTTTTATCTGTGTGTCAATAACCTAGAGAGGGAGTGGCTGTTGCAGAGGCAAAGGAGGAGCATTACTGTTTACTTATCCTTTCATCCTTTAGTACAGGTTGGAAAAAAAAGTTGCACACAAATCTTTATTGACTGTTACTTGTACTGCAATAAAAGTCTAGTCTAATAACTCACAAAAATAAATCATAAAATCATAGTCATTCTTTCCAAATGCTGCCAGCTAGCACCATATTATACTGTCAAAAATGTTCCCATCCATTAAAAAAAGTAAAAGATATGACATTAAATATGTATGTAAAATAGCAGGAGATGAAACGATAAAACTAAATAAGACTGTGAACTACAGATTTACCACTGAGGCTAACAGTTCTTGCTGTGGCACAATAAAAAGGATTCATCTCACTACTTGCTATTTATTTTACTTGATATTAATACACCAAAGCACATTCTACTCTATTTCGCCCCCTATTATTCCAACTCTTCATAGTCCCTCAGCTGCCCCGTGATACAAAGTTAAGCCTGCAATGCAGTTTAGCTCCCAGCCATTTGTCAAGCAGTGCTGTCCAGCTCCCAGCTATATGTGAAGCAGTACAGTCCAACTTTTCAAGCAATGAAACCTGCAGTTCTGGCTCTGGCCACTGAAGTTGGGAAGGGGCTTTAAATACAGATAGTTAATGATAGAACATATCTTTAAACCTCCTGTGAGAATTATTTGCTTGATTAAAGTCAACCTTTTGCAAATATGTGTAGAAAATTGGTTACTCCTTTCCATCTCTCATCACCTTTTACCTCACTCTTCTGCCCCCAGCCCGACTCCTCTGTTACTCTCCTTTTGGCCATCACAGTGAACACAAACAGACCTTTGCCTTACTTTAGTGTGTGTTTGTATTTGTCTATGTGTGTGCTTACGTGCATGTATGTTGACACTTCTGATGACAGTATCAATCTCTCCCTCCTAGCAAACAGTGTGTTTTTGTTTACACCCCCCCCATTTACTGTCTCAGGGCGAATGTCTTACATCAGATCACTCGAAGCATTTATAGCAAAGCTTTTGAAGCTTAGGACTCCCACCGTGGCCAAATATAGTAAACGTGAATCCAGCGACTGTGTGTGTGAGTGAGTGAGTGAGTGAGTGAGTGAGTGAGTGAGTGAGTGAGTGAGTGAGTGAGTGAGAGAGAGAGAGAGAGAGAGAGAGAG
>JBBMOE010000022.1:5505202-5543769 GCA_037975065.1 Chaetodon trifasciatus
GAGAGAGAGAGAGAGAGAGAGAGAGAGAGAGAGAGAGAGAGAGAGAGAGAGAGATGTGTGCGTGCATGTGTTCTCCTGAGTAAATGGCTCTGGGGTAAAAACGTGTTTGTTATTGTTCCCAGCACTTCGCCTGTAGACAACACTGCCAATTAAAGGGGAGGTTTTATGTGTTAAGAGCAGGAAGTGTTGCCGTGTGTGGCTGCACGCCATTGGCTGCCCAGCTTCTCCCATGTTCCTTCCCTGGGGACTGAGCAGCCAGGGCTCTTTACTGCTGTGGCCAAATGAAAGGTAAACATAACACACCTTTGATCAGGCTTTGCATTTAAAACCCTTACTGGAACTCTGTGTGTGTGTATGTGTATGTGTGTGTGTGTATGTAGGGAAGCGGCTAGCAAATTACTGAATGACACAGTGAGGTTTACGTCTGTGTGTTCAGCTTAATGAGAGATAAGCTCTCCAGGATGCAACTGCCTGCTCCTCCTCCTCCTCCTCCTCCTCTTGTTGTTGAAGCATGAGTGAAATCATCCCTCCATCCATGCCTCCGTCCCTCCACCCCCCCACCCCCCATCCAGCCAGCATGAAAACAAAACAAGGCGTTGTATGAATGAAAGTGGGAGGGGCCGAATGGCCTAGAAAGGCAGGCAGATAGAGAGATAGATAGTGGTGCAGGGCAGGGTGAGGCTGTGTCGAATAGGAGGGGAATAGGCAATGGGACAGCAGAGGAGGAGGGGATGAATGAATGAGTGAACTGACTGGAGCATGTTTGGCATAGCAGCTAGCTTGTGCAGCCCCGTGCTAGCGTGAGCAGAATGTGGAATAATTCTGCTGCAGTAGTGGTGTTATGCTACTCCCTGCTGAGACCACTGTACTGGGATCAGGAGAGGAAAAGGGTAAATATACCTTAGATCAATACTGAAAATAACAGAAAGATAAAGTAAAAAGCCAGGGTAGTGCATTGAGTTCCACCAATCTCTGTTGGCCCATCTCCAGTCTTAAGCTCTTCCTAATTCACCCAAAGCAGCAGCAGTAAATTTGTCTTCCCTGGCATGCCGGCTACTTGGCTGCGTCTGCCCCCTGTCTGCCCCAGCAAGGCCAGGGTTAACCCTGGGCGTCTCTCTTCCCCGACATGGAAGAGGCCATTGAATGGCTGCCTCCCCCAGTCAGCAAACACATTGGCTGAAGCTGAGGGTGGATCTGAGGCTGGAGCGACACTCTGGCATGGATCTGAGGCTGGAGCTGGATCTGCGAGCTGTCTCAGCCCTCCCTACTCTGTTATGTGATGCCGTGGTCACAGCATGTACACACACAGCAGACAGACAAGAGGGGGGAGGGCTGGAGAAGAGCTATGCATTTTTCTCTCTGGGTCAGAGACGACAGTGTGCTTTGGTGCGTTTACTGGCTCATAGTAAAGAAAATGTAATGAAGTGACCCCTGCGTGAACTACCCCAGAAGGTCGGAGATTATGTTTTTTCTACATTACTCATTCTCCATCTCCACAGTTTTTCACCCACTGTCCCTTTCATCGTCGTTCATTCCTTTAACCTTATTATTCCACCCCTCCTGTCCCCCTGCCACAACCCCGTCTGTCCTCTGCTTTTACTCAGGCAGCACAATGGGCAGCCCTCTCGTGCAGGGGGGGTCCTAGCTGTATCCTTGGCAGTGAGAGCTCATGTGATGTCCTCACAGAGGTGGCATCCCACGGAGGCTGGCATACAGTGCCCCCAGTGCACTTTTAAGCTAACAGTGGATTGCACCACTCTAAACATTCTTTCTTGCAATTTTATAGCTGCTGGGGAACCATGACAGCAGTCCATCTTTGTGATTTTAACTTTGTTTTTAATAAAGATAACTGGAATATCCTGGGAGTTCATCAAAATACTCTCTAATGCAGAATCTCCTTTTCTTGATGTTGTATTTTCACCCAAAACAGGTTCATATAATCTTATGAAATGTTTGTAGCTTGTTATTTGACCCAGATCTGCTTCTTGCCCCGTGCTCTCTTGGTTCAGTTAGCACACGATATCAAAGCTGACAGTATAGTGAGAAACATGGTGAGAGATGGTGATTAACACGCAGGGTTATGGACAGAAAACCCAGTCGGAGGTCAGTTGTGGCCTAGATATTCTTCTGTTTTCTCAAGGTAATTCTAAAGTAAATGAAAGGATCAGATGTTTGAAACATTGTTTTTGACCGTGTTCAAAAATGGCACTGCACTAGAATTTCATTTAAGACATCTGGCTGATGTTGTTTATCTGCCTGGATGGATGCTAGAATATGATAATAGAATTTATAGCTAAGGTGATTCTTTAACCTGTTTGCACCCAGTCAGTGTTTGCAGCTTGTAAAACGTTCAGTGCCTGGTATGAGGTGAGACCTAATGAGTCTCTACTGGCCCTCAGACAAGGTAGTAACAGTTAGTTTATTAGATCATTACAGGGAACAGGTCAAACCTGACTGATAATCCAATCATAATCGACACTCAGGCTCTATCCCCAAATGCTGTTTGCCAATAGGTCAAATGAAACTTGACATGAGCCAATGACATATAATGTTCAGCCTATTAGCAATTAAGGTTGTTTCCATGGTGCTGCAGACCGCCGCTGTCGGCCATCAGGCATAAATTGTGGACACTCACTCCCTGGATGCTAGGTGGGCAATCAGTGGTTGTCCAATTGCATGTTTGCATGCAAATTACAGCTGGAGCTTGTCTGATTGTGTTCTTGAATGCTAATTAGTGTTTGTCTAATTGTGTGCTTTTGTGCAAATTAAGTTGACATGTTCAGCCAACCTCTTTGGTCAGCAGTGATATTTTAGGATGACATAACCACAAAGTGGAGGTCATGAAACTGTAACCGGTGTTCAACTTGATACAGCTTTGCTTTACCAGTACAGCATGTTTGACTGGATAGCTTCATGCTCTGTTAACCTTCAGGGGCTCAGACAAGTGTGTATATTAATGGCAGGGACATGATTTAGGATCTTTGGTAGGAATCAAAGCCAGTGATGTAAATACTGGAGTCAGCACCATCTAAAATCATGGATGTGTCTGTGCTTTATTTTTTTTAAATTTGATCTTTTTGTGAGGGTCAAAGGTTTCAGTTTTCAGCAGGTTTGTATTCTTTCTGATGGCAGTACATCGTTCCCATTTTCTCTTTTTGTGACCACAGCAACCGCTCATTAAAAAGGCAACAAAGAACCACAAGGCCTAGCTGAGAACACCTGTTTATAGTTCATGCAGCCATGTTCATGTGTGTGTACTTACACACCAAACATGCATGTGGTTCCCTTTCTGCGCTCAGATCAGAGCAAACCACCACTTGGTGGCCATTTTGACCGCAGGGTTTTGCTCTCTCCGCCCCTTCTTGTTTTAATGTTTTGTGAGCCTTTAAATGCTAGATAGAGGGACTCAGACAGAGAAATATCCCTGCCTACATGCAGCCCTGCGCTGTTTATATTTGGTGGGGTTTTTTTTTTTTGTTTTACTTTGCTTCTGCGGGGTGTTTGTGTGTTTTTGTGAACTTTGGATAAGTCCCTTTGCTCTCCCACTCATCTCCAAATCCCATTTAAAAAGCAGTGGTCATAAACACAGTCTTAATGGTGGTTATAGTGGGGGCAAAAAGAAAACATGACAGAGTCCATGTGTATCAAACCTGATATTAACCCCTTCTTTCCCTTTTCTTCTCTGCCTTTCTGCAGTGTGCTTGGACAACTGTAAGCATGGTGCGTGTAGCCGTCAGGGCCAGTGCTGCCATGACCAGTGCCTGGGCGGCTGTTCTGAGCCAGGTAATGCAAGTAGCTGTGTGGCCTGCAGGAACCTTCAGCATGGGAGTACCTGTGTGGAGAAGTGTCCTCCTGGATACTACATCTTCAGGGGCTGGCGCTGCGTCAGCTTCTCCTTCTGCCAGGTTGGTAATAACTGGAATTCTTAAGGTTAATGCATATAATATTAAGCACAAATGTATAAACTTTCATGCACTGGTGTGAACAAAATGTGTTTCATATGTGTTTTTCTTGTTTTTAAACGCAGGAACTCCACAACCAGTGTAAGCAGACTAAGAAGATGAACCAGGACAGGGAGTCGGGCTGCTACGAATATGTCATTCATAACGGTGCCTGTATTCCAGAGTGTCCTTCTGGGTACACCATTATCAACTCCACTACGTACGTCTGACACTCTCACACACCCACACCTTTAATGCCACCATAAACACTGCTGTGTTATTGATGGTGGCCATCATTACATGATTGGAGAAGTGACCGTTACCCACAACAAAACATCCCTCTGTGACCTTAGCAGTCCAGGTGGATTGTGATCACTGAACACACTCAATAACATTTCCACACAAGAGATGATGATATTTGGAAGTTGATCAAACAAAAAGGTAAGAGTCTTTTCTCCACTATGGAAAGTCTCCTCTCATCTGTGGAGAAGCAGCTGGACTGCTCAGGACAAATGATGTAGAGACACTGTAAAAGGCAAAACATCACCTGCTTCTTTGTTTGCCTTGTTGTCCAACGTAAGCAGGGATATATATTGATAAAAGGTTGGTTATATTTTCTGTTAATCTTGACTGTTAAGTTTTCAGAAAAGTAAATATGTAAATATGCAAAACAGAACAGATCTAGATGACGGCATCAGAGAGCGAGAGAATCGTCTCTTAAGACATATACATATAACTCAAATAGTACTCTCATTTCAGCTTTAGCTGTATGCAAACAAATGTTGATAACTCTGTCACTTAATATTGGTATGCTAACTTACTCAGTAGCATCAAACACAAAGTTGCCATACAGACATGAGACTACATAATTTCATATGCAAATAAGTCCTCTCATCTCATTTGCCGTAAATGAGTCCCTGGTGTTTTCACAGCCTCTGTCACATTCTGTTCCCAGTGATTACACAGCTGCATCGAGTCAAAGCCTCACCAAACTGACATAAAGGAACAAATAATCGTCCACAGCAGTTTCAACATTTTCACGTGGAGATTAACTGCATAAATGTTACTTAAGATGGAGTTGGTGTTGCAAACAAAAATCACTTTTTATCAGCGTGGAGCAACGTTTCTTATGATGCTAAAGGGTTGGTTATTTTGGAAACGGTGTACAAAGGTGCACTGGAGTGAAATAATGGATCTTAATGCACCCTTTATATCCACTTATTTTCCTATTGAAAGGATTATTATTATTAGGAGGCTCAATTTAACAATCCGGGACCTGTTTGCTTAGTCTGGTTGATTGGTTCACATGAGATTATTTCATGTGAAATAATTGAAAATTAGAACTGTCGATTGATAGGATTTGGTGGCTGTCTTTAAACCTAATTAGGGTAACAAACATGTGCACTGACTTGGAGGCTGACATTTATGGCTGGATGAAGAATGGTATTTAAGATAAGTATGTCACACAGGTGAAAGATCAAAGGTCCACATCCCTGCAAAAGACATTTATCCTCAAAAATACTGAACCTGTTATCTTATTGCAATTTGCCCCCGATAAAAGTGTCAGCAGGTACCTAGAATGTAAAAGCAACCTCAGAAAACTGTGTGGACCTCACCTGGTCCTGTTTAGCACACAGCTTTGTCTGCATGTGAGACAAGCAAGGGCACGACCTTATTCAGCATTCTTACTTGTAGTGAACGGGGTCAGAAGAACATCACCGGCTTCCTCATTTAGCATCAGTAGCTGTTGCTAAAGGAGGAGGACACGTATTTGTTTTGAGGCCAAGTATGTGTTTTGAAACCATTGCTGTTTGCATGCTTTCAAAACACATACATGGGTTTAGGCAATGAGGATAAAACATTTTCCAGTAGAAACATGATGGATGTAATGGTCCTGTCGTCTGTTTGTGGCTAGGCAGAGGGAGCTGCCAGTTCATTTAAAAACACTATCAAATGCCAAGTCACACACCATGAAGTAGTCATGTTCTGTATTTAAGCTATGACAGAAGGTTTTACGGAGACCACTTTTGTTGGTGTAAAGACATAAAAACATTAATGGGGTGCGGAAGAAGGAAGGAAGATGGGCAGTGAGTGAAAAGGAAACACAGAGAGGTGTATTTCTCTGAGTTTGTTCTGCAGATTTTGTGCCGGAGACGTCTGCATCGCTTGAAGCCACAGGTGGCTGGATGATTAATGGTGTTTGTGTGTTTCTGGTATACCTGTGTACCAGCGTATGCGTGTATATATGTGTATGTGTGTGCGCGTACATCCATTTGAGTGCTTGTGTGTGCAGAACGTGTTTATGACTACATTAGCCCGTTCCCAGTACAGTGTTTGGTCGGGTTACTTTTTCCAGGTGCAGGCTGGGAGAAATGTCCACTATGTCCAGATAGAAAGACATGTTTATGTATATATAGATATGTTTATTAGGTAAACAGAGCTTTAGCATACACAGTAGAAATGGTAAGGACATTTCAACCCTACATGACTTTCTCCCAATGCATCTTGTGTGTGTTTATATCTGTGTGTGTGTGTGTGCATGTGTATGTGTGTGTTTAAGAGAGAGATTGACTTTCCCTTGCATGCTGCCAGCCTGCAGGGATTATCAGGTGCTTAGACAGAAAAGAACATTGCTTTAAGTCTCAGTCATGCACCCTGAGGCATACTGCAGAAAGGCATCCTTCGCATGAGTGTCTGTGTGTTTACGTGTGCACTTGCATATAGGTGTATGTGCGCATTTTGTGAAAAAGACTTTTTCATTGGGATTCTGTTGCAACATCAGGGCCTCTGTGCGTTTGTTTTGCTTCTATGGTTTGGTTCTAGCAAGAACAAGCGTCATCACAGTGGCTTAGCCTGGCAGAAGCTACACCCAGACAGGCACGCACACACGCCCAGACAGTCAGGCAGACGACACACATTGTGCATTTGCGTACACACACACACACACACACACCACTGAGGACTGACAAGGACTATGGATGTTCCAGAGTAGGGGAAAAGAAGATCCAAAAGTTTGCATCATGGTTTTACTGTGACGCCAATAAACTGTTGGTTAGTAAAATTCGATCTCCCTGCGGCGTCCTTGAATAGTATTATGCAAATTCTCAGTCTCAGTATTTAGTATGTAAGGTTATTAGTGCTTGTACGACAACAAAACAGCAGCACAATAAGATCAAAACTGTCTCCTAATTCTGACACAGAAACACTTTTTGAAGCAATTCATGATGAAACATGTTTTTGCATATACATCCCCAGTTCCAGAAAGATTGGGCCGCTGTGTAAAATGTAAAAAAATACAAAAAGCAGTCCAAAAAGCGACATGTTTACCTGTGGAGTGTTCCAAACAGGTGTTTTTGGAGCATTCGACAACTTTCCCAGTCTAATGTTGCTCGTGCCTCATCTTGTTCAAAACATGTTGCTGCATCAAAGAATAAGCAGATATTTACAAAAATCAATGCATCCTTCATGTCAGTATTTCTCTGTGTCTTCTTCTGTGTCTACAGACAGGTAGCTGTACTCTCTTGACGTTTAGCCATCACTAACATTCACTGAAAAGAGTTTGCTCATCTTTCCTGGACGCTGTAACAGCACAGTAGTACAGCAGTGTGTGTTTGTGAGTGAGTGCACTTGGTTTGGTTCCGCCAGGCCTGGGCCCGAAACCAAACCCGAGCATCAGCTGCGGCCTCTCTTCTCGATGGCTCTAGCAGACCCTGGAGCCGGAGTCACAGAGTTCAGCCGGACAGATAAACACTGTCCCTTTAAGAGCTGCCATTGGACCCAGCCTGTCTGCCTGTGTGTCTGTGTTTTTCAGTACAACGACCCAAAACATTCTCTCTTTCTACACTGCAACTAGAGCATTACTTTTGAGGAGATGAATATACGATTTTCCATGTGGGAGAAGGAGCGAGAGACACACAAAATATCCTTGAGCTGTTCTTCTCACTGTTATTTTGCAGAGATCATTACAGTGTGTTTCCACTCACTCACAAGTCATGAAGGGGAAACAATGATTTGGCCTCTGATTGATGTAAATTATTAAGAGCTTGATAAGATGGAAACTAGGAGAAGCCAGGTGTGTAATGGGTCATTTGGCTCTCTCAGGGTGAGTAGGAAAAGCCAGACATGGACAAAACAGCACCCCTGGGACTCAGTGTTTCATGTCACTATGGTGAATGGCGTCTATAGCACGGCCTGGCTGCCTGGGGGAAAAGAAGGGGCATGATTTGGGTAAGACTGTGTGTGTGTGTGTGTGTGTGTGTGTGTGCGTGTGCGTGTGTGTGTGTGTGTGTGTGTGTGTGTGTGTGTGTGTGTGCGTGTGTGTGCGCTTCCTGGAGAGGGGGATTATAATAAGAGTTGCATAAACATAGAATTAAATCAGGCTGAGCTTACAAATGGCAGTTCATGCAGAGCTTGCATGGTCCCTGCAGTGAACAACAGCATCCTTTGTTAGCTGTTCCCCGGGCACAGGGGCTGCTTTAAAAAGGTGCCTGTTAAGGCTGCTGTTTGATGTCATTGTCTCCTCTACTTCAAGTTTTGAAACCATGATTGGACAGCTTCAAAATCCATCCTAGTGAGCCTGTGTCATTCTCTGGCCTCCTCTGATTTGTGGATTTTAATTTTTATTTTTTTTTCAAGAAAACTACATTTTTTGCCTTTTTTGCATGGCCACCCCAACCTATAAGTCAGTGGTGTTAGGAGCAATAAGTTGAAGGTGAGGTAGCTGACCAATCAAAAAGAGAAAAAGAAAAAAACTAAACCTTTACCTTTGTGGTTAGCGATGTCAAGACTGGAAGTGGAATTAAAGAGTGGGATTATGTTCTTTTGAGAGTGCTTTAAAAAAAAAAAAAGGTCCTCACTTGTGAATGAAGCGTCGGGTCCCCTTTCTCTGTGTGCCATGTACCCGGTCGCTCACTACACAAGGCCTGCCTTTTGTGAATGAATTTCCTGAAAGGCAGCACTATCAAGGCATCGCTGCTCAGTGTACGTGTGTATATGTGATTACGTGCCTGAGCACATGTTTGCAGGGAGAGGACGCCTCTCGTAGAGCTGACGGAGAAGGAGAAACAGAGGAATGTCTGTTGGCAACTGCAGCTGGTGTTTCAGTCGTGTTGTGTTGTTTTTGTTGTCTGTGATTAAGCTCTGTGCATGCATTGTTGCGTGTGTGTGTGTGTGTGTGTGTGTGTGTGTGTGTGTGTGTGTGTGCTGTACGTGCGACAGAAGTAATTGAAGCAAAGGATGAGACGGCTCCCTCCTCTATCCCCCAGTGCTAATAAAAATGAAGGAGGCTCAGATGTGGATGAAGGATTGCCTAATCTAATTCCACTCCTAAAAGCCTATGGATTCATTGTAGGATGTTTCAGATTAATTGACAGAATAATACAAATTCACCTCTGATTATATCAGCTCATTCATTTACTTGTTGGTTTGACTGTTTCTCATTTGAGCTGATCAGTTTGAGAAAATGTACATTCACTATTGTTGATGTTTAAGCAGTTTTGCCACTCTAAATTTAGTTGTTTTAACATACATTTCCTACATCCTGCTACTACTTCGGTTATTAGAAAATATTAATTGGATATTTAGTTAAGTTAAACAAAGGGTGTGCTTTTAATAAGAAGATTTATTACATTTGCTTTATGTAGAAGGTACATAACAGAACAAAGCAAGAGGCAAAAACAAGAATGAGCACAAGCTCAAATATGGAGCCTGCATATAAAAATCAGCATCGAGTCTGGAGGCTTGAAGAAACGTATATCAGTTGAACTCCACTGAACAGATTCAGCCTTGTTGTTTGAAAATGCCATGTCATCCCCGTCCCAACCCACGCCACGCCAGTATGTCACTGAGCATTCCTGCCTCATACCATTCAATCCTGCTTCATTCCACTTCTGATATCTGCACACAGAGACATTCATGGCATTTTTTCTTCTCCTGCCTGCCAAAACAAAAAAAGAGTTTGTTGTTTGCCTCCACATAAGGCATATACTAAGGCCACATACTAAGCGCAGTAATCCCATTTTGATTAAATACACATAATGTCTTTGCTCGTCTGTATTGATCTGCATCAATAAGGTTTTCTGCACAGCATATCAGCACTGCATTAAACTGCATTAAATGACACATTGACACACAAATTCTGTTTTTTGCAAGACACACACCCCAGCACCTCATCCATTGAGGTGTTTATGTTGCGTTCATGGTTCTAATCTGTGTGTGTGTCCCTTCTCTGTGTAGGCTGACCTGTTCGCCATGTGCAGGCCTGTGTCCAAAACTGTGTATGGGAAATAAGACGATTGACTCTGTAACTTCAGCCCAGGCTCTGAGAGGCTGCACTGTTCTCAATGGCAACCTAATCATCAAGATTCGAGGAGGGAGTGAGTACTATTACACCTCACCTCCTGCTGGGCCTCCTGTAGAGGCTCTGGTTCTCGCACTATGTCTGCCTCCTTCTCCCTCCATTGCTCAGGTTTCTCAGTCTGTGTTTCTTTCTTTACAAGGACTTCTCACGCAACAGCTTGTCTCTCCTCTTGTACATTCAAATGTGTGTTTGTCTGACCATATGTGCTGTTTTCTGCCATCCCCTAGAGGCTATCCGTATAACCAAATGTCTATTTTCTTGCAGATAACATTGCAGCTGAGTTGGAGGCCAGTTTGGGCCAGATTGAGGAGATCACAGGCTACCTGACAGTTCGTAGAGCTTACGCCCTGGTGTCCCTCTCCTTCCTCCGTAAACTACGCGTCATTAAGGGGCAGCATCTTGAGGGAGAGTAAGTCTTCTCTCCACGTATATAAATTTCAATAAACTGTGCATCCTACATTGTGTTTCATTTCTTTATCCGTCTTCCCTCTATTGCTCAGTGTCCACGCCTTCTATGCGCTGGACAACCAGAACCTGCGTGAGCTGTGGGATTGGTCCAAGCACAACCTGACCATCCTGCGTGGTCGTACATTCTTCCACTACAACTCCAAACTTTGCATGTCTGAAATCAGAAAGATGGAGGAGGTAACAGGAACCAAGGAGCGCAACCAAAAGAATGACATCGCTGTACGCACCAACGGGGACCAAGCCTCCTGTAAGAGAACCACAATTACATTTGATGTAAAATGCTCTACATTGTTTTAAATCCGCTCGAGATTTTTTGTGCTAGCTGTCCAGTAATTACAGTAATTAGTATTTTTTCAATCTAATAGAAAAAGATTGTCCTCTTACTTTTTGTTTTGTTTTTATCTACCTTGTTATTTCTTCTTCTTCTTTTTAGCTCTTGAGGCATGGGAGTACATCAGATTATTTATTTGCTTAATGTATAATCATGTTCTATTCTGTGTGGTAACACTGGAGCACACTGAAAATGCACAATGTCGTCACTAAAGAAAATGCAGAGTGGCTTGAGCAAATAATAGCAGCCCGGTGGTGAATGAAATAAAATACTGTGTCTATACAGACAGCAAGCCTACCCAGCAGGAAAAGTATTCACAATACTGCGGGACTATATACAATACCTCAAGCCAATAGAAAAATGGAAAAGAATGGGTTTGCTGCAGCTTTATACTTGTATTATTAATGCAGAACATGGGCTACGTGGGCTTGGTTTTGCTGCTTTTATTGTAGGCTTCCTTTAAGCTAAACACACATTTGTGCAGCTACTTTTTTTTTTAATTGTAAATGAAAATATCAGAGTGGACTTCAGAGCCTCAACAGTTTGATTTGATTTGTTTGGACCTTTTTTTTTTTTTTAGCTCATTGGCTAATCTTCCAAGAGCCCGCATTACACAGACACTAATAAAGGACTCCTATCAGATCATGGAGGAACAAAACTCCTCAGGACATCCTTATTCTATATGATGTGCTCTGTGTGGTGTGTGTTTGTTTCAATAGGGGGTTTGATGTTCTGCTGTCCATTTGCTCTTGAACCAAAGGCATGTGCTGAGCATTGTCTGCTTTATCCCATAGGTGAGACCAAGCTGCTGAAATTCACCGTGATCAAGACCACATCAAATATGATCATGTTAAAGTGGGAGCCCTTCTGGCCCTTAGACTTTAGAGACCTGCTGGGATTTATGGTTCTCTACAAAGAGGCGTAAGTATCTGACAAAAATCATGTGTTTTTTCTATACGAGTATAAGAGTTTATAACAAAATAAAACGATAAACAACTGGTTGGTGCATATCTTATCATCATATGCAGGTGACACACAGCTGTCCTCTGTTATGTTGAGCTATTTCATACTCAGCTTTGAAAGTCATGTCAGTAACTTAACCAGGATGGCTTTTAATCCTTTGGAAAACATGTCACAAGTTAGAGGATTTATATTTCAAGTTGACTCTGACAGGCTGGTTCATGCATTCATCTCAACCAGGGTTGATTACTTTAATGCTCTCTTTGCTGCATTACCAAAACAAACAGTAGGAAGGCTCCAGAAAGCTCCAGAACGCAACAGGCAGAGTCCCCACACAAAAACCAACACGTTACTCCAGTAGTTAAATCACTTCTTTGGCTCTCACCCTCAAAATTCTGCGTATACTCTTTAAAGCACTTCATTTCTTTGGTGCCCTAGTGTATTTTATATATCATAATCTCATGCCACGAGCCACTTAATTTGCATCTGTTGATCTGTTTCTTTCTTTCCATCTGCTCCAGGCCATACAAAAATGTGACAGAGTTTGATGGACAGGACGCGTGTGGCTCTAACAGCTGGGTGATTGCTGATGTTGAACCTCCATCCCGTTCCACGGAAAGCAAGAAGGCAGAGAACCCGGGCCACCTGATCCGACCGTTGAAACCCTGGACCCAGTACGCCATTATGATCAAAACTCAACTGTCTGCATCTGACGAGCACCAGGTTCATGGAGCTAAGAGCGAGATTATCTACGTCCGCACCAGTGCCTCCAGTGAGTTACACTACTTGAAAAAACCCACACACATTAGGAAAATATGTTTTTAGAGAATTTGTTGGTTTTGGATGTGGAATATTTCATGGAGACTGGACTTTTGACTCTCTCGCCTTAAAGGTAGTCTGTGGAGTTTTCATGTAAACAAACAGTAATGTTTCCATTCAGTCTTTCTGGCTGTTTAAGTCATTTAAGCTGCCAAGGTCATACAATACCAAAGCAGTCCTGACAATTGTCTCACTGTCTTCCTCCATCACCCTCAGAGCCCTCTGTGCCTCTGGACCCCATCTCCTCCTCCAACTCCTCCTCTCAGATCATCCTAAAGTGGAAGCCTCCTACCAGTCCTAATGGCAACATCACCCACTACCGGGTCATCTGTCGTAAGCAGCCCGAGGACAGCGACCTCTACAAGTTTGATTACTGCCTACAAGGTTAGTATCCTCAGATTGCAACATTGGAGTCTACCCACATGACTGTTCACAAACAAATCAGTTGCCCTCACACCTGTTTCTCCGGCACAGGAATGAAGCTGCCGTCTCGTACCCCGACCCACCTGGACAGCGAGGATGAGCAGAAGTGGAACCACACGGATGAGCCCACGTCAGGGGGAAGGTGCTGCGCCTGCCCAAAGACAGACAGTGAGCTGAAGAAGGAGCAGGAGGAGATAGAGTACCGCAAGACCTTCGAGAACTACCTCCACAATGAAGTCTTTGCGAGCAGGTACACGTCCCAGATCGTGATTAAATGATCATAACATCTGGACACCGATATGCTGATACTTACTTACTTTAGTATACTTTAAGCTTCTCTCTTGTCACAGTGGCCACAGTAAAGTCAGTTTGGTCTCAACCTCTCTTGAATTTTATGCTTGTGATAAAAGCTTGGGCACTTTAAGATGTCAGTACATTTAGTGTTACACCAAGCGTAGCACCGAGAGGAGCTTCTTGCTTCGTTAGCTGCTGTTTGTGGCACTGCAGCAGCAACACTGGAGCCCCTTTATCATTCCTCCTTTGTCCAAGCCACCATGATGTCGGTCTCACAACGGCTCCGTGCCAACCCGTCTCGTTCATCCGCGTGTGTGTGTGTGTATGTGTGTCATTTATGTAGACCCTTGTTTTTGTACGGGGCACTAATGTGGGGGGCTTAGGGTGGGAGGTGCCGATTGTCTGGGCCTCGGTGCCCCTACCCTCTCCCCTGACACACACAAACACCCACAGTCTCTCCCTCAGCTTCCCTAGGGGAGTGATTACTGTGCCCATTATCATTCATGCCAGTCAGGGGTGCAGTCATGCAGACTGCCATTTGGACACACACAAACACACACACACCTCAGCTGCATTTTGAACCCATGCTGTTGGCCAAGGTCAGCTCCACACACCGAAGTGCACCAAGAACTCCTCATGCTCTCTTTTTCCATCACGCAAAGGGCCGCAGGAAGCTTTGTACTTTTCTCCTTCCTTAACCTCAGGTTTCTGATGTTGGTTCAACATTAACTGAGTCTTACACTTCCTGTAGCAGAGGGAGCCTTCACTGCAGCAGCTTAGGACAAAGTGCGTCACTGAAGGAACTTAATGGTGTTAATTTGGGGAGGAGGGAATAGTTTTCTAATTCATAGACAGTGATTCTACCTGTCCTCACACAGAGGTGCACTGCACATCCCTTGTGTCTTGGTTTAAGTTCAGTTAAGTCTTTGTAGTGGGTTTACACTTCTAACCTGACAGTCAAGTGGACTTTCTCATTGGCACCATCCAGTGGTGAGTGCTGGTAGCTCTTCCAGCAGGGCAGTAGGTGGTATTTGTGGATAAATGTCATGCAGTGAGACTTGCCACACACTGTAAAGGTTAGTGTGGGCAAAGGTCCTCACTGGTCATATCCACACTACTGTTCCCTCTGTCGTCTTGGAGTCTGATTCTCATGGAATGCATCAGACTTAAGTTTTGATTATTTTTTACGGGCTTACCTGAGAATCACTCATATCAGAGGAGTGAATGCTGCTTTCTTCCTCCAGGTTTTCAGCGACATTTGACCTAACTTCTGCTAAATGCTTCACCCATTGCTCTGTTTCTTCAGACCATCTCGCCGGAGACGCTCAGTGGGAGTAGCCAACGCGACCCAAACCTCTCTCCACCTCACCACAGCCCCAAGTCTGCCATTCGGCTCCACCACAGCCACCCCTGAAGACGAAGACGAGGACGAGGAGGGATCCAAGGTCTCAAACCTTTTATATGTTGTGTATCATACAGATAATTTTTTTTGTGTATCATTCCCATGTCACTATGTGTTGATCATTTGCTGTTCACCATCCTAGATTTCCAGTTAGCATAAAGACATATGAAATAAGAAAATGCATACTGATCCATCTTACCTGTGGCTCAAAATGAAAACTGTCCTCCGTAGAATGACATATTCCCACATCTTCAAATTTCCTTTAACAATGGCTTTATTAGTTTAATGCAGTTAAATATGTTAGCCACAAATTAGCATACTGTATCATTTAAAGTACATGACATATTTGTGGCAAAGGAACATGTTGTTCTTGAGACATTGCTCATGCTGTGCTTGTTTGTTTGTTTAGTTTTTTTTTTTTTTTCACATGGCTGTGGTTTCACAAAAATTAGCCAATTGTTATAAATATTTTTTTTTTGTTTGAGATGATTTCAATGTTACCCTGAATCGCTGATGCTTGTTGAGTAATGAGATCTTTCATCTCGTCTGCTCAGGTGGAGCTGAAGGTGTTCTCGAAGGAGTCAACAGTCATCTCCAACCTGCACCATTTTACCAGTTACAAGATAGAGATCATGGCATGCAACCACCCGACAGACCTCAAACGCTGCAGCATGGCTACATACGTCAGTGCTCGAACTATGCCAGAGGGTAAGAACAAACAAAAAACCACACTTATACACCCCCAGTTACCACCACAAGGCACACCTAGCTAGTAGCTAAGATGAATGCCGTGTAACACAACAGTTGCAATAAATCCTACTTTTGAAGGTTATAATGCTCAGTTTTGATTATATTTTCTACAGTTTGTTTGTTTTCACCACTTGAGGTTCGACTTACTCTTTTAATTGCGCCCTCTTCCTGCGCCTCCTTCTTCTGCAATGGTAAAATGTTTTTCCGACAAGAGAATTAGTGTCACCCACTACTTATCTCGATGAACCAACTCCTAATAACAGCGTAGCAGTAGTGGATGGAAACAATCAATCATTCACATTTCCTTTTGCCAATTTTCTCTAAATTTGGCTAAAATTTACCATCCATTTGGATAGGGACCCAGCTAGTGGCCTACTGAGAACAGTGTTGAAATGCAGTGCTTCTTACTGCATGTGTGTTCAATGTTTTTCTCTATGTCTGGTACCTACAGAGAAAGCGGACGACATCCCAGGCCCTGTGACCCATGAGATAGTGACGGCCGAGCCTCCCTACGTTATGATTAGATGGAATGCCCCTCGATCCCCAAATGGCCTCATCATCTTGTATGAGGTCTTCTACAGGAAGGTCGGAGACACAGAGGTCAGTGTGAGCCGTTTCTGACCTTTCAGAAAGTAAGGATACAGGAAAAAGTCAGAGGAAGGAGGAATTGTGATTCTTTTTGTTCCATAAATTGAAGGACACAGAGGTGAGGGAGGGAAATGATCTTAAAACACTCTGCAGGAGGGAGAAACTCAGGGCTTGAGGGGCAGGATAGGTGTACAAGAAAACATGGTAAGAAGAAATGAACAAGGAGTGATCTGGGTCGACTGTGGGGAGTGGAGGCAGGTGGGAAAGAAAAGGTTTGCTGTATTCATTCAAATTCTTGTCTTTCCTTATACAGAGAGACAAACAAAGGAAATATTTGTTTACAAACTCCCAGTGCTGCCACTGTGTGTGTGTTGAAGTTTTCTGCCGCATGTGTTTGCATATTGGTATTTGTGTGTGTTTGTGCGTGTAAGTGCTTGTCCCTCTGTGGCAGTGTGAGTGTGTGAGCCTGTGTGTTATTGTTTACTTGCTGTAAATGTGTGAATTCATCTCTCATTGCTATTCATCGCTGTACTGCCTGACCCAAGGAACCAGTAGCAGCTCTGTAACCATAGTGACAGAGGCAGGAAGGAAGACTAGAATGCAGTGGCAGGGATGGACTGGCATCTCAGACGACATCTCCAGTGCACTGCACTGCACTGAAAACACACTGCTCGCTAACACACCCTGCAGCTGAAACACTGATCTGAATTTATTTAAAATGATGTTTAGAGTATGTCACCGGGTCACATTAATTATTTGGTCTATTGCACAGTGGTGGCATATGGCAAACATTGTTTTTTTTATGCAGACCTCTGACTGACTGACTCTTAATTGGCATGCAGGCTAAATGTTGTGAATATTTTAACACAGTTTTGCATGTTTTCCTCTTTGATATCTGCCACCTAAAATATTTAAACTCAAAATTGTGTTTACTATTTGAGAAGTAAACAACAGTGCAGTTGTTCAGGCACTATAATAATCAGTGTGCCAACTTCCAACTTTCCAACTGATCTCCCATGTTGAGTTTTTTTTTTTTTTTTCCAGGTTCACACAGCTTGTGTGTCACGGCCGGCCTACCTCAAGTCAGGTGGCACAAAGCTTTCGCTTTTGCAACCTGGAAACTACAGCGTGAGGGTCCGTGCCACCTCCTTGGCTGGAAATGGCTCCTTTACAGAAACCACATACTTCTTCATGCCCAACCGTAAGGCCAGAGCCTCTGTGTCTGACTTAACTGAACCCACATGTGTGACAGTCATGCATTGTTAACATGCACATTGTTTTACATATTAGTATTCTTTAATGCAGATCTGTCTGTCATACTCAAGTGATCTGACCAATGACGTCTGTGTTCATTACAGCCGATCCAGGTTTAATCTGGATTGTGATTGGTCCAGTCATCTGCTTCATCCTGCTGCTCTTCGTGGGAGGTGGAGTCTTTGTGATCTTCAAGAAGAGGTAAGACCTTTGACTGACGTGTGTGAATGGTGATTATTTTGTTGAGAAACCTGTTGTCAGATTTTAAGCAGAGGCCAGTAGCTATCAGGAATATGTGACAGGAAAAAGAAACAAGGCAACTTCTGTAAGAAGGTCTGGACATACTGAAGAAAGATAACATCTTATCACAGCTTTCAGTGTCTCAGATGCTTACTGTGGTTGTGTTACAGGCAAACAGAAGGCCCGACAGGACCTCTTATTGCCTCCTCAAACCCAGAGTACCTCAGTGCCAATGATGGTAAGAAGAGCATCATCATAAAACTGCTAAGCTCAGGAAGTAACACACATTATGCTGTGATGACTTGTTGCTTGTTGACTTCATAAAATGCTGTCTTGTGTAGTGTATGTTCCTGATGAGTGGGAGGTGCCCCGGGAAAAGATCACGGTGCTCAGAGAGCTGGGTCAGGGCTCCTTCGGTATGGTGTATGAGGGAATCGCCAAGGACATCGTCAAAGGAGACCCGGACACACGCGTAGCTGTCAAGACGGTCAATGAATCGGCCAGCCTGCGCGAGAGGATCGAGTTCCTCAACGAAGCCTCGGTCATGAAGGCTTTCAGCTGTCACCATGTGGTACGGCACTGCAGGGCGGTTTACAAACTGTTTCCTCTCACAGCTTCATTACTGGAGCAGCTTTCCATACACTTGTGAATTGCAGTACATCACAGCTTTGCATCGTTTTGTTGAAACCAGCATGAACATGTATGACTCATAGAATCATGACTCGCTTCTTGTGTTGATGCTGCCATATTGACACACAGTTTGACTCCAAAAACAAATCACGCTTAGTAAGCAATTATGCTTACCATTACCGTTTTGTTAAACAGCCTACTAAGCATCAATTAAATCGCCATATGTTGTGCTGTCAGCCGTAAAATCCACATTGACATGTGAGGGAAATTTTAGAATTTACCCACAGATGAAGAGTTTAGAAATATGTCATCCTGTCTGCCAGGCTAACAGCAGGAATGCTCCTCTTAAAGGTGAAAGAACTGAGGAAACCTTACCCACACTGAATGAAATACTGAAATCATCTTTTGAATACAAGATTACTGCAGTTAACTTATGAATAAGATGTACAGAATTATGCACCATGTATAGAGCAGCATTTGCACAGTTCACCTGAATTATTGTAGGGTGTTAACATGCATATTTGGTTATGAACAGTGTGGGAATTGTAGTTCTTTTTGTTGGTATTCCTCCATATTTGTGTGACCAAAACCATTAATATAAACCTTAAACCTGCACTGTGGAACTTTTGTCTCCCCCTTCTGGCAGTGAGAGTAGTGACACAAACAATGCTGAAGAGCTTATGACACCTAAGGCTCTGCCATGCCCGTAGTTGCTCTTCAGCTCTGGCAAACCAATCATTGCTGGCTGATGTTGAATGCAAATTCACACATTTCAGCTTTAATCAAATCATTAATAGAAATGTAAAAAATCTTTAATATCTTTACCTCCCAACAAGTGTTTGCTTGTGTTTCTAGTCAGTCAAAGTGAGGGTCAGCATTGTTTTTAATTTCCTCTGTGTAGGTACGTCTGTTAGGTGTGGTGTCCAAAGGTCAGCCCACTCTGGTAGTGATGGAGCTGATGACCCACGGTGACCTGAAGAGCTACCTGCGTAGTCTCAGACCGGACTCTGAGGTATGTGTCATCTCCACATTAAACAAAAAAAAGCTATCCGAGTGGAGGTAATCATTCCAGCTAACGGAGGCTCAGTTCTGATATTTCCACACATCGCTCACTGACCTTATAACTGTCTTTTTGTGCGTGTGTGTTTTTGTAGAACAACCCATCAGGCCGTCCCCCGCCTACGCTGAAGGAGATGATCCAGATGGCTGCAGAAATTGCAGACGGCATGGCCTACCTCAACGCCAAGAAGTTTGTCCACAGAGACCTGGCAGCCAGGAACTGCATGGTGGCAGAGGACTTCACCGTCAAGATTGGAGGTATTGAAGCTTGTTTTGCTTTCTTTGTTCATATTTCCATTCCAGTTCATCTCAGTGAGCTCTGTGATGTGACTGAATTGAATCTGTCCTCACAGAGTGTCTTTATCTCTATTGCAGACTTTGGCATGACTCGAGACATTTACGAGACTGACTACTACCGTAAAGGAGGGAAAGGCCTGCTTCCTGTCAGGTGGATGGCTCCAGAGTCTCTGAAGGACGGAGTCTTCACTGCCCACTCTGACTGCTGGTGAGTCACACCTCCACAGCTGCGGTGCAGTCTTTGCGATCCTGATCGCATTCTTGGTGCATTTGATGACGTGTTTGTTTGCGTGTCTGCAGGTCATTTGGTGTTGTGCTGTGGGAGATCAGTACGCTAGCAGAGCAGCCTTACCAGGGTTTATCCAATGAACAGGTTCTAAAGTTTGTCATGGATGGAGGGTACCTGGACCGGCCAGACAACTGCCCTGAGAGAATGTGAGTGAATATTCAGAGCTAACTTGGAGCACCTCTGCTGCCTTGATCTTGTCTGGATAATATATCTTAGTATCTCAGTATCTCAGACTGAAGGTTTCCTGTCGATGACTTTCATTTATTTATTTTTGTCTGGGACGCCATTAGAATCCTGATTGCTCATAATATGGAAAATCTGATCTGTTTAGCATTCTAGCACATTGATACAGGAGGAAATTTGATCTCTACAAACTTTTTAAGGTAGCTTCTTCCACTGATTGACACTTTACATGATAAACATTTGCAACCTCTAAAACCTATATTAAAGTGTCAAGTATTAAATCTGCTTGTGGTCATGTCAACATGATTGTGATCTCATTTTGCAATAATTAATAGTTGGAGGAATACCAGGGCACTGAGTCTGTATTTAAACGTGAAAGCTTTTTGTCTTCATCTCACTTCCCAGGCACAGCCTAATGCAGATGTGCTGGCAGTACAACCCCAAGATGCGGCCGATGTTCCACGAGATCATCGAGATGCTGCGGGAGGACCTGCACCCGTCTTTCCAGGAGGTCTCCTTCTTCTACAGCGAGGAGAACAAAGTCCCCGAGACAGAGGAGTTTGACCTGGACCTGGACAACATGGAGAGCATCCCCCTGGACCCGTCGTCGTACTCCCAGAGAGAGGAGAGCTTAGGCAGGGACAGTGGGCCCTCGGTGGCCCTCAGGGGGAACTATGAGGAGCATGTCCCCTACACACACATGAACGGTGGCAAGAAAAACGGACGAATCTTATCGTTGCCCAGATCCAGCCCTTCCTAACATTTCCTGTTTCCTTAAAGAACTTGTTTAACCTGTCCCCCTCTCCCCTTCCCATCCTTCTTTCTCTTCCAGTCCATTTTTTTTCTGTATCCTTCATCGTTTTCTAATGATTTTCTTATTCTCGGAGAAGCCCTTCAGAAAAACACCCCACAGATCTCAGGACTTTTTATTTTCTTCCTCATGGCTGCCAAACACAGGCAAGCAAGGGATGCAAACATGGTGTAACACTTTTTTTAAATTCCTCCACACACACATCGGACTTTCTATTACCATATTACCTATCCATTGTTTTTCACTATCGCCACGTTTCCAGGACTCCTTGCGATGGAAACAGAGAAAAAAAAACTGTGAACACAACAAACCTTAGACAACCAAGAAGGCTGCTTAAGCTCAACCTCCTCGGGACTTGTCCCTCCTCTTCTCCCCACCAATCTGCATTTCCACATTTCTGTGCTTTGTTTTTTCTCCAAGTGAAATCTTGTTACTCAGATAGTGGCCTTTTTGTATGTGGCCTATAAACAAAGAGAAGTGTCTATCAGCGCTTACACTAATTTCCTTTTGAACAATGACTTAATCAGTTTGGAACGGTGGGATGACTTGCAAAGACTTGATCCTAGAACAAACATCTATTCCTAGAGGAATGTTTTTCTTTTTGTTTTGTTTGTTTGTTTTTTTTTTTGGTTCTGCAGAATTCCAAACTACACACAAATTCATCGGGTGTTTGGTGAATAGTTTTAATTTATTTGCTCTTATTGTTATTTTCTCTTCTTTCTCAGTTTTATTTCTGTGTCCTCACTATATGGCTGAAGGATATTTAAACAGTTAAGAATTGGACAAAAGAGTTCCTCAGACTGACCAATAGCTGCTGCTTTGATATATTTTAGTGGGTATAGAAATATATATAGAGAAATATATAATATATATAGTATATATGGAATATTGGTATTTATGCACCAATATTTTATATATAATATATGGCATATTGATGTTTGTGTAAATAGTTCATATTTGTAATATTTTTCATCAGAAGCTTTGCTAGCATTTTGTTTTGCCAGGTTTTTTCTTTCTGGATTTTTAATTTTCTTATTTTTATAGCCCCAGAAATCACACTAATCTACCATCAGTGCTCTCTGTGTCTTAGGCCTCCAGTCCCCCCTTTGAGTACTTTACTCCGTCTGGATGGGAAGGGAGAAAGCCCCGAAATATTGTCAACTCACTGCATCTTTATTGTTTGTTTGTTTGTTTGTTTTATGAACCTCGTTCCCACTGAGAGCTGTCAATATTTGGAGGCAACTTTACTGCAGCAGGGGAAAAAAAACAAAAAAGGAGTAACCAAAAAAAAAAAAAAGCTTTATAAAAGGGGAATGAGGTCTTTCTAGGTGGAAGTGCACCTGATGTGTGTTTGTCTCTGTGTCTGCTGTCTCTCTCTGGTCAGATCACGCTGGAGCTGAGGTCTTCATGTGCTTGTGAGCACAGGTTTACTGTGTCGTTCACGTGATTGGTGCTGGTTGTCCGAGTCGTTGTTTGCTATCGGTGAGCTTAGAGAATGTCGGGAGCTTGTCCTGGTGCCTGGTGATTGTTCTTCCTTATGTTAGCGATGGCTTTTCACTAGTGTTGGTGCTGCTTGGATGAGGCGGGCAGGGCGGGGGAATTAACACCAGCTCTCAGCTAAATGGAGGCAAAGCAGGTGATGAGGCAGTTTTTGAAAAGAAATCTTTTTGTCTTAAGCTGTGAAAGCCCTCATAGCTTAAATCAGTGTAGCATTCCCTTCTCATCTGACCTGAGATCTGGCACAGTTCAGGACCCTCAGTGCTTGATGGAAGGTTTCATTAAAATCACACATTACGCTCCCCTCTCGTACTGTTAGGTCTGCTCCGCACCACACGCACCTCCCGCACGTTCTCCCTCCTCAGCCTTCCTGAGGCTTCCCATTGGCTGCTGAACTCACTGCTCAAAATCAGGCTGTTGGAAATTTCCACATTTTGTGATGGAGGGCTGGAGAGAAATATGGAAAGTTCCAACTGTATTCAGAGTCCACAGCAGGTAGTGGAGAGAGAGGCAGTCTCTCTATCTTTCAGTGTGTCTGAGAGAGAGAGAGAGAGAGAGGCAGTGTGTGAGTGATTGTTAATCCTATTATTCTCTCTGCTATCACATGCAGTTAGGCAGTCAGGACACAGTGTGCAGCAGCTATTTCACTCAGGTCTGACATTCCAGGATTTAGTTGGAACTGCTCGTTCCCTCATACCCGCCACCCACCTCCCCCTGTTTTGCCTGCCTGCTGGCAATGCTGATACCATCACCACACCCCATCAGATCCAGAAAACACACACATGAAAGACTCTCTTGTTTTCCCCTTCTTAATAATCGAACATCTGAAGTTTGTCCCTCCTGCCGGGAATCAAAAACATTCCTGTCGACTGTTCCCGTACGAAGCTACTGAAAAGTTAGTCCTCCTAACTAGATCGTTCATTCACTAAGACCTTCATTCAGAGCCTGAAGGCCATCAGTTTCACACTCTTCTCGCACACTCTAACCACAGCAGTCGATGACATGGGAAGTGACAGTCAGCAGTGGAGCAGTTTTTTTTCTGGACACACAGACTAGTGTGGTTGCCAATCTAGCCGAGCAGCATTCAGCACTTATAGTATAGCCAAAGTGTTGGCAGCTTTCTGTCAACGAGGAGAACCCACAGAATCAGAGTCAGAGAAAGCAGAGAAGCTGCCTCCATATTTTACCAGTGCCTTCTCAAACCCAGAGCCACGTCCAGGCTAGTTATATTGGCTAGTAACACACACACACATACACACACTCGCAGGCCTCTGTGCTCTCTCTCTGGTCTTTCTCACGAGGCGGGAGAGGCACCGAAATTGAAGCTGCATCTACATTTGTGTTTGTAGGGTTTGGTCTTCGCTGGAAGAGAAGAAGTAGAATTCGCCGGGGCAGGTTTTTTTTTCTTTATGTTTTGTTTGATTTTGTTTTTTTTTTTTTTTTCATTTCAGCTCGTTGAAGGTTCGAACACTAATGTTCACCTCGTGCTTTAGCGGTGACACTGTGGATTGGCCAGAGTCTCAGAGGCGCCTGAGGTTATGATATAGATGTTAGCTAATTATTTGGAGGAGTTACAATCTTGGGCTTTTGTACGTTGTAAATAATCTGTGACATAGTTTGGAAAATAAAAGCAGAAAAAAAGATATATTAAAAAAAAAAATCTGATGCCCGTCAGTTTTGCGTACGTGACAGAAAAATGGTGGACATCAGCTATGCCGCAGTTCCACACTATATACTAAGACAACATTCATATCTTAATAGAATACTGTTTTGGCAGTTAGTACATATTTGAACTTTGAGTGTACTTCATTTTCCAGTATAAACACAGTAAACACCCGGTCAGAGTTAGTGTGTAATCTGGAAGTGGGACACAGCTCTTTTCTCCACCAGGACTTAGGTTGCTTATCTTGTGGTGGTGTTCACACGCATATGCAATTTTTAATTAAGATGGTGCCCATATCTTTGAAATACCAGATATTTATTTTATTATGATCATTGTCATTGTATGAGAAGAACACAATTAGCTTTTTAGTCGAGCATTTTTAAGGTGTTTGAGAGCGGAGCAATGTAAAAGCCTAGTTTGTTATTGTACAGGTGGAGTAGCTGGTGGTGAGCAGCAGGAGTGCTAGTTAGTTAGTTAGTTAGTCAGTTAGTTAGTTAGTTAGTTAGTTAGTTAGTCAGTAAGCAATTGTCGTCGTCTTTGTGTTTGGCCAGAGTCTACCTCAGTGCATATGGAGGAATCAGTCTAAAGAGCCTAAATCATCCCCTGTCAGTCACTCAGTATCCCATCATTTCAAATATTATCTCTTTATCATACATTACCAACACTGCTGATGAATTCCTTTCCCCTGTGGTGTGTTAAGCCCCTCTGCCTCTCTTCTTTTCTCTTCTTCTTCTGTCCTGGGGGAAGCTGCCATCGACCAATATTGTTTGGAGCACAGCCGTCAGATTTTGGCCCTTTTCTGTCTTAAATGTCTTGATTTTAGAGCTCATTTCCCATCATTGGTTTAGCTTTTTCAAGTACTGTCTCGCTGCTTATAATTTTTACCCCCAGCATCAGGCAGCAGGTCAGCTTTCTGGACAGTATTTTCTTCATTGTTGCTACAGCTTGTAAATGGAGTCAGGGGAAGCTTCCCCCAGGTGCTGAAGAAGTAGCGTAGCTTTATTGTGTGTATAGTCCCCTTTTCCATAATCACAGATCCTCCGGACTGTATGTAGTAGCGGCTCTGCTGGTTTTGAGGGATGTGACACTAGCGTGAGTCAAAAATAAAACTCTGTGCATATCTGTGATCATCTCCAGCCAAGGCTAACCGAGCTCAGCCCTGGACCCTCACGCTGTTTCAAATCACATCTAGACTAGACTAAACTTTCCACCTGGCAGGAAGCCCTACTCCTCTTCTTCAGTCTGTCTCTTCATGTCTCCTCCAGTTCTCGTCGTCGTCCGTTTGTTTGTCTGTTTTGGTTTTTGTTTTGCATGTGTATTTTTTCTACTGTGAATATCAAGAGATAACATTTATTTTCTGTCAATGCCATGGATTGGGTCTGTTTTGGCTGATCAGGACACTGACATCTGGGCTGGTTAAAAAGTTTTAAAGAGGAGGACCCCCCCCCCCCCCCGCAAAGGAAAAAAAATAGCTGGACTGGGACAATCCTGTGTGCCATAATAACTATTAACAGACATGAAATCTAGATTGTAACTTTTCGTCTCAGGGAGGCGGCCTGATGCTTTGTGGTTGGAGGATAAAGAGGATGAGGAGGAAGAAGAGCGACCTACCTACCTTTTATCTACTCTGACTGAAGCGCAAGTTCTCAGCATCCTTGCAAAAAGCAAAATGGAGGCGATAAGCCCAAGGACACGTTTTCAACAACAAAAACCCAAACACCGTTTTTCAAAAAAATCTGCCCCTTCGAAGATAATCAGGAATCCTCCTCTCTCCCTCTGACGTGACGTGGTCTGGACTGCCCTCTAGTGGTCGGATGGGAGCGCTGCAGGTCAGGGGTGGCAAAGCAAACAGGGCCCCCGACCCATAGTGCCTTGCTCAGACTAACGGCCCACCTGACCCCTCCCACCCAGTCCACACCCCCTCAGAGCAGACCTGCCACTGACTGGCCCGTCTCCACCAATCACTAAAGAGGATTTTCCACCTCCAAACATGAAATGAAAACACAGGAACTATATTTGTGTGCATTCTGTGTTCTTTAGTTTCATTCTGACTGCTTGGTGGGAAAAAACTGTAATTTGGATGATATGATTTTTACCTGAGAAGAAAAGAAAAGTTGAACTTGTGTCTCTACTCTGCTAAGCTCTGGCTTGCTTTGTGCATGGAAAATGATTTATCTATACCAGCAGATAGCTTGATAATTTGATGCTCACTGATTTTTGCCTCTCATCCGTCTGTTTTGACAGCGATGCCCCAAAGCACATGCAAAAACCCACGATTTGCAACGAGCGATTGCATAACAGGTGGAAACACGTTTAACTGTTCCGTGATTTACAAGAAATGAACTGATTGATAAGCTCTTAACTGTAAATAGCAGCAGATCCCCGTTAGCCCCTGAAAATGAAAGCACTTGACTTTAGGGAAGTTTAGGTTTGTTTTGTTGAACTCTGATGACCTAAAAAGCAGTTGGACAGAGCATGCTCGTAACACAGCGCAGGGTGAGAACAAAGCATTGTATGTATTATTGTTTTGTTTTAAAGAAAAGAAAAAAGTATTACATTCTAGAGATGTTGATTTCTATTTTTTTTAGCCAAAGTATGGAGGGCAAATACAATTACTTTTTCTGACTGTAAACTTTTACTACTCTTGTACATTATGAATTCAACATTGTTATCAATGTGTATATAACTTTTTTCTAAATTTAAAAAAGATAGATTTTTTTTGTTGTTGTTGCTTTTCATGACACAACCCACTACACAGAAAAGAGCAGAGTCAAGTCTGTCAATGTATTTAACAGGAGCAGCACAACTCCAGTCTGAGGG
The DNA here is from genome assembly GCA_037975065.1 of Chaetodon trifasciatus. Lineage (NCBI taxonomy): Eukaryota > Metazoa > Chordata > Actinopteri > Chaetodontiformes > Chaetodontidae > Chaetodon > Chaetodon trifasciatus. Next base: position 5,532,280 of record JBBMOE010000022.1, read on the forward strand.
CTTAACCCTGTGTAACACGACATGAACAGCACGTGGCCTGAACCGTTCTACACCGAACCCCGCTCTTAATCTGATGCATGTTCCGAATGTTGGCCGACAAGACGTCATGCATTTCAGCCACCCCGCCCAGTCACTGCCGCATGTCACCCGTAAAGCCTTTCTTTTGTCACAGACGTGTCACCTGTCACAGATGTCGTTGTATGAAATTGTTTCCGACAAGAGACGTGTGTTTAGTTTGCAAGTGTTTTTTTTTTTTTTTTTTTTTAATGTGAAAAACTGGAAAAGACCACTGCGCATCCTTTTGAAAAAGGGGAAACACGAGTGATAAAATCCTGAATAAGCTAAAACAAAACGAAAACTTTACTGATGGTTCAACAACCAGACGTCTTTAAGTTTAGACTGTAACGCTGAAGGTGTGATCGGAGCTGTTGGGCAGTTTGGGAAATACGCTTATTGTCTTTGTTGCAGAGGGTTAGATGAGACGATGGCAACATGAGGCTGCATCTAGTTGGCTTTAGATTAGCAGAAAAAAAATATATGCTTTTAAAGTTTCTTCAAATTAAACAACTAAGATATAACATGTGAATTACTTGGCTTTAGAGGTGTTGGTAGGCACATTTTGTTCTCCATTGGAAAGCTCCTGTGCTAAGCTAAGCTAATCAGCTGTAGCCTTATCATCCAGCTTTATCCTCAGCATATTTCCCCAAATGTCAAACTATTCCTTTAAAGGAGGCTCAGCATAAAGGTGAAACACCTTCAGCCATACAAGCATTAAGTACTGTCTGTCAGTAGTGTGATGATGAACTGTTCATATTTGTGTTATTGATTAGGGAGAGATACGCCATCGTTTCAGATAGACAGTGGGGGCGTTGCAGGTGTGGTGACCCTGTTTGTGAGACGACAGATGTGACTTCTCTGGAGTCGTCTGTCGGTCCAGTGGTCTGCTCCAGTTTACACACCAATACCTTCTATTTATCTCTGTCTGTTCCCTGTGCTGTACATTGTTTAAATTAATGGAGTTGTGTCTGTGTCGTCCTTGGTTGAAGTCTTTACCACAGCTTTCTTTGTCTCTGATCGCTGCTCCTCTTCCTCCTCCTCTCTGCATACTTCAAGTCTCTCTCCTCAGTGCACATAGGTGGTCCCCCGAATGCTGTGTGTAGTCTTGCAGGATACCTCTTTTATTAATGTCATATATTGCCGATGAATATGCTGATGTATTAATTTTTGGGATATGTTGTGTATACATTATGTTGAGACATCGGTGCATATGCAGACGGCAGGTGTATATGTGTGTATGTACAGTTCAAACCCCAAACCCGCAACCCACGGAGATCGCTTCATCCCTCACACTGGATCCAAATGTGCCATTATCTTTATGTATCACATGAATATCAACATATTGAACACACACACACACACACACACACACACACACACACACACACACACACACACACAGAAATACATGCATATTGTACAGGATCAAAAATGTGCCATGACTAAATGAACGCTTGACAATTTATTTTTTCTATGTTTCAAAGGAGAGCCAAGTAGTGACATGTACAGAAAATGTTGCAATGATATGAAAATAAAAATCTTGCTGTGTGTAAATTATTCAACAATTAACTGTTTATATTAAAATTATGAATAAAATTATTGGAGAATAAGTGTCTTCTCGTACTCCTTGATGATGGGCCGAGGCAGGTTGGCTTGATGAAGACTGAGATGCAGCTGAAAGCTCTGAATAAATGCCGATTAGTAGAATTTGAGTCAAGTTTTTTTGTCACCAGTGGAGGAAAACAAAGTAGATTGTCTCAAATACCTCACTTGAGTACAGTTTTGAGGCCCTTAAGTATTTCCATTTTATGCTACTTTACAGTTTCACTCCAAAATGTTGGTTTCACAGCTGTAGCTACTGGCTATACTGTATACACCACAAGCACAGCACTATAAATATATATAAAATACAAGATAATCCTATAAATATGAGTAGTTCTCCACCTTGATCGGTTACATTTAAACTGTGATTCCATGTTCATGCATCTAATAATAATGCAAGCTCCAGTAAACGTGGGGTATTGCAGGCTTTCTTCTAATTAATCCACGCTGTGATTGGGTAGGTCTGTGGAGTTTTGGGCGACTCTTTCAACCAGTAGTTGATGCTTTAACCCCTGTGGTAGCCAGACAGGGTGAGGCCCAGAGGTTTGCAGCTGGTTCATCTGTGTCACCATGGAGAGCTGTGACCATCTTTAGTCAGCAGGGCCTGGTGCCATCCAGCTCCTCAAGCATGGTTCTTGTTCTGGGTTGTGTTCTGGCCAGACATCCTTCCAGTATCGCCTGTTCCCTTGGTATTCTGCAGCTGGGAGTACACTTTGGATGGGAATGGGCCAATTAGTCTTTTTTTTTTTTTTTTCTTTTTTAACAATATGTATACACAGGGAGGTCTGTCTCTCTATTTTTCTGTATGTATGTATTATCAGTTATATTTATTTTCTCGGGTGTGTGAGCAGCCACGGCTTGTTTTAAAGCAGCTGCAGTGTGTGAAACCGTGTGTGTGGGCCCTTCTGCTGCACGTCGCTCTCAGCTGCACAGAGTGAGACAAAAGAGGAAGCAGGGTTGAGATCCTGTGGCTGGCTCTGTGCAGTCAGTGTGAGGACGACCCGACGTTCACACAGATTGCAGTCGGACCCGAGGGACTTTAAACCATCTTCTGTCCTCTCTCTGCCTCATTTTGGTGAACAGATAGGATTTACATCTTGCTCCCTCTCAGCAAATGTAAGTAGAGTTTTAGTTGCTTTTCTGAGTTTGGAGTTTGAAACAGTGATCTGCACACTCGAGCCCCATTCATTACTTGCGTCATTGTTTGAAATGTGAGGTATTTTTCTGCAGTAGGATTCGGCTTTAAAACATTTCTGCTTGCCTCCTCTGAGCCAGCGCTCTGCCCCCTCTGTCTGTGGGAAAGTAATGAGACTTTTCCACTTGATGTGCACTGAGCTGAACTTGACAGTCATCCGTAGTTACACTTGTGCAAATTAAGAAGCACAATGGTTGCAACAACTGTGGGGCTCTGTGTGTTGAAGCTGCAGCGGTTAAGAGACACGCTCTCTCCTGTATCGTGATCGTTCCTCTGCACACTTTCTGTTTGCACTAAGACTTTGCTTGCTTTGCTTCTTCACAGAGGATGTGGTGGCTCCTGTGACTCAGAATCAGAAAAAAAAACTCCATGTATCATTGCCATATACTTTCATTGCGTGTTCTTCCTTCTCTTTTTCTGTTTCTGCCCCATTTTCTTCACATCTTTAAACCAGTCTGGAATAGTTAAACAAGTATTGTTTAAAGCGTTCAACTCAATCCTGAGTGTTTGAGATATTTGAAAATTAAAATACACCTTTCCTTCTTTTACTAAGCTTGCCGTCCAATTAGCGGCAGTGGAAGAAGTACTCAAAATTGAGATAAACACGAGATAAATCTGGGGAGTTGTGAAATGATTATTGGGGTCGGAAAGAAAAAAAAAATCGGACACTGCTCAAACTTGTTTTCATTTTTATGTCAAATTTTGTCTTTTTTGTGAAATATTGGATAATCTAACCTTAAAGTGTTATTCAAATGAAGCGATCTGAGACGTTTAAAGGGGAAGTGTCCCTTTGGTGGAACAGCTAAAACTCACTGACATCTGAAACATGACAAGGAGCCCTGAGAAGATCCTGCTGAGTTTTCTATTGTATTTTATGACCTTATCACATGTTTAATGTAAATTCTTAATGTGAAAAGTAAGAAGTAACTACAGCTGTCAGATAATATAGAGTAAACATACATTATGTCCATCAGAAATGTGGTTGAATAGAATTATGAAGTAGCACAAAACTTGAATACTTCAATGTAAAGTATCTCAAAAATGTACTTAAGTGCAGAACTTGGGTAAATGTACACTTTCCACCTCTGCCAGTCAAGTGTCAACAGTAAAGATTTTCTTCTGCCTTAACTTTTTATCAGAAACTAGGTGAAGCAAAACACCTCCTCTTTCACGCCTCCCTCTCTCGTCCCACCTTCTCTTCCAGCTGTCACCTCTTTCTCCCTCCACCGGAGTCTTTGAGGAGGTAATCCCCAACCAGCAGCTCCTCGATCCTTGCCTCAGACTCTCTCTCTCTCTGTCTGTCTCTCTCTCTCTCTCTGTCTTTCTCCACTCCTCTCCCTCTGTCCCTCCTCTCCCCCTGCCTTCTCTTTCTTTCTCTCCCCCCTCTTCGCTGGGTGCCAGAGGAGCTCCAGTGTGAGTGAGCTCCAGTTCCAGCTGGCCTCCCCACTGCGCTGCTGGTATGGCGGACTCTCCTCTTAACCACTCCTGGCCCTCCTTCTCCAAACTCTGGATGAAGAGATGGTCCTTCAAGAGAGGTACAGTGGGACTCTGTTGTCACAGTTAGATTATATTTCACTGTACTTGTGCAGGGGAACAATAGCATGGGTGAAACTGGAAAAAGAGATTAAGGGGCTGTCATCCAGTAGAGGTCATGGACTGGATGTGACCTGAGCAGGATGTGTTGGCTGTTGTCTACCACTTTGACCTGATTTGGGGTTTGTGGTGTGTGACCATTGCAGTTTATCAGTTGAGTCTGGTGCAAAGTTCTGTGAGTCATTTCTAACCCTGGTTCATTGTTTAAGGTGTGCGGATGCACAAATGTCACCATGCATGTATAATAGAGCAGAAACCTCTGATTGTTCACTGTAAAATGATCAGATTGTGTGACGGTGCTGGCTATGGTGCGTTTCTATAGTCTCAACAAGGGTTTTTTTTAAATGATGTTTGGTGTAGCATGGATGTGATTTCACTTCTCCAATTAAATCCCTGAAGAAAACCAGAGTTAACTTAGACAAAGGCTGACAAGTGGACCTTTATACACTCCCCAGACTCAGCAACTCATATATCTGTCTTCATCCTTCTCTCATAGCTCCCTCGATAACACACACAACTAGAATTATTCCGTGCTCTCTGCTCCCATGCTGTTATCTTCAGAGGGGTATGACGTCTTTTTAGACCTAAAGAAGCCGCGTAGGACGCTTCCATTTTGCTTCAGCTGTAGTGTCTGTTGTAGCTCGGCGCTTTGAAACAGCAGCCTGACGAATTTCTGATCAAAGAGGATCTGTGAGATGGCAGTTGTTTTGATGTGTGCTTCGACCTCAGATCTGAAAGACTCTGTGTTCTGTTTCCACCTGCACACATCTGTCCTACACACACACACACACACACACACACACACACACACACACACACACAATCAGATGACACACACACACACACTTGTACGCCAGTCTGGGAATCATCCAGCTACTGAATGGTCACTGTGACCTCAATCCAAACGCTGTCCCAGTAGCAAAGTAGTCAATAATATATTTATGTAAGATGAGTTACAAGTGTCATATGTGTCTTGTCATCTGTGGTTTTTCAAGTTGTGTAATATATGAGCTCAGCTTGTGTGTCATCAGATGACACTTAGAAAGGTGTTTGTTGTCCGAGTCACGGTTGAAAACACCTCTTCTGTGTGCATTGTAATAACTCCTCATGCACATTGGAAATGATCAACTGACCGTATCATGAGTTCCTCTTGTGATTGTCAGTAAGCTTTGTGGCGAAAACGTGTCGCCCTTGTTTCCTTCTTGTCACATTGGCCTAAATGTCTTCCTTTTTTATAAAGTCTATCAAAACACGAACCACAAAGAGGGTGCCACACAAAAGTGTCCTTTAAGTTTCATTTACTACATTTAGATTATGAAATCAAGCACCACTAGAGCATTTATTTACAGTTTGGTCACAAGAACAATCCTCACAGACGTAGATTTAGAGTTACATAATGTTTTGCTGTAATCATTTATTACAGAGCATTTGTCAAGCCCAGTCAAGTCAGTTTTATTTATATAAAAACTGTGTCCCAGCAGACTCCAGTTTGTGCAACGTATGACACCTGCTGCCCTCAGACCCTTGATTTGGGAGGAAAAAGTCCAAAAAATGATCAGGGAAATAAAATGTGAGCGAACCTCAGCAGGAATAACAAAGGGGGATTCCTCTTCTAAGATGGGGAGGCATGCAGTGTGCAACATGTACCGAGCAGGCAGAAGAGAAATTACACTGTGGAGAAAATAAAAAAATACATGATTATATTAAGTAAATATTAATACTTCGAAGAGTTTTAGACATGGTGTTAGTGTAATTTGGTGATGTATGAGTTGATAACAGTCAAACAACAGTTTCTGCTGTGGAGCCAAACGGTGGGGAAAACAGCTGACTACAACAGTGCCAAAATGATTATGGAGACACACACACACACACACACACACACACACCTGAGCACACACTGGCACACACACTGATGCTTCATCCCCGTGTGATGTATTAGCAGATATGAGAGACCAACCATAAAAGGCTACAGCGGCACTACAAGACAGCATCAAGCGGCCGCTGCAGTGACTGAGTTTACACTTTACATGAGTGGGATTTGGATGCAAACAAACTCTCCCTCCGGCGGGGACACTGCCATCCCCTCAGCCTCGGACAGTGATTTAGTAATATAGAAAATAGATCTACAGTCTGTCTGTCCGTGTGTTTATGTGAGAGCATCTCTGGCTGTCGCGCTGAAGAGGGGAATGGATGCTGCTGGTTTACAGCAGGACATGGTGCAGGACTCGAAGTGTGGCCTGTCTGCATTTCATCTCACCATACAGCACAACCTGAGATCTCCTCCGCACTGTATATACAATAAGATCACAACAGGAAGATTGTGCCACACAGAACAGTCTTCAGACACAGACACTTTGATTAAAACACATATAAAAATTATCTGCAAGACAAAGCCATGAAGTGGAGTGATTGCTCTGGGACCAGGATCTTTTGAAGCTGTCCTGCAATGTCAGGTGTCACAGATATGAGTTTTGATCTGTTTTAAATGAATTAGCAATATAGATAACAATGATGCCTTCGAGATGTCAGCGATGACCATCTGAGCTCTCGTAAAACTCACAGTGCTGAGTGTGCTGTAGTTGGTTTAAAAGCAGTAGCAGCAACACGAGCACACAGGATGTGTCCATAATCCAATTATGTAATTTCTTTTTCTGCTTTTAAAGCTGCTGTAAGTAATATTTGCACTGTACACCACCAGCCTGCACCAAACAGCCCACAGACAGAGGTAGCAGCTAGCTGGTGAACATGGTGGAGCATTCAGCTGCTAAAGAGCTAAATATTTCCCTCAGCAGCTGGTAGTGACCAAACGGGAGCTAAAAGAAGAGTGAATATTGAGCTCCCATTTGTCAGGTGGACAGACACAGGCCTCCAAATGAATGATAATGTTACTGCATGTCTGTTGATGTATCACAGTTGTCTTTAAAGCTTATGTTTCGCCATGCTGCCTGTATATAACATATAACATACGATACGACAACATTAGTGCAGAATGCCTGTTTATGCTGCTCATGTTAAATCACTAAATTCACCTTCACAGGGCAACGGAAACAGGGCAAATCTATTCAAGGAGAACTGAGTCAGCCCGCGTGGAGCCAGGCTGGCTTAGGCTAAGGCTCGGGTTCACAGGAGGCGTCCCTTATGAAATGAGGCTTATGTAACCTGTTGTAGCTGCGGCTCTCCCCTCCTCAGATGGGCATGGTGTGGTTGAAACCCTAACAGTGAATATGACACACTCAGACGCCTCAGCAGACTTTTCAGACACCACGAGACACAGACATATTTGCTTTTTATTAATGTCAAATGTAAGAAATGTTGCAGTTACACACTTTTTACCTCAAATATGTGTTACCAAACTCCATATTTGCCTCTGTACTGCACACATCCTTCATATACATGCGCTCACTGTATTTTATTATATCACAGGCAAGCAGCTTGTCAGGCTGCAGAGAGCTCAGTGAGGGAATAATCTCCAGACATAGAGACTAATGTTGGCTCACCCAGCATTTTGCAGTGGTGACAGTGGTTTGTAGCATCATGTGAATCAAGGAATCTGTTTATGCAGTGGAAATGTAAAGGAGCTTTCAGTGAGGGGCTGCAGGAGGGGCTGTAACTCAGCTTTTCTTCCATCATACACAAAATCGTTTAAATTGATTATACAGTTGTTGCGTAGCTGTTGACATCAACCTTTCTTTGTCTTCTTCTTCTCCTTATGGTACTGGTCAAATTACTGCATTTTCAGGAAATGTTTATAATGTTTATCCATTATCTTTCAGCGTCAGAGAGCAAACCATGTAGCCAACCCTGTGGGCCTCCCAGTGCCCAGCTCAGTGTCCAGCCTCATCCTCCCAGTGGGACAGGATCCTCCTCGTCACTGTCCCCTGCCTCGATCGTTGAGGACGTCTTCTTTGGTAGCACCAATGAAGACCAGGTAAAGCTCTATATTTTTGATTTGGATCATTTTTATTTGAATGTTGTTTCAGCATTAACCTCAAAAAAGTCCTCACAAAGTCAGTACCATGAATGTAGTCTCTTAGTTTTGAGTTACTTGAATTTTGGATTGCACCTGATGGTCAGAATAGCCTGTTTCTCTTCTCTCCTTTCTTTTCTGTCCTCTCTCTTTCTCTGCTACTGTCTGCTTCCTCACCCCCCTTACTGAGCTGCAGGATACGTGTTCAGTAGTCAGCGACTACGACTGCCCCTGTGCAGAGGTGAGCAACAGTGTGGAGGATCTACTGCGCCTCAGCTCTTCTCTCAGAGACTCTGAGTACTTTAAAGACCTGGAGGGAGGGATACTAGTTTCACAATCTGCTGCATCTCCAGTAACCACAGTCCCAGAGAGCAAAACCCCAACTATTGGCCTGCAGGTGTGCGCAAACGCAGAAAATCCTGCCATCAACGAGCCTCTACAGACTTCTCTGACCACACACTCCCCTCAGGTCAATGCACCACCTCCCCCCTGCGATACAGATCCGGCAGTGGAACCTCATCACAACTTTGTGGTCACTCAGCTTACTCCTACAAAACTATTGCCAGGTTGTATCATTGACAGTGGTGACTCCTCAGGCCCTGCAGTTGGGCTTAGCTTGACAATTAATCTAAATGGACTACTGGGAACAATGGAAACAGCAAAAGGAGTAACAGAATCAGAGGAAGTAAAGGAGCAACCCGTTATGGATTTAGACGGTGAGCCGGAGCTGGACAGCTTTCCTATTCTGGTCAGATCCATGTCAACATCTCGGAGGCACAGCTGGGGTGTCCCTGTGTCCCCCATTAACCTGGGGAGGAGGTAAGATGGATGGATGGAAAGAATTGGAGGCTGCAGTCTCAAAGGGATGAATATAATTACACTCAAGCTGCACTCTGATTTGCCAGAGCAAAAGTTTTGTTTCTACCTGATTAGTTAAGTCCAACTTTTTGCTTCAGCATCACTCTCAAACTGAAAATGTGCTGTTTAACTGAGCCGAGTGTTTCCGGTGGTTTTGTTGGTTTTGCAATTTCTAAATAATGCAGTCGAGGCTGCTTTGGGGTGAGAACACGTACAGTGCACCAAAATACTTTATGCAAAACTAAACCGAAAAACAGTGCAAAACTAAACATAGGTCAAAGGCTGCCTCACTCAAACATTTTGTTTACCTAACAGATATATCTCACTGCCTGGTTAACTCCCTGGCTGTATGTGTTTGTTGCTGTCCTGTACTGCCAGACTGAGTCTGGATACCATGGCTATGGACAGCGATGGAGAGAGGGAGGATGACGAGGAGGGACAGAAAAGTCTCTTCCAGTCCACCCAGCAGCAGACCCACAGCTGCACAGCATGTCCGGGAGATGAGACAGACGGTCCCAGGCTGAGAGTCCCCTGTCCAAGAGCCAGGGTCACTAGCATGGTAATAAAGCAACAGTAACACAAATGTTATCTCAAGACCTAAACCAATTGTCAGTTCCTCAATACAGAGACTTCCTTATCCTGTCTGTGACACTCAGCTCCACGGCCTTACTTTCATTTAAAAAAGAGGCTCAGTTATCTTCTAAAACAGCTGGGGACTGTAGTTTTTAGCAAATGTCAGTCAAACAGGAGGACAGACTGCATCTGTTGGGGACTATTTTCAGCTGTGGATTAATACACATTTGGTACTCAAATAAACAACAGTGTGGCCCATTGATTTGTTTTTAATGGATATGATTTCAGACAACAATGGAGCTCTGAGCACAGGATTATGATACATCAGTGCAATAAACGGTTTTGGTCTCTGTAGCTAACTTCCTCGGCCATGACGAGGAACTGTATGGGGAAATTTGCTCTAGCGAGCAACATGAATGAAGGTGAATATTTAAATAATTTGCTCATTGAGCTTTTAGTTAGGCATAATTATAAGCATGGCCGCCTTGCGTGATAACTAGCCACCAGCCAGACTCCACTCGGCCTGTCTCAGCTCCACCCACACTTTGTTGTCCATTGTTGAGTCACTGTCACTGAGCTTCACATGGGCTGTTCAGACACCTGTGGATGATGTCACAGAGACTATGTCCATGCTTTTTCCATAATACGATTCTTACATATTGTACCTGACCACAACTTTGATATTTGATGGTAAATAACAAAAAAAAGTCTTTAAATGTGCATCATTTGCAGAAGTATGACAAACGAAACAAACAAATAAAAAAAGCCAACAGACAAACAAAACAACAAGGTCCACTGTAAGTTATTATCAGTATTTCAGCTGTATGTTCGGGTGGGGATGTGCACGTGATGTACATGTGTGTTTATCCTTCAATGCTTTCAGGCCAGCGGTGCGCTGGGCAGGCATCTGTACTCCCGCTCAGACATCCTCGCCACAGATGAGAGCTCCCGTGCTGCACACATTTCTCGTGTTGTACAGACGTCCAAACAGGCCGCGCAGGCAGCAGGAGGTGGGACTGAGCTTTAGTACATGAGAAGGACATGTTAGTCTGTGTGTTCTGCACTCAGCAGGAAGCTGCTTTCATCATATTTAACTGTTTCATCTTTCTCTTCTGCAGCAGAGGAGTTCGACCCTGAAGAAAACCTACATTCTACTGAAGGACAGAGCCATATGTAAGTCAACACCATCATCACTCACATCTGCAGCTTGAGTCAGGTTACACACCCCTTCCTGACTTCATGTGGTGGAATATCTATTTCCGTTACAGAAGCTTCTTCAGTCTGACTGGCAGCTCAGGGTTAATGATACTTTAAGGGAAAAAAAAAAGGATGCTGGTTTGATTCACAAGAGGCAACTGTTGATCACTTGTGTCCCGTAAATTGTATCTGCGGCTTTTGAATGGCTCAGTACAATAGTTCACATACTGTTCTGTGGTTGTAAATTGTTATAGTCTGGTACAGCTGCCTAACTCCCACATAACAGGGGGCCTTTCCCTATTCCCTCCTGACGTTTCTGCTCCATGTCATATGTCTACAACCTCCTCCTCCCACAGTCCTATCTCTCCTTAGATGGCCCATTAGTCTGTGTGTGTGTGTGTGTGTGTGTGTGTGTGTGTGTGTGTGTGTGTGTGTGTGTGTGTGTGTG